>JAECXP010000255.1:600000-1055000 GCA_018152965.1 Scaptomyza pallida
CGCGAACAAAAATTATTAAAGCATACTAGGATGCAATTGAGATTATCCAAATACAATGTTTACTTTTACATTCACAAAAACATTTCAGCGAAAAAACTAGTTAATCTGCATAGTTTATACGCTCTAACATCCAACAAGTGGCGGCGGCAGCCATGTTGTTTTGCTTTGTGTTGCTACTGATCCAGAGGTGCGGGCGTGACAAATATTTTTGCACGAGGCGGCACAGACACAAAGCTTAAGTAAAAACACGATTATTACATTTTTCAGTTGTCAATTTGCAAAAATTTTGATATTTGCAAACAATATTATTGAGGGAGCTATATTGCTTGTTCATTTTAATACACAGTCACATATAAAGTCACGAACACAATAACAAAATAAACACGACACGAACGCACCTCTGGTTGGATCATCACACTCACCAAGTAAATATGCATACATATGTATGTACATATATGTTTATTCATATGCTTGTGTATTTATGTACACTTATACTTGCGCACTTGACTATTGCCTTTTTCACGAACTGGATTTAAAAGCCAGCGCACTGCGCATCGCTTTAGTTTAAGTATTGTTAGGTGGGCACTCTCCTTATTTGCGTTAAAATATGTATAGTTATTTTGTCCTTAAAATTAATTTTAATACTTCTAATATTAAAACTACCTATTTTCGCTTTAATCACACAACCGAACGCAAAAAATGTAAAATTGACTCTATGTTATACTCAAAATGGACACTGTTATTAGAGATGAGCTACATATTGAAAAAAGAACATCGATACTGTCACAATTAGTGTAGAAAATAAATTGCTAAGTTAAATTAAATATGGGCACATTGCCCGCTTTTAACAGCACTTAATGAATCCATGTTATTAACATAGACATCACAAACTGCATGTAAATTCATTTTATTTGAAAAATTAGTTTTTTAAATTGTTTTTAAAATTATAGTCAACCATGTTACTTTTTTGAGCTACATTATTGTAGTTTTATTAAAATGTATTTGGTTGTTGTGTGAGAGTAAAAATCGATGTACAAATATCGCATTTATAATGTAATATAAATAATAAATAAATAAAGCCCTTACTTTAATTATTTTTTGATAAAAATTGTGTGTTTTTATGTATTTGTAAGCCTATGCAAATAAAATTATTATTAATGAGTAGTCAGATGTTTTTGGTGTTTTCATTTTTAAAAAACTAGGAGCCTTATAAATACAATACATAAACAAAACAGATTGCACTTAGTTTTAATCACTCCTTTCGCTTATACTCTAGCTGATGTTTGTATGTACAGGTTGCCGACATATTTAAATCATATGTTAATAATAATGTTATGTATAGTAAGTGTTTAAACACAAGTTAAGACAATAAAACGCCATCAGAATAAATATTAAAAATACTAAAGGTATGTTTTGAAGAAGTCTATACCCGTTCTCTGCACGCTTCAAAGAACGTGCGCTGGGTTGCCGTAAACTCACATTCAATCGATCACCACATGAACTGATTTTAGTTGGCAAGGAAACTGCATGACCTTTAGTATCTTGCTTTCCTACATTGCTTAGCTCCAGCACAGGCCCATAATTGTATTTACTTGAACACGTAAGTAACTTAAAGTCATAGAAAACTCCCTCGTCGTCTATTACATTAAATTGTGTAAAGTTGGGATTCGAGTAAAAATTAAGTGCTTTGTTTCCTACAAATTTTATGGACGCCAATAACTCTGGCAACATTGCGTTCCCACGTTTATTCCTCCAAAGGAACGACTTGTCCGCAGAGGAATATGTATTACCCCCCAAGTGTTCCGGTTGGTGTATAATCTTCTCTTTCACGTTAACATCGGTCAAAGGTGCCTCATCAAACTCCACGCTATCATTGTAAAAAACCTTCGCCTCACTCTGATTATTAAGAAAATGGACTACGTTCCAAAAACACAATTGGTCTCCGCAACTTACAAGAATCTGTAAGCAAGGCGAGAACCGCAGCTTGACTCCATTGCCGGCCTCATGTCCATGTTCTATGGTGTAAATGTGCGTTAAAAGAGGGCTTTTGAATGTGTAAATCTGCAAAAACAACACAAACTTAACTTCAGGGTCAGTAAAAACATATGCAACAGTTTCTACCATAATTTTTCCATTCCTTAAACAAGTCGCCAGCATTTTTCCATCATGTGAAACTGTGAGATATGTAATCGTAGATTGACTCCCTATCTGTTCACTGTAAGTTTGACTGATTTTTAGTTCATCGTCCATGATGCGAAGTTCACATACCTTTATAGAAAAACTTACAATTACTAAGCAAGCATAATTTAAAAATTTTACAGACTTACCGAAATAAAGCCGTCGCTAAAGGCCATAAAGAGATATTTTTGTTTTATATCGAATCCTACCAAATATCTCCTTTCGAATTTTAATAAATAATTTGGTACGGGGCTGAACACATCTAAACACTAAATATTAATTTTTCTTATTTTATTAACATTTTTTAATAGGAGACAACTATACTTACAATCAATCCATCATCCGCAAACAACATCAAAAAATGTTTTTCGAAAAGTCTCGCATACTTTGTGTACACCGCGATCTCGATTGGTGCAACTTTTTTTTCGTTATTATCTTTTTGCGGTATAATGCTATAATAAATTATAGTTTTACGTGTTTGGCGAGATGATGCAACTATTATCCTACGATTGATTACTTTTAAATAGTCAATGCTGTCTGTAAAATGGTCCGGATATATCTCTTTGTTCTCGCTGATATTATAAACTTTGCCATTATTATAACCGGCATAAATCGTGTTATCATTGCAAGGGTACACGGCAGTTATATAGATGTTTAGCCCCATCTGAGGTGTTTTAATCGTTACCCAGTTAGCGGCACTATGACTGTTTTCCTTATTTGCCGATTGTATTTGGTGAATACGTGACTTGGAGTCTACGCTATAAAGCGAGCCAGTATCGGTTACTTTTAAAAGCGGTCGCAGGTATACGTTAGGTTCGAGATAGGAATGGCCATCACAGTTTATGTCCTTAAACTGGGCATAATCGTCTTTAGCAGTATATACCCATGTTATGGAGTGATTTTTAGAACCTGGAACATTTCGCAAATAGTATAAATGTAGAAAGTTTGCACCAGCAGCACCACATAACACAATGTATTTAAATATGGGATGGTTTAAACTATAGACGTCCAAACAAACAATTCGCTCACTGACATTGCTTCTTAAAACATATTCACACAATTTTAAATCGTACACGATAAGCCCGTCCTTTAATGTTCCGAGAACTAGGTAACGACCATCTTTTGCTAGTTTACCACAAGTTATTAAGTGCGAGCATCCATCCAAAAACTGTAACGGTGTTGAGTGTATTTCTTTGATGGAATTGTTATAAGTCTCTTTGAATGTCAACTGACAGACGCTAGATTCACAAATGAGGAACAGCATTGTGGATAGGTTGCCACCTTCGGATCGATCGACATATGTTTCCATTGAAACTGCTTGTTTATTGGTAAGTTTATGCTCCGTTTCTCTTGAGCCACGGCTTAAGTTCCAAACAGTTAAAATGCAGTTAAGTGTGCACAACACATAATACCGATCATGGACTATAACAAAGCAGCGCAGTTGATGTTGCTGTGTCTTTAGGATCGGTGTATGGGGGTGTTTAAACTCTTCTTTCGAGTTTTCCCAGTCGCATACACAAATATCTCCATTTGTATATGCTACATGAAGTTGAATTTGACTAATTTTCCCGTCTTTATGTTTCTCATCAAGAAAAAAACATGCTATTTTATGTTCTAAACGGGTAGATTCTCCACGTTTAATGGCGCTGTTGACCAACTGGACGTAACGCAACGGTTTGGTCGAAGGCCGTGATCGTTTACGCAGTTGTCGTAGGGACCAAAGCTTTAAGCTACCGTTTATGTGCAAAGTTACGAGGTGCATTTGGTTGTTAAATACACGCATTTCTATGATATCACAAGGATCATTTTCATCGCTTAGTAGGTAATTTGCACCTCCTTCCAATGAGACATCAATAAGCAACAGTTGATTCGTGTTTAAGGCCATTAAACAAAAGTCACCGTCCAGATAGATAGCATGCCGTACCTCATGCTTACCCAAATTTATTATTCGTCGGTGTTGGTGAAATCGCGCACTTAAAATAAAAATGGAACGTACAACATTTAATAAGTTAATATATATAGTTACCGTTCAGTGAACCAGACGTAGTTTGGATATCGTACCGCTTGACGAAGCGCTTCATTATACACAGCACCTTCTTTTTCCATTAAAGCAAATTGCAACAGATACGGATATTTTGACCTTATCAGCTTTTCTTCAACTTTAGCCAAAAACTCCAATAGTCCATCAACAAGCTCATTACCTAAATTGAATAAAAAAAAATTATGAGGCATTTTAATTTTAATTAAGCGACATGCATATATACTTGTTGTACTTACTGTCTATCTGTTCCCTATACAACCGAAGTGTCTGCATAGTGTGCAGAGCAGATCCGCGATCACCCAATGGTGTCAAGTCATTACGAATTTTTTGATCGAGAAAACGAAAGTCTAGAAAGATTTTGCGAAACAAATTCAAGCGATCAATGTCGTTACTGACTCTGCTTAAATGATGGCCAATATGGTTATAAAAATAGCTGTCAAGAGTTAAATTCATATCACTGTTATCAAATTGTAGAGGTATGCTAAAAAGAAAAAAAAAAAAACATTTATTAATATAGAAGATAATGGACATGGCTATTAACACTTACTTGTAGTGCTCAAAAATTTTGTTGTTTAATTCAGCTTCATTTTTAACTGACCAGTGTAACTCTTTATATATACTGGGCAAAGTTATTGATATTGGTATTGTGTTATTTTTATCTACCAGCGAATGCTTGTAAAATTTATTAACAACAATGATTGGTTCTTTAACTGACCAAACGCAACCTAATAACTGTTCGAAAAAGGAAATTGAAAAAGAGTGTAAAAAATAGAGAATAATTGATTAAGGTACTTACATCGATGGGTATGTCGGCGGAGTTAGGAAAAATGAAGAGAACGTTATATAACTGCCTCTCATTGGTATCCAAAACACTTAAGGAGGCTTCGATGATGGTAGTCAACTTATTACACTTGATTCTATTTTAAAAAATGGAAGTAGATGATTAACTATGGTGCTTGTTTGAAACTGTAATTCACTTACTGTTTTATGTTGCTTATATTATAAACACCATCGTTAATGTTCTCTGCGATAATACTTAGTTGAAGCGGATTGGTTTTATGTGCTTTACTTAGCGTTGATGCTAGTTTCGTTTCTGAATGCCTTTCTCGCAGATATTTCGCAAATAGCGACTCCGTCTCTGATGTTGTAAGGGCGTCCTTAAGGGTGATGTGTGTTGTAGTTAGCTTAGCGAAAAAGTTTGCCACACTTTTGTATCGAGTGGTAAGTAAGATCTTGCAACCCACGTTAAAAGCTTCCCAAACTTTTTCGCTCTTAACGTTGTGTAATATCAACAAACAATTTTTGTAGTCTTTATTTGTCAGTATATGTCTTAGCTCTGTTTTTATCATATCGATGCGAATTTGCACGTTTTGGTTGCAATTAGTTTGTATGTTAGATGTTAATTGACAAAAGAACAATTGAAGCGCATGTAAACAATCCTCAGGTGAGCAGCAATCACGTACGTTTAGCCAAAATATTTTAAAGTTCATTCTTGATTGAACAACAAATGAGGAACAAACGTCTAGCACAAGCCACTGTTTTCCAGCTCCTAGAACGCCCTCGACCACAACGTTCTGATGCGGTCTTAGCACAAGCAAAGCTCTAAGCAATTTCATATATGGTTCCATTCTTGAAACATTATACTGTGTAAATTTTTGGTTGTCATTATACAAGCGATTCACTGCAAAAATGTACTTTATGGTATTATCGCTAGGATCGCAACATTCCTTCTGAATAGCAGACTTTAGAAAACCATAGTTGAGTTCATAGGAATCTGCCAGTCCTTCTATGACAAACTTTTCCAAAACTTCCTCGGGTTGGTCGCGCAAAATCCAAAACAAGCGGTATACTTGCTTTGGTTTAGGAGTTCGCACTATAGCATCGACATCTTTTTCTTTTAATATTGTTCGTAAAAATAATTCAATATCTCTCACGTCAAAGTCCCTTTTAAAGTCATGCAGAAAAACTGGTATTATATCCCTGTAGGAGGCTTGCATCTCACCAGTATTAAGGAAATTCATTTTAGCCTGAAACATACAATTATTGTTATTCAATTAAAATGATCAACAGATGGTGGGCATACTAAAAACAAAAGCACATAATAGAAAAAGTCAGGAATTTTTCATGCGGCTAAAAATGAGCAAACAACTATTTGCACTAGGCAGTGCAAATATGGCATATAAGACTCAAGGACTTCGTTTTAACAAGTTTAAATATGTGAGTCACAATTTAAACGCACAGAGTTTGGAATAAATGAACGAGTTTAAACATATATTGTATTATAACTATATTTTACCAAAACCACTTTAACTTTTGTAAATATACGGTATACATATTAAATATATAATGTATACATATTAAAAGTAACAAAGTTCAATGAACCATTGTATTCATTTATATGAGCGCAAATATTTACCTTCGTATTGACAAACACATATACATATACAAAAGTCGAATAAATTGTGATTGCTCACTCTTAAGTTACTTTGATCTATAACGTTAACTTTTTACGACTCTGTTACTTAAGATAACAATAAAAATGCATTTTCTTTTTTTAAACAAACACATTCATCGCGCAGAAATCAAAATCATATGCACTTTACTTAAGTGCATCAACACGTTTATTTAAATTGTGATAAAAGTATTTTAAACTTTTGTCCGATTTTACTTCTTTTTTTGAGGACGCATATCTGATATTTGAGATAAATATGCACTTGTAAATTACAGAGTTAGTTGTTTATGATATTATTGCTATGACAGTGTGACCGCAAGTCACAACAACTAATTTACCAACAAAAATACTAAATCCTTGCAGCAGGTTAGGCCAATTCGGATCACTTTTATTTCTTATAACAAATAAAACGTGTGGGCAAACGAACTATCGCATTTATTCATTTATTATTTATTTACTAGGTAAATTTAAAATACTTCGTTAGGCACTAGTGATTTCATGGTTTCTGCTGTACTCTTGATCATTACTTATTGCGAATTTTTATGACTCTCTTCTACAACTACTTTTTTTGCTTTAAGTAAATTTTGCTTAAAAAGTGATTCATACGAATTTGTATAGTACGTTTACCAGTATTAAAATTCCCTAAATATTTTTAAACAGTCATCATAGGTTCAGCTTAGACATTCGATTAATCGAAAATTTTACTTACATTTCGATTCAGCCTAACAACATATCGATATATTTTCAATATCAACTCTATGTAGCTGTCGCGGTGAAAACAAGTTATTCGCAATTATTACAACAAATTTTGGGAAAAGTTAAGCTTATACTGGTAGGGATTGTAATCCATTAACTTTTATATATTTTTAATTCCAAAAATATATTTTAAAGGTATCCGTCATTTGCTTGTTCCCAATTTTTAACTTAATACAAACAGTAGTAAAAAAGGAAAAGAAAGTTGAATTGACAGCCAAAGGTGACGACGCAAGCAAGGCAAAAAAAAAGCATCGACGTATACGTAAAAATTTTTACGACAATCAAGGTAAGCTACATAAATGTTAAAAAAAAAGTGATATTAAGTGTTCTGCAAAACATAAGTCGTTCATTGCTTTTTTGTGTTATACTTTATCAACCTAATAAATAAAAATATATCTAAAACGAGGGAAACAAAATGTCTGCTGCTTTGACTGAATTAGCGATACTCGACGTAACCGCATTGAACCGTAAATGTGATTTGCATTTTAATTTGTCAAAATTCGTGATGTAGTGAACTTTAAAAAAAAAAACATTCATTTTTTGTTTTTAGTTTTTGAGTTCGACGCCGCTTTCGCAATGTCATGCCGTGCACCCTTCCAACCCGAGGATCAATATGAGCAATTGCGCCGACCGACTCCTGGAACTGGTCCAGCCACTTCAACCGCTCCACAACTTTCTGCCGGTATTTCTCTCGAGCAACAGCACCTCTTTAACGACTTCGGTACTGTTGGCTATGCTCAAGCCACATACGCACCCGGTCCATCTGTAAGCTATGCAGTTCCATCACAGGCACCAAATATGGCCGACGTGGCGAGTGGTTATGGGCAGTCTAAGCTTTCCGCTAGCGCGACTGTTTTTGTACCTAACCAACCTAATAATGTTTATATGGGTAAGCGTGGACCGCCACATCAGCATCATCAGCAGCAATATCAACATCAATCGTCAGGTCCAGCACCTTACTCACAACAACACCAACAACGTTATGTGAATGGTTACAAGCAACAACATCAACACCAACAAAATTATAATCATCATCAACAAAATCAGCAGTTTAACAATGATATGCAGCATTTGTCAAATTCGGTGCAAGCTCGTTTGCGTATTGGAAAACAACAGCCTCATAATGGTGCAATCAGCAATTACTATCATCAGCAGCAGCCACAGCAGCAGCAGCAGCAGGTACAAACACTGCAACACCAACAGCACACACAACAATCACAATCGAAATTTCAACGGCATGCGCATTTAAATAATTCATTCCAACAAATTGCACAGCCGCCGCAGCAACAGCAGCAATATTTTCACCAGCAGCAGCCACAACCATCGACTTCATCGGCTGCCGTTTCAACTTCATCGGCTTCGTCCCATCCCGACATGGAAACTATTGCCTTAGAGTATCTTGATACTGTTATACATTGTCTTAACCAGGTCAGTAGTAAATGATATAATTTGGCAGCGGTTATAATAACTTCATCATATTATTAATATATCTTCTTGTTTCATACTTGAATCTTGTTCAGAATCCCGGGCAATTTGATACAATTGCATCACGTTTCCTAACAATATTTGATGGAATGGAAAGTAATAACTATGTACTTTCAATCGCAATGGAGGATATCTTTGAAAAATCAATCGAGCAACCGAATTTTCGATACATGGGAGCTAAATTGTATAATTTATTGCATATGCTTAATCTTAAGCCGGATTCCTTGTTTCACACCTTGCTCAAGTGTAAGCTGGACTATCACCAAGCTGAGGTAGCCAAGTATATGCAATCTTTGGAACACCAGCAAAAAGTGCGGGAGACAGCCCTGTTTCTTGCTGAATTATACATGCAGTTGCGAGGAGATGATGATTCCCGTATTCAACTCATTGCCGTAAATATTGTATACTCGCTAAGAAAACTTTTAGCATATGAGAGCCCTGAAAACGTGCGCTGTATTTGTCAGACATTGAAGCTGGCCGGTTACGACCTTAGTACTGATTGCCAACAAGACATACAATTCATTATTGCTGAATTACAGGCAATCGAAGCCAAATCGCCTGGTAAATATGCTATGGCTGCGAATGTAATTGGTTTACAACAAAACAATTGGGGAAGAAAGGTTTCGAACGCTTTAGGTGGTGATGATGATTCCGTTGCAAAGCCACCAGAACCACCACGATTGAGCGATGAGCCCGTTTTCTATGGCCCAGATGGACGTGAACTAACAGCCGAGGAAACTGATTTTCTGGCTGCAGAAGATGATGCCACTGGAAGCGATGGCGACGACTTTGATGTTCGAGATAACGACTTGGACCTTGATCCAGAAATGGACGAAGAGACTGAGCGTGCTTACAAGGATTTTTGCAAACAAGGAAAACAATCAAAGGCAAACAAAATATCTTAGATTTTGTATGTGTAAAAACTGTGTGGTTTATTGGCGTGGCAGAAAGGTTATGCATACATATTTAAATTGGAAATTTGAAACGTTCTTGGTTGTGTAGTTTTTTTTTCATAATTTTTTTTGAAGAAATTTTTTTGGTTAAAAATTATTTGTGATATATGAACACTATGCATATGCACATATACATGGTCATATCTGTGCATCAGTTTTAAATAACAGACATAATCAGAAGTACCTAGCTCGGTTTTTAAACACCGCGAATTGCGTTAATGTTTTTTAATTGACTTCCAAATTTTTAACCTCTGCCACGCCGGTGCGTTAAGACCTAAACAGAGACTCGTACAAATAGTATTCGCATGCCTCACATCCATACATACATATGTAGATTCGTAACTGCAACACATTCAATTTAAAAATGCATTCTCTTGATCATATAAATCTGAAAATAACAGCCACGCTTAGTTTTTATATTAATTGTAATTAATGTTAAACAAAACGATATAATATATAAATAAACCAATTAATTGCGATTGACGAAATTAAAAGCTTTTTTATTTAGCAAGCAGATATTTTTTATGCCATAACATCGATTAAATATGTAGGTGATTCGATATTTATCGGCTCATTTTGCGTTTGGCAACTCCGTTATGCGTTATCTTTGCCTTTTGTGTTCTGTTTGGGTCTCAAGAGATACAAGTTGTAATAAACATTGATAAAAATGATTTAATAATAGGATATTTGTGACGCAGGTGAAATTATCGGTTTAATGCATTGTATGACATTGTTCTAAATCAATTCTTTCATATAATACAGTTTTGCTCTTGACAGCGTGATGTCATAGTGGTGCTATATACAGGCATTAAGTACATAAATATGTATGTGTGTACACTCAACATTTTCGTATATTTACATACATATATGAATTTATATACATACTTGATTTAAAAGTGTTAATGTGCTAAGCATTTGGTGCAGTATAAAAACAACATGTGAACAAAAGTGCGTTTCAATGTAAAATACTCAATATTATTTATGTTGTAATGTATTTCCACATTAATATTTGTATTCTCTATTAAACAACTGAGATGTGTAAACAAAAATTTAGAGGTCGCAAAATGTTCATCCTTATAAACATGTTGGTGCAAATGCGCATATGTACATCAAACTATAACAAAAATGATTCAACGCCGATACATTAAGTTAGTATGCATACATATACATATATAAACATACATACATATATCTTATATTTGTACTTGCAAAAAATCGTACAGCATATGCGACAGTGTCTTTAACTTTTCAATGGATCAACTTGGATTTCAATAAATTTATTTTACGTATGTTATTTATTTAAAACTCACACAGGCTTTTATTTTTGGAAATTAAAACAATACAATCAAATTACATATGATAAAGTTGAATTTTACGTGAACAAATTAATATTATATAAGAACTTGACCATATACGAACGTGGATTGAGTTCGTGCCTTAACTTTACTATCTGATCTACACTTATTTGGATCACGATGGGCAGCGTTTGGAAACGTTTGCAGAGAGTTAATAAACGTGCAGCAAAATTCCAGTTCACTGCCTCTTATCATGACCTACGACTAGAAACGACGGCTAAATGGTAAGTCTGATAATTTATGTATAGTTTAAGAGTCATCGAATTTGTCCTATCAAAAGTAGCTTTAAGTATGATAATAACAAAAATTACTTATATCTTTTTCCTGTTGACCTCAGATACAACTTTACTTATTGTTTTTCTTGACATAAGCATGTTAAAAAAAAGTTGTGTAAATGATTAAGACTATGAAAAACTGAGAAGTCTTGTGGTTGCCCATATGTTCTTGATAGCAGCCTTTTTTTCAGTTCCCGAAACAAAAATAAGCGTTATTGATATTAATTAGCTTTGTGGCTCTGTTTATTCATGTTTTGTTTAGTCATTTATATATTTGTATTTAAATTGAAACAACAGTTATTTCATATTTTTTAAAGTTGTTATGTAAAATAAAGTCGTATGTTCAGATAAAAAAAACAGCCTATTTAAAATATGAAACACACAAATGTTATTATCGTTATGTTTATTTCTGCTTAAATAATCTCTTGCTATATATATTTTTTCGTAGGCGCCCTTCAAATCTGTCTGTAGTGTGGACAAGACGTTCGAGGCGTGTTGCCAGCGCCCCGTTGCCATGGGAACCGGATATGATGAACCCACTTGTAGGGAACATTTCGTGGCCTGTTCCTGATAATCACGCTATATCAGTTACATTATTTAAGGATCCACGCACTCACGAACTAGAAGACAAAGATTGGACCTTTGTTATCGAAGATGTAAGTAATTGTTCACAATATATTTGTACACAATACTATTTATTTTATTCAAGACCGTCATCATTTTGAAGAAAAAATATCCAACAAATACACACATAGTTTTATATCCCGAATGTGACTTAAATTCCACCTGGCTTTAGATTTCAGTACTAGGTAAAAAGCGTGTATTGGCAAACGCGTCCATCAATATGCGAAAATATGCCAGTATCGAGTCCACGCAGCAGAGTTTCACATTGAACCTTAAGCCCGTTTCTCGAAAAATAACAGCCGCTGATTTGGAATTAACAATTAGTTGCGTTTTTTTACGGGAAGGAAAGGCAACGTGAGTACTGTGCATAACGACAATTAAATATTTAATATACAGCAATTAAAATTTGTTTGTTATTTGCAGGGATGAAGATATGCAGAGCGTTGTCTCGTTTATGTCAGTTAACAACAATTGTGATGTAGCACCCCTCGATGACTTGGAGGATATACCCGATCTAGAAAATTCTGGGGACATTTCGGACAACTTGTATGATTTTACTCAACAATTGGAGCAAATGACGACAAGCTTAAATGGTTGTATCGATATACCAACGCCACTAAGTGGTGAGTTTACAAATTTTAAGAAGAAAATAGGTATATTTGGCATGACGAATATGATATGCACATGAAAAGCCTATGTGGTTTGTTTTTCATAGAAAAATCTTGTTAAAACTCTTGAATTTGTATATCAGTGTAGTGGTAGTGGTCCGATTTGGATGACAAATGATTAAACTGCAACAAAGAAAAGACCTTAATCCTATATTCATCGCGATAGTTTAAAAATGCACAGACAGACCGACATGGCAACAACTAATCAAGTCGCAATGCTAACCAAGAATATACTTTATATAGTCTGACATATTTCCGCTATGTGTTACACATCTCATGAAAAAATTATATATGATTTTTAAATATATGATATTTATGGTTTCTACTACAATGTAGATTTGATGTTTTTATTAAAGCACTGTAGTAGAATAAAGTATTTTTTTATTATGTTCATGTAGGTAAGTTTCCATGCACATACTTAAAATCCCTGTTAATGTTTTTTACTAATTTCTGTTTTAAATTTGTTTAATTTTATTCGTTGTAATCTTCTCCACTCCGGCACTACGCTACACAACTCAATGTGTGTTATCCTATTTTTATAAAATATTGCTATTTCGTTGTTATTGATGTTGGTAGTTCCATCATTATCCGAAGATCCAACACCATTGGCCGAGTCGTTTAATAATTTAAATTTTGAACTAGAAACGGATAATAAGAAAATACAGGTAGCTGTTGAACCACCGCCTCGGATATTTGTTGAAACGGATGAAGCCCTTAATACTCCAAATGCATCATATTCGCAGCATGTTCCTCCTGTAAGCCCCACGATGGGCTTAGAGGACAGACAGCTGACTGAGGAGAAACCAACTTTATCATCCGATCACAACAAAAGGTTCTACGATGTGCTCACATCAACGCCTGTAGAACAGTCATCAACTGCTACCAAAACTGTCGAAAAAAGTAGCTCGCACAGAGCTCTTATCTTTGAAAAGCAAGATTGCAGCACTGGAGACATGTTGGTGTCTGAAGAATCAAACTCCAATGTAGATCTGTCAACTGGAGTCTTAAGGGTACCTATTCCAAACCCAACCACCACGAAGTCATCTGGCTTGGAACAACTTACCAAGGAGGAAACTAAACAGCCACAGGCCTTGGCTTTAACATCGACTAATAAACGTCCCGAACTTCAGCCCTTAAACTTAAAGAAAAGTTATGAGACTGCACCTAACGAAAAAAAAAATTTAGCTTTAAAGCCAGTAGAAAAAATCGTGCTGAAGGATAACACCCCTGGACAAGACTTGCTAGAGTGGTGCAAAGAGGTTACCAAAAATTATCCAAATGTTAAAGTTACAAACCTGACTACCAGCTGGCGCAATGGCATGGCTTTCTGCGCCATAATCCACAATTTTATGCCACATTTGATGTAAGTAGTTTTTGAAATTTCTATATTTTAGCACATAAACAATAAAATTGGTAAACTTTAATTGCTTATAGAGACATGTCAAAGCTCAGTGCCCATGAAGTTGTAGGCAACTGCCGCATTGCTTTTGATGCTGCGGAATCACTTGGAATCCCGCGTGTTATCGAGCCACGAGACATGAATTTGCTTACAGTTCCAGATAAATTAGCAGTTATGACGTATCTGCACCAATTGCGGGCACATTTTACAGGCAAGCAGTTGCAAATTGAACAAATCGGTAAGTTAGCTAATAGAAAATTTGGATTTTTTAATGGACTTTTAATCCTCATATTAAGGCCCGACATCGGACGAGTCTAGTTACGTTATAGGCAACTATAAATCAGACAACCTATCGCAGAACCTTGTTAACTTTACACACCTTAAGGCACAGCTTTTGCACCAGAATTCTTTTGATGACGAAATCGCGTGTCAGCAGCAACAATTATCACCAACGAGTAAAAAAGACGTAAGAAATCTCATACTCACAAGTTCTAAGACAATTTTGGGAAAAGTTCTGTCGCCAACAAAAGAAAAAAATTCTGTTAACGCTACACAAACCACAAGTAACACGACTAAATTACTGGATAGCCAGACTCCCTCGATCATTCACGGCAACGCCGATACATATGAGGAAAGTCTAAAGCTCAACAAGGAACCAACTTCGCCTATGTCGTTAGATACAATTGCAACAAATGTAAGTCTTTCTTTAAGTCATACAACGAACTATTTCGCGTTGTGTGTGTTATACATATAAGGTATTTTATCGAATATGTTTTATATGCGAATATTTGTTTTAATTTTTGTGGCATGCCATTTTTATTATATTATTTTGCCTATTATTTCGTTTGATTGCCTACTTATTGTTGTTTATATGATTTTTATTTTATTTTGCAACTGCTTCGGCTTCTGCTTTTGTTTTTGTTTTTTTTACGTTATATTATAGCGAATTTTAACGCGTCATAAAGAAATGAGCGAAAAAGCAAAGCTGATGATGGAAAAATTAAAGATTTCCAATTGTAACGAGCGCCTTGATCCGAATGACGTAAGTATCATACAGATAGTTGAGCGTTGCCTGCATGTGCCGCAAACAAAAACCTTTTTTTAAAAAAAGGAGTATTTTCAATCTTCTATTTTCGTTTCTTCAGGAGGAACGACAGCAGCGATTACGGGAGCAAGCTCGGCGCCTCATATTAGAAACTAGGAGCAAGGTTACTGGGTCTACAAATAGTGGCGTTGAATGCCCAACATCGCCAACCAAGCTAAAGCGTTTCAACTACACCCCCGAACGTACAATTTCACCTATACCCAACGGCAACAGCAGCGGGGATTCATTCGCTGAACTTACTACAAATCAAATATCGTTCAACCGGAATAAAGCCGAACACTACGTGAATCACACAAGTCCTAGTCATAGATTAAGTGATGGAAACAACACCCCATTACAATCCTTTAATGCAATTGTGGAGAGGATCTCACCAAAGCATGAAAAGAGAGTTAGTAAAAATGTTTTTATTAAACATGCCGAAAAAGAATGTTACTTTAATTTTAAAACAAATTTATATTTTTAGAACGATAAGCTTACATACATTGAGTCCGAACTGGAAGCGTTGGAACGCGAACAGGAGGCAATCGACCAAAAGGCTAGCAGTCTGGAGGCCAAACTTCGTGCAGTAATGGGCGGTAATCCAAGTAATAATCAAAAGAATACAAATCCTTTTCTTAGACTAATACGCAATAGCATCAGTGGTGGTGACGTTATTCGTATAAAACTGCTTGACACAGATGATGCAAGCTTATTTTGTAGTGATTTTAGTGGTACTGATAGTGGTAGTGATGAAGGAAATAATGAAGGTGAAGGTACGCACAGTGACACATCTAGCCTACCAAGTCCAAAAATGAGGCGAACAAATCAGGCAATTAAAATGCAACCGATGAGATCACCGCAACGACAACGCGCAAATTCCTGTTTTGTAAATGAGAATATTAACTATTCTGACATTGGACTAACAAATCAATACCACCTACATAATCAACATTGTCATCGTCATCAACATGGCTCGAACCAACATCCACACCACGTTCATCACGTGGGACCATGTTGTCATTTGCTGAGTAACTCTGCCTCAGTTGCGTCCTCTCGGCAAAGCTCTTGCGATTACCTGCCAGGCCCTTGTGAAAATTATGACGATGCTCTACATGTAGCTGCTGCTGTGGACACGCTCTCCCTTCGTCGTCCACGTGATCACCACCAAAAACAACGACGACCACGTTCACGTGCTTTTTGTGGTAATTTCGTGTCTATAAGGCGGAATATTTTGTTAACAGCTTTTGCAATGCACGCAACATCAAGCCTAAGCTAAACGCCTGCCCGCCAGCAAATCTTTTGTCTGTGTTAATGAGTTATTGCTTTTAATGGTTCAGACTATATAACGCATAATTATAGTGTTCCGCATTGACTTGCATTAATATGATAATGATAAGTTTTTAAATAAATATAAGTATTTTAATCAAGAAAACTGTATATACATAAAGTATACATTATACTAATCGCAACTTGGCACTCGACGCCGACAAAAATACAACTGTAATGTAAAAATGGAAACATTACAACTTTCCTAAATGTGTATAATTAGATTTTAGCAACACAAAAAACTTTCAATAACATTCACATTATTTTTACAGAAACGGAAGAAACTGAGGAACAATTACTTTCGCAGTGGTTTACACTTGTAAACAAGAAAAATGCTCTTTTAAGAAGACAGATGCAGCTTAACATTCTGTAAGAACTAATTTCACTAGTCTTTGTTGCTTTAAAAAACTTATCGTTAATTTTTTTACTAGCGAACAAGAAAAGGATCTAGAGCGGAAATTCACTATGCTTAATCAGGAATTGCGGGCAGCGCAGTCCGTTGAAGATTGGCGAAAAACGGAGGTGCAACGTGAAAAGGAGCGGTTGTTGCTAGAGGAACTGGTGACAATTGTTGACAAGAGGGATCAGCTTGTGCAACATTTGCACAACCAAGAAATAGCGTATGTATTTTACGAGATATATATTTTTAATTTCAAACTTAAAATTTATATTGTTGACAGTATTGAGGACGATCATGAAATAGCACGCGAGATTGAACAAGTAAACATAAGCGGTGGCAAAGAAAAGTGTTTGATTCAATAAACACCAAAAATCACCTGATCCAATTTCACTTGACTGGAGATTATAACTATATATATTAAGTATATATACTTTATGGCTTTGAAATACATGCACATTGTTTAAAAGCAGGTATTAATAAACATACTTATGAAATAGATTGAAGATCTCTTTAATGATCTTGCAGACTGGAAACAAGAGTTTAAAATGGAAAATAAAATTTTGAAACAAAACGTCCGATACTTATGTATCTAAGCAGATTTCAAATTGAAATTGATTTACGTGTAATATGATAAGAAAGTTTTTCACTAACAATTTCAAAGCCTAACTTTTGTTTACAAATTTTAATTTTGTGCCATTCATTTTTTCCATTTGCTTTTGATTTCCGAAATGAAATACAAAGACCTAATTGTGAAAAAAAAACTTTTTGCATAGCTTACATACGTATTAAGCAAAAAACGAAAACGCTTCATCCCTAAGAATATGTATAATACATTTTGTACAGAAACTGGTCTTATTTAGTTTTTATCTTAATATTATTTCATTATTTAATGGTGGCTTACTTATTTTAAATGTTGTAAATGTCGTTATTTAAAAGAAAAGCACATGCTTCAACTGAATGTTTCATTAAAAAAAAATGTATGTAAAATTTTTTAAAATTGCAAATAAATACGCGATAATTTAATGCATATCTTCTGTTGTTTTCTTTATCATAAAAGAGGTACAATAACATGCAAGAAGGCTGCGAAATCTTCCCGACAATTTTTTGGATTTCATTTCATCATTCATTCATATAAAAAAAAAGAAAAAAATCTTTGGCTCAAAGCAAATCAAATCACTTGGCTCTTTAATTCAAATAAAGCAACAAATAACTTAATAAAACCAGCAAAAGTTATTGACTGCCTTTAACATTTTAACGAAACATATTGTTTTTAATATTTTTGTTTTATGTACGCCTGGTACTTGAGGCTCGAATTCATCCAAAAATTTCCAATTTACGTGAAAAGAAAAAACGCGATGTCTTTCACTTTATTTATTTTTACCAATAAAGTAAATCGTTGACTAATTTACAAAAAATAAAAACCAAATATGCAAATCTCAATTATGTATTTTTTTATTCTGTGTTTGTGAACAATTTATATATTTTACATTAAATGATTTATGATCATAGTTACTTATCAGCTGAGTTAAGATATAACAATTGATTACAAAAAATACAGCACTCTGAAAACCAATCCAATAAAAAGTATTCCAGGTCTTGAACTCAAGCAAATATGCTGGTAGAAGCCATAGTACTTGTCCGCCCAGCCACAAAAATAGTAGAGATGTGCACCGAACTAATGATAGATGTTGAAAGTTTTTTATGCACAATGGCAGAACTGTCAAATACCAAATAAAGTACTGTGAAGTAACCACAGAGTTGTAAGTAACGACAACGAATGCCAAACAGAACACACAAAATGGTAATGTTTGCCGATATTGTCCAAAACTAAAGCTAATATAAAATAGAAGTAGCAGCTGCGGAGCAACTATAATAAATTTAACAAGAAAATTGGATTCCTCAACTTCATCTGCAGTGGCTAAATATTGCATCAAAAAATACAGCGAAAAATTGTGCCGCGGGTCCTTTCGCATAAGATGATAAAGGTAGGCTTCATAAATATATTGCAATCCGTAAAGTGTGTAAAAAATCCAAGTAATGGTTGCTAGGCCTATAAATGTGCCGAATATAAGACATAATTGCTGTTTGTTAGGCAACATCATTTTGAAAAATTCACGTCGTGTTTGCACTTGGCCAGTCGATAGGCTCAGGTAATACGCCAAACTGAACACTATCGGGTAGATTCGTAAGTGTATCACAAATCCATGAACCACACCAGCCCAGAAAATGGTTGGCAATTTAAATAGTTGCATTTCTGCTTTTATAAGTAGAAAGACACTAAGAATAACAAAAAAGCTGGGTATGCTGTCACCACTGCCGCGTGTAGATATAACTGCCGAAAGAGGATTGTACAGCCAAAAGCATGCAGAGACGACAGCTATTTGTTCGTGACGTTTGCATTTGATCTGTGAATCCAACGTGTGATCCTTCTGCAACTGTAATTCCATTCGTACTGATGCGTATATAAGTATTCCAAGTAGTAAATCAAACATCGCGTAAAGTAATTTTCCAAAAGCTGGATGACATAAAACGTTCGGTATTTGCATAAAAGCCATAATAGGGCTGTAACGATAAGTGTGCCGGTTAAACGGTGTATCTCCGTTTAATACCAGCCGTGCACCGTCGGTTACCACCTTATAGTCTATATCTGTGTATGGCACTATCGATCTTGCATCATGGTATTGGGCGTAGCAAATTAGAGTAAGTCGTATTAGGGCAGAAATTATGAGATGGGATCTGAAACTTAGATGCCATATGTACAGGCATCCATTCCTAATCCATTTGTTACTTGAAAGAATCATTTTTTTTCTTTTTTTTCATTGATTGTCTACAGCTTTATCTTAAGCTCTTTAGCAGTTTTTCGTATGCAGCTTAAAAATTCTTTGAATTCGGTATCGCAAGATTTCTGCTGAACGTTTATATCTCTTGAAACGCACGCTGCATATAAGGTTGCCTGGTCAGAACACCTTGTGAGTAATAATGGATAATTACGAAGTCGGGTATTTGCTTTGCGAACAGATTCCATTCCTTAGCGCTTATGCGGTGGTACAGGTGGACCTTTTAAAGGTAAAGGATCTGCTATAAAGGCGTCGTAAAGTGGCTTTGAGAAAAATATTAAAAGTGATGCGGTCAAAAAAGAAATTTGAAAAAGTCGCGGATTGCGCCTAATCCAAGAGCGCTTTGGAAGCACAGCTGTACGTTTGCGCAAAACTGTATGTTTTCCGTCTAATAAGTCCTGAACGTCTTTTGGAGGCTTATATGGTGGCACTGGTGTTGGTGTTTGCATTATATGCTATTCCTAAAGAAGATACTATTATACCAACTTTAACACACCGAATAAAATCAGTACAATACCTGCCAGACAGCTGTGAAGAGCCTTCTGATTTTGTCTTTTGTAAATAGGTTTTTTCCAAATCTATACCGCTGCAGCAAATCGACTGTTTGTGCCACTTTAAACAGCACATCCGCATTTGCTCAAGAACCTCAAAGCATTGGTGTTCCTGGTAGTTGTTCTCTGCAAGTATATATTTGTATTCAGTCTTATACAATTGAATAAAAGTAAATAAATATACATATTAGACATGAAAACATGGGAACGTACACCCATATGTATCAGAATGTTGCATAAGGTTCTGGATTACGCTATTTTCTTACGTTTTAAACAAGATTGTATGCGGCAGGCGTAAGGTTTGCACGGATCCTTAACAACCTTAGACATTTACTCAAACAGGTAATATTTTTAATCACCTTTTTATTTACACAAAGCAAAATTTACAGTATTGTCGGAGCTATAATTTTAATACGACTTGAAGTTTAACATTCACAGTGGACTGTTCAACGTTGTTGCCACACTGTGAAAATGTTTAAGCAATTAGACAGCCTCAGATTCCGGAAACAAGCTGCCACATTTTTTTTTAAATAAATGTCACATAAAAGATTTTTTTTTTAGATATAAAGAATCTTTTTATTGCCTATGTGCCTAAAAAATACATAAAAAGTAAAATACTTACAAAAACTATCGGTTGACTTTTCATTACTTTGTGATGAAAAGTCGTGGTGAATGCGTATACAATCTTGTGTACATTGATGTGAATTTTTGCCATTCTCAATAAACCAACATTAGGAACTATTCTCTATAAAAATATAAAACAAGCAAGTTTTACTTTGGAGTTTGGAATCTCTGTGCGATTATTATTGGATTTACTCCATAATTAACTTATTAATAGTTGGGATGCCTTCGAAAAAAAAGAAGTATAATGCCCGGTTTCCAGCGGTAAGTAAAATATGCAGGATTTTGTAGAAGAATTACATACTACATATTTTTGTATAAATGTTAGGCGTCAGTACCACAAAGATGGGCTTATCATTTTGTATAGGATGCAAACGTGTTCTGTAAATTAGTTTATAACTTTGTGTTTTTCATATTTTTTATTAACAGGGCCGTATTAAGAAAATTATGCAAAGTGATGAAGAAATTGGGAAGGTTGCGCAGGCTGTTCCCGTTATCATATCTCGGACTTTGGAGCTATTTGTGGAGTCACTTTTAACTAAAACAATGCGTATTACAAACTCGCGCAACGCCAAAACGCTTTCACCGTCACATATGAAACAGTGTATTATGTCCGAGCAGAGATTTGATTTTTTGAAAGAGCTTGTCAGAAATATACCAGATATAAGTGTAGCCGAAGAAGCGGCGTTTAATTATAACGATGACGATGCGCATAGCTCGGAAGAACAATATCCCGATTCAGATACTCCGTATGACCTGAGCCTGCCTTCAACATCTATTCGAGCGTTGCCAAATGGAAACAATGCCTATGTGCGCTCAGTAAGTTTAAATGGAAGTGGACAAAAGCGAAACCATAATCTATCCAACCCGTCGGTTATAATGCAAACGCCACTCGGTTTGTCACAGATGCAGCGGCAGATAGTGCAATTGCCGACAAAGCTGGCACGATCTGAATCGACGCCCGCGTATACGCCACGGGGTAGACCACCGAACAATAATGAACGCTACAGTAGTAGACAGCCACAATGCACTTCCATACCTGCACCAATTTGCGGCTACGAGCTTCTGAAAAAGCCTGTAGTTAAGATTGATTATAGCAACGTCCAAATGGCAGATACAGCACTGTGCACGACAGGCGTCGATATCGGTAGCACGTCGAGCGCCGCTTTAAGCTTAAATATTTCGTCACCAGTTATAAACATTGATCTGTCAAATATTGTAGCATCTGGAACTGTGCCCATCCCAACAAAAATAAGCTATGGAACCTCACCGACAGATAAATCGTACGTCAGTGGAAATAATAATTCAATTACTAAAATTGAATCATCGGTTGCCTATAGTGCTGGAAAGAACAAAACTGCAATCATTCCCAAGCCTAATTTGGCATCAACGCCATTAACTGAATCACTTTTTGAATTAGATGAAGACTATGACAACATTTAACTAGGATTTAGTAAATTCAGTTTTAAATTATTAATGCAATAAATTGTTCAATAGATTTAAGTAAGCTGATAATAACCTTTGAAAAATAAAGACTATTTAAAGCGCTATGATACCTTGCCATATTTCAACTTAAAACTTCCGCCACTAATAATTTTGTATCGAACACCAAACATTTTCAAAACAAAACATTAGATCAATAGAGAACCATTTGTGCTTTGGTTATATACCATTTTACACCAGTAAAGCGTAACTCACCGATTTATTTAGTCGCAATTTTCGGCACTTTGACTTTTTCAATAATTACGTTTTTAATTTAGATTTTAAATATAACATGCATATGTATGTATTTAAATAAATATTTATTATTGGGTTTTACCTTAGATAAATTAGATATAGGAGCTATACAATAAAACACATATTACTGAGGCACTTTTGGCGTTTATAACAATGAAGAATACAATTAAATAAAATGAATGTCCATATTGCTTTTAATTAAATTGGCTAATTACATGTACTTGTTAAGAAAGGTATAACAATCAAAATTTAATTTGGGAACAATATCAACGCATATATATTCACTAGGTACACAAAATTATATTTTTTAGATAATAGAAATTTTGGCACGAAGAGATAGATTGCTTTTATATTATAGACTGTACTATTGTGTATAATTTGCCTTAACTCTAGTAATTACTTGGTATTTGCAGTCTGTAGTTGACACACTTATTTTTAATGTTAATAATAAATTTTGCCTGGTAAATGAAACTTAACGAGATCGAAATATTCAAGATTATTATTTATGCTATTTACATGTGCGGGTTCATTAATGTTAATACTAACTAGGCTCACATTAAATATATACGAATATGAACTTATTTGCCACAAAGACACACAAAATTATATACAGTAAAGTGATCATTCGTTTTAAGAAAAATATAAAATTTTACAACAAAATAAACTGACTTGATTGTTCATAAGGAAAAGAATGAAAGAACTATTTCTTTTTACATATAAATCTCAAAATGTTACGTAAAACCGCGACTTGGTGATTGCACTGGTGATGGTGGGGGCGGCAGAGGCGAAAAGTATGTTGAACTCCTCGACGACGGCGAAGGGGGACATGAGGACTCCGGTACAATGCGAACATCACTGTGATAATGAGAGCGCGGTGTAGGGGGTGGCGGATAGGGTTCGCTATCATAGCCAAACTGTAAGCAGACCGCAGCGGAGCTTGCTGGTAGTTTGGTTGGGCCACCATTACTATTGTTGCTATTTGATTTGCTGGTATAATTGGAATCCGATTCGTCGCAAATATCCGTAGAACATGGTGTCGGGGGCGGGGGTTGATTAATTATCTTGTAATGTCTGTAAGGACGGCGCGATCGCGTAGCCGGTGAAGGTGGTGGATTGATCGGGTATGCCACCATGCTGCTACCATTGGTTGTTGAACTGGAGGCACCAGTAATATGATTTCGATCGTAAGAATTCATACTGTTCCTCGAGTTGAGCGTCGACATACGAACCGCATCTGCAACTGACGCTATTTTTGAGACTCGTTGCGATTTAGTCAGTGTAGACGGTGACAACGGATCTGATGCCTGGTCATCCTTTGGTTCTGTGCGGCTTTTGCCAATGCGTGTGCGACAAAACTGCAGCAGGTAAACAATGGAGAATATGATAATCATAGTAGCTCCAATCAATATCATGAAAATTCGCTTGTCTGAGACTGGTGCCATACGTCGCTGTAGGCAAATGTCCACTGACTCGTCCGCACCATCTGCACAGTTCTCCCAACCATCGCAAAGTAATGCAGCAGAAATGCAAAGCTAAAAGATAATTATTTTTAAAAACGTATGCACAAAACTTTTAAGTAGGCCAACCAACCTTGTTAATGGGACACTGAAATTCGCCAGGTCTTTTACAGCAGTCGGCTTCATCGTGCCCATTGGCACAGTTTGTTGTACCATCGCAAACCAATGCCTTGTCAATACACTCTCCAGACTGACAGCTAAACTGATCAGCCCGGCAGGAGGGACAACCAACCTCGTCGGATTTGTCTGGACAGTCCTTTTGGCCGTCACAACGCCACGACGCTGGAATACAGTCCTTGTTCATATCACTGTTTCCAGCCACAGGTGCTGCACAGGTAAAGTGATCCGGCCCGCAGGCAGGCAAAGCACCGCAGTTCTCTCTATCCTCAAGCAACATTAGATGCTTGGGACAAGAACACATATCGCGTGAATTTCCAACATTTTCTCCATCGGCTATGCAAATATGTGAGCATTTTGTGCGACTATGCAAGCATGTGTGATTACGGAGTAATTTTGAGTCTGGCGTCCACACAGCTCGTATATCCGTGATCTGCAGTAATCGTTGAAGTTCCGCCGAGCGACGCTCACCAGACACTGTAATGCGCTCCACTCCAGTTTTGTCATCCAACCAGTATACGAAACCCCCTAACGCCGCAATGTTAATCACTTGAGAGATATGCATGGACACCAAAGTTTTACTTTTAAAAAAAAAAAGGGAAAATAATTGTGAGTATATTATTTTAAGCAACACAAATGCTCGCCTTAATACGTCTTACATGTTTTTGCCGTTTATATCCATTGCATCTATCCGTTTGCCGTGTGCATAGTAAATCATATCAGACTGCTGATCCAATGCAAGCGTCGTAACACCCTCAAGCTTATAAGCTAGCTCCATTCGCTCATTACCATCCACGCGAGCTCTTATAATAGCCTGATGGCTGCCAACATCTGACCAGAAAATCAAACGCTTAATTGCATGAACGGCAATGTTGCGCGGTTTCTCTGAGTCGCCCGTGTCAATAACACCAATTGATTCGCCAAGAAAACTTAAAGCAACATAAACAACTTGTTAACAGTAGCTATAATTAAATATTTAAAGTTACCTACTTGGTCACATTGATGCTGTTCGAGTAGGAGCACGTCCAAAAAAGTAAGCGCCCAATAATATCAATGGCAATGTCGAACGGTTGGCCTGTGTTGACCAAAACACTTGTTTTAGTACCATTGGCTAGAGACCGTTTAATGCTGTGACTACGTCCTTCAATCTAAAAGTTTTAACGATAGAATTTACAGAAAGAGAAAAACACAATAAGGTCATAAATAATACATTTTTAAAAGCAACGTCCTATCTCCTTTTGTGACTTACCCAGTAAATATGATGAGAAATGGGGTCATAGTCAACAGCACGTATATTCTTGCCAGACACTGGCAGTGGCACATTTGGACAGTCTGTCGCGTTGGGAAGTAAGCGGCCGAAACTGTTGCGCTGACTGAAAATAATGTAGTTGCGAGGTGGTATACAAGATACACCATCCTTGGAAAGCTGGTAGTGAGTGGGGCAGGAACATATCATGCCTCTTTTAGTAGGCTGAGCAAGACACAAATGCGAGCAGCCACCATTGTTCAGCTTACAAGGATTGACACCGTTCTGCCGCTTGTCGTTAAAGACCAATAATGAAGTAATGTAAGTCATTCCAGAGTGCACTAGGCTGCGATTTTGTCCTGTGACTTTGTGCACACGCTCAATATCCCCAGTATTCCAATCACTCCAATATACATAGTCTTGATATAAAGACACAGCATACGGTTCATCAATGTCGCTGTTAACTAAAAGCTGTCGCCGTTTACCATCCCAATCGGCGCATTCAATTTTGGCTGGTCGTGATTGTGTCGCCCAATAAAGGCGTCTTGTGTCCTGATCAAAAGTCAAGCCCGCAGCATGATTTGCACCCGCTATAATAGTTTGCAGCTCGTTGCCGTCCATTGTGGCGCGACGTATCGAGTCGGATGGCGACTCAGTCCAGTACATATATCCGCGTCGCGGTTCTAATACAAGAGAACGTGGCTCCTCCACACCTTTCCAAAGCAGCACCCGGCGACTGCTTCCATCGAGACGTGCTACCTCAATGCGACGTGCCTCAGCGTCCGACCAGTATATGTTGTGCCCAAGCCAATCGACAGCAATGCCATCGGGTCCAATGAGCCCTGAATCAACAATGCGCTGCACATAGGAGCCGTTAAGAAAAGCGCGATAAATGCACTTGGATTTTTGATCCGTCCAATATATGCGCCTCTCTTCCACAGATACATCAAGAGCATGAGCATCTCGTACATCCTTAAAGGGTATACGCTCATCGTTGTGATTGCCTTCGTTATATTCAATTGATATACGTCCGATGTGCTCTTGCCGTGAAAACAGTAAAAATGCAGCTGGTACCACACAGGTACGTTTGTCGATTGAAAGCTCGTAATCAATGGCACAACGGCACACGTAATCTCGTGGACGGTTGAGGCACAGATGGGAGCAGCCACCATTGCGAATCGCGCACGCGTTTTGACCACGAACTTCACGCAGCCGAGTTACCTTTAAGCCCATTAAATCTGGGTACTGATCAACAACAACAATACGGTTATTGCCTGTAATTTTATGGGCCCGATCAATAGAGCGCCGCTGCCAATCTGTCCAGTAAAGGTAATCATCTAAGATACTTAATCCAAATAAATGCTTTAGATTCTCACTGATAACCACGCGTCTATCAGAACCATCCATGTTGGCGACTTCGATTTTATCGGTCTTACCATCGCACCAGTATATTGTTTTTTGTTCAATATCAAGGGCAATGCCGTTAGGCCACCCGAGGTTTTCGGAAACAAGAACAACGCGTTCCGAGCCATCAAGCGAGGCACGCTCAACTTTAGGCTTGCGTTCATTCCAATCACTCCAAAACATCCATCCGAGTGAGGGTGCTACCGCAATGGCACGTGGCTCCTCTAGATGCTCATAAATAAGCACCTTTCGCGCCGTACCATCCAGGCGACAAACCTCTATGCGATCTGTGACTGTATCTGTCCAGTAGAGATTACGTGCTAGCCAATCCAACGCCAACCCATCCGGATGTCTCACCTCAGAGGTGACAAAGTCTGTAATATTACTTCCATCCACATGAGATCGCCTAATTGTATAGGCCTCCACATCGGACCAGTAAATTTGTTCATCTACTGGATCATAATCAATTGCAATAGCATACTTTACTTTGCCCAGCGGCAGTGGAAAAATCGTATAATCCGGCGAATCAAGTGAAATTTTACTTATTTGCGTGCGCTGCACAATAAAGAGCATTTCCTGTGAGCCATTAGCGCAACTTGTAGATGTTAATAACTTTACACCCGTGGGACAAGCGCAGCTGTATCCTTGCGTATTAGTAGCAAGTAAGCACAAGTGGGAACAGTTGCCATTATTATTGGCACATGGATTATTTTCATAGGGCTGCAAGGTCTCCGACCAAGCTCGTACCGAGTTTGGCGCCTTTGGAGTGTCAATAAGCTCTTTTAGCTCCTTAGTCTGCAAGTCTAATGCATTCAGAGAGCCACGTAACCAGTCCGTCCAGTATAAACGGTTATCAAAGTATGTTAAGCTAAATGGATACTTCAAATTGTTAACTATGGTGCGTCGATTGCTTCCGTCAAGCTTCATGACATCAATAAAGCGATACTTTCCGTCGGTCCAGTAAATGAGCTCATTTTGTAAATCAACAGCTAGCCCGTTTGGCCAGAACACATTATCCTTAACGAGTGTCATTCGAGTGAGTGGGTCTCCATCCATAGCAGCACGCTCAATTTTCGGATACTCGCCCCAGTCTGTCCATATAAGTAGCCGTTTCGCAGGTACTACAGCTATTGCACGTGGCTGGTCCAACTCCGTCCAAAAAAGCACCTTTTGAAAGCGGCCATTTATTGTGGCAACTTCAATGCGATTTTTTTCCCCATCTGTCCAGTATATTTTGTCCGTATACCAATCAATGGCCAAGCCTTCTGGCTTATCAAGACCTGTAGATATAACAGTAAACTTGGTTGCCTTGGTTAACGGCAGTGATGAGTTTGTCTGAGCACATTCTATTATCTCACGCCCGCAGTCTGTCCAGCAAACCAGATTTTTTGAATAGTAAAAGTCGATGGCCATAGCCTCGGCCAGGTCCTTAACAATCACATCGATCTGTGGGCCACCAGCTGGTTTTGTTATGTTAGCTACCTGTATGTCGTGCCGTGTAGTAAACAAGAGCGTGGCTGGCGTGTTAACGAACTGTTGCGTAATTGGAGAACTGGACACCATTGATGATGAAACGGCGGATCCGTGGACTAAAAAAAGTCAATATAGTTTGGTAAAACATCACATAAGTGTAGAAAGCTTATAACGTAAACATATGTAATTATCCATCAAACTATTTTGATGCTACCACGCACGTTTTAACGGTTCACTATTGATGTTGCCTTTCTTTGGTATTAAACTTTGTGGAGATGGGTACCCAATGGATATATGCAAAAGGGGTCTCAAAAGGGGTCTCAAAACCAAAACTAGAATATTCTATTGACTTTATAGAGAAGTAATGCAAATAAACAGGTTTTCTAAAAAGAACACTTTGGAAAACTAAAAACATTATTAAATTGAATGAGAGCAGTCTTTTTTCTAGAATGGAGTACGTCAGAGGCTACAGAAGTTTTAGTGAACATTGCTACCTGTGTTTGCATCAAAGCCCCAAGCCCTCTCAGTACCACTTCAGGCAAGTTGAGTGATGGGCAGAGCTGGTTAGGGAACACAGGACGGGTAGTTGTCTACCGCGTTAGGGAAGTTGCAGTTTTTAGATGTGTTGAGGGCTTGGTTAGCAAAAATAAGCAGGCGATAAAGCTGCGAAGTAAATGAGGACTTAAATTAGTCAGTTTGCTGAGGTTAAAAACTATCTGTTTTAGTTGCTGTTCTGGTTGCTTAATCGATTAAAAGACAAACACTTTAGATGGCTTACTCTCTGACATAATATAACTAACACATAACACTGTGGAGTATCACTTTCAGTTTATTTTTATATTTAATCAATTTGCTCGCAAAGACATGCAAAAACTTAGTTCGTGTTGTATAATAAGAACAGAATGCTCTACCATAATATACCGAGTAGATGGACTTCACTAATTTTAAATGTGATAATCGAATCAAAATTAAATATAAGCCTGTAAAATAGGAATTTAGCATGAAATCAAACTATCAAAACTACACAGTTAACTCACACGACCATGTTTTGTTGCACGTAGCTGCGCCAAGCTCATAATAAAGCATTTCCACCTCGCCCACACACTCTACAAGAACGCAAAACGCTCGAGCACGATTGAATGTAGCCATGGCTTGGTCTAGGCCCCACAATTTATATTATAATAACGATGTGGGTTGGTCAGAGGAAGCGCTCATCCAAACTTACGACAACAATGCTTGCTTTTCGCATGCACTGTATATATTGTGTTTATGTTTTCTTCTGCTGTGGCTTGTTTCCTGCAATTCCCCGCAAGCTTCTTTATTTGGTAAAACTGTTTGCGAGTTTAATTAAACATTGTTGTGTTGTCATGTAGCCACAACTTACTTTACTAACGCAATACAAGCAGTATTTAATAATTTGTTTTTTAATGCAACTTAATATAAATTCAAGTAACATTTGTATGTGGGGCACTTTTAACATGAGAAAGTGGTTGGAAGTGTTACCTAGCATTTACTCTATATATTTATTGTTGTTTTTGTTTGTTGTATGTTGCCACTTGTAGCCAAAAGTGCTATAACATGTTTCTATTCTATTGCTACAATATCAACATTAAGTAAATAAACAAGGTTCATATAAATCTATAATAAATAAGTCTATGCACTTACCATTTTTATACTGCAAACTATTTATGATGCAACAGCAAGTAATAATTAAAACGCTTATCAGAAAACTGAAGTGTGGATAGTCACTGCTACATTGTATTGCACAATTTGTCTTTTTTATTTGGCATTTTTGCTTTTGCTTAATATTAGAATGATGACTTGTGAATGGCCCACGAGTCATTTTACACGCCACGACCCAAAAACACGAAAGACATTGGACGTAAAAAACCGGAGGTCAAAAGGTGCTCAATCTGATCTTTAATTTTCATAAGCACGAATTGTATCGCATTTACAGTACTGTTGCAAACACACCGAACATACTGCAGTTATTGTTACGTTTGATAACGTAATAATATCGTACTTTAATGTATTTTTTCTTGTTTCTTTTTCATTCAGCAGTAAGTAAGCAAAGTGTTACTGTTGGCTTATGTTTTTTTTTATGTGGGCGTGCTCTTAGTTTGACTCCGATATTAAAAAGTTGGCGCAACAAGCCGGCAACTGTCGTAGTCGTCCACTTTGCACTGCATTTCCGCCGTCAAAACATGCCTTTATATATATAAACCAAAATAAATGGGTTGATAAAATGTCGTCTTATGGAAGAAAATACATTTTTCTGCGCTGCGTCTATCCGCACGAAAAATTACACTTGGTAAGAACTTGTTTGTTAAACTTCTGCCGACAAGCACAAGCTAGAAGCGTTGTACATGTCGCGTATAGGCACTACGAACTATGTATTAATTAAATCCAACGCTATTTTGTTATAAACAATGATCACTTGAACTGGTAGCCATTTTGTTACTGTTTAATTGCCGAGTTTAAGTTTGTTAAACCTTGTGATGCTTCCACTTTACGCTCGATACTACTCGATACTAATCGAATGCAGCCCAATGGCAATTCAGCAGTTCAGCAGGTATAATGTAACGCAACATAAATTTAACATTTTTGGCGCTGTTATAAGCAAACACCTAAAAGCTGTTAAGAATTAAGATGGGAAAAAGAAACTGTACTGTTAAGGAGCTGTAAACTTAAAGTAAAAAAAAAAACAGTAGACAGTTTCCCCTAACGAGGTTCAGCTGTTTTTGTTTACTTCTGTGTCGTGCGCACTTGTTCATTTGGTTAACTCATATTCATAATGAGCAGAACGCCTGTTGTAGCTGAGACGCGCAAGCTGTTCAAAGCAATAAAACACTTTGTCCAAATATTCAAACACTCAATGAATTTTTAAATAGTCTTCGATGCAGCTGCATTGTGTTAAAGCGCTCTCACTAACTTGCAAATCATATAGGTGGCTTGTGAACCAACTTGCCAACTTAAAAAACAAAAATTTTATTTATTAACTCATTTAATAAGTGCAGGAAGAGTCCTTATATGCAGAGTCAGTTGACTATCCTTAGTCTTAGGCGAAGATCGTTTTATACAATTTAGCCGAGTGCTAAGCATGATTGTCCATAAACTGCAACTGCGACCATAACAGGATTGCATTCGGGGGTAGCGGCCGGGGTTGTGGAGAAAGTAGCATAACAGACTGCTTTTCCATGTCCACATCAGTGCTATAAAAATAAATAAATAAGCATAAATAAAAGTCGGTAAGGAGTACTTTTTGAAAAATTTAGACTAAGATGATACCCTGAACCCGTTAATTAACGCATAGTCATTATATCCATCTATAGATATGGATAGTTGCTGCGCAACTGCATAGTAGTATACTTTATGAAGTCGGAAATGCTTCCTTTCGTCAGTAGCGTACTTTTGCTTATTTCGTGAGTTCAGGGTTTAATGAGGTTCGGTACAACTAATTTACTCTTCAACTTACACACAACAGAAACCAGCAACATTAGTGCCAATAACATCTTCCTCCGGTGATTCTGCAAAGGTAAGCGTAAGAATGTGATGCAGAAGCGATTGTGTGGGCGTTACAGACACAACTTTTGTTTTGTTGTCTTCTGCCTTCATCCCAATCGGCATACAAGAGTCCGGTAGCGGTGGGGCACCAATTTTGTACAGTCGTAAGTCCTGAAACTTAACCTCAAATGAAAATGGATAAAAAGGTGACCGAACGTTGCCATAAAAGTATTCTTTTATACGCTGTTCTCGTGATTCGTGACGCAATCTCTTGCTACGTTCTACCACCCCGCCGCTCTTGGGCAGAAGTACTACGTGGACGTTGGACGGCACATCACGCAAAAGATCATTGTACAAGCGTTCCTGATCTAAAACGAAAATAGCACGAGCGCGGTATGCGCGTGCTGCATGTAACAAGTGCTCATATCCGGACCCTTTTACCCAACCGCAGGTGTTGACGATAATACCGGAGCTTTTAGCTGTAAGATTTGTTTCATTAATTTCATTAAAAATTCAACACGTTTTAATTTACCTCCACTTACTGCGCTTATTTGCATCCAGAGATTGTAGCGTTACTTCGGCCATTTTTGACACGACTGCGTTGTAAAGGACGCTGTTTTCACCAGGCGATTTGTGACCAAAATGATAAACTAGTGGCGCTGTTTTGCCAAATGCTTCCTCAATGCTAGCTGGCCGTTCAATAAGAATTGTGGCTATGTTGCCAGATATAGAAATAGCACCCTGGCCTACATCCAGATCAGCGTATAGTGGTCGTCTGCCCACGCGAACCGCATAATTAAGTAAAATACGACATAGTGTGCTTTTGCCCACATCCATGGGTCCAACGATTAAGACAACTGGACCACGTTTGTTCTTTTCCTCTGCCTCGAGGCGGAAATGCTCTAAGGCAGCGTGACAATTTATATATTGCACCATTGGTGTCTCCTTTGACATATAACACACGTCCATTTGGCCAGACACGTGAAGCACACAGCCTTGATATGTAAATATAGCAACTTTGGCACCCACACCAAACTCATATTTCTTCTTCTTTACTAGCTCGGTACCAAAAAGCTCTGCAAATCCGGACACTAGCTACGAAAAAGTTTAATTTGATTTTAAAATAGCCGAGGAAAATTTAAGTTACATATGTACATACCGTAACCAGGGCCTTGGCATCTTTCTGCTCGATTTCGAAGCGCAGCTCTGAGTCCGCCTCTAAAGTGTACTCTCTGCCCTGAGAATTGTCCTCTGACATAGCTAGTTAAACAAGTAAGTTAACTGGTCGCAAGTAAACAATTTCATCTGTCGCTCCGTCCAGCAATAGTTCAATTGGACGTAATAATTCAATTCAACCAATGAACCTCTCTGTTACCAATGATGCAAAATTTAGGCTTCACTTTACCGTTTTGTCTTTTGCATCTTGCGATTGCTAAGTATTTTAGGTATATCTTATCCTTAAAATTATTGACGTGCAAGACTTACATATAAAAGAATGTGACCTGTTCAATCATAACATCCTAACATCGATTTTGGCAGTGAAAATACTAAAAATATTCATGTTAACTTTTGCAATAAGTTTTATATTCAAATTTGGTTTACTGAATTATTATACAATGTTTAAAATAAAAAGAAAGTTCGTTATAATGAGTGCAATTAGGCGGAAGTTAATTTCATTAGTTACCATTTTCTAGTTAATTCGGTATATTTTGAAACTAAAGAGGGTAATCAAAAGTATTTTATTATTAAAAACCCAGTGTTGCACCTAGCACGCGATATACTTGCGGTGTGCAACACTAAAAAAATGATGCTCAACTAAAAAGGCGCGGGGCAAATGTACCGACTCTACAGCTTACCTATTTTATTAAATTGTTTTACGCATACACCCCAGCTTTAACATTCTATATATATAAATAATGCGCCACCACACAAGAAATACCCAAGATAATCGCAAGAAGAAATCAACGTTAAGCAATGTCGAGGCTTTGGAAAACACTGAATTTGAAACAGCAGATGGGGAGGATGACACCGACTACGGCTTAGAGTTTACTACAAGCCGCTTTGAAGAACTCAAGACATCGCCTCGGATTTCAACGCCTCGCAGGCTTTGGCAGGAGCGACACAATGAAGATTTATCCGAGGAAAGCGATGATGCGCAGTATCAACTACCCGAAACTACGCCGCTGCGACACAGACAGCGTAGCGTCACGGCACCGAACAAAGCTACTTCCAGACGCAAACAAACTAATCCGGCGAAACGTATGGCAAAATTGCATCATGAGATTGCAAGATTGCAGAATACGGATAAGTTCTTAATACCCCGTCTGCCATTTTCCCGCTTGGTGCGAGAAATAATGATGGAAACCACAAGGACGACATTTCGCATGACTGTGGGTGCATTGGACGCCATGCAGACAGCAACAGAAATGTACCTAACTCAACGTTTTCAGGATGCTTACTTGCTTACCCAGTATCGTAGTCGCGTTACTTTACAGGTGCGAGACATGGCACTGGTGGCATATTTCTGCAGAACGTACGGAAACCCATAACTTTAGTGAGTGTAACTTAATTACGGTTTTGAATTGTTTTGCTTTACTTTTATATTATATGTTAAATTTTATACTTAAATGTAATTGCTGCAGAAAAGCTTTTTAATCTACATGTGTACTTGTACCCTTGGTGACAAAATAAATGTATTATTACTTTGTTAACTGGCTTATTTTCCGCCGACTTTTCACACTATTTTTTTTTCCCTTAAAGTGTATTTTGGCATGGAATGTATAACGCATAGAAGGAAACATGTAGTAGTTGTAAAATAAATAATGACCCTGATCGCTCGAGAATGCAAAGACAAAATGTATGGTATATGTTCTCGGCGCACATTCTGTTTGGCTCATGACTGCGACGATGCGGCGTCCCTGGTTGTTGTTAAAATTTGTTTGGCGGCTCCCACCGTTACATTTTGTGCTCATGTCGGATTTAGATAACTTGTTAAAATCGGATCATTAGATTTAACTATGATTAGTATCAAGTATTCTTTTTTGCCATGCTGAATAAACACTTCTTTACTTGGTAATTATTAAAAAAAGATAAACGTGGCCAATGCTTGAAGCCCAAAGCATATGTTAGAGTTGAGTGACTTTTATGTTGCTGCATATACACTTTCTCATTGAGTAAAAAAAGGTTAGTATATTTCAACATAAAGTGTTTTATATTTATATTGGAATAACACAAATAGTTTATATAGAATCAGGCGCACGCTCAATAAAAACTATATAATAAATTGAAGCGAATCCTAAAAATGAAGTTTATGTCTTTCTTTGACTTGGGCTTTGCCGTAAATTGAGCTTTTAGCGAGCCATAAAGTTTAAAGTTTTTGGCATGTGATTTTATCTCTTCCTTTTGCATTTATTACATTGATTGCAGCCTGACACTCTGCAGACTATGGTGTATTTTTACAATTTACACAAGTATATAAAATTTTTATCTATACACATTCATAATATAATATATAAGCGCATTTATTTATGCCTTTATCCATCTTTTTTTGGTTCCAACAACATTTATAAATAAATTACGCTAAAATTTGTTTCGTTTTAACATTCCGACGGAAAATTTTGTTGGATTGAGTTTAAACTTTGTTGAACTTGCGCTAACACCGTTAGTTATTGAACAAAAAAAAGTTAGTTAAATTACATTAAATCAGTATGATCTAGTTCCCTAGTGCGCTTTGCTTTTAGACTTTCGGTGTGAAGTACCACCATTCTTATCGGTTCCAAAGTTGCTCTGGCTACCCACAGAAATTGTGTTTGATACCCTTGGGCTATACGGTATTCTGAAAAGGTCGATGCGCAGATGATGGCAAATTTCGAGGCAAACCTGCGCACAGTAACGAAGCAGGTCCTGCGTACCCCAAGCTAGCGCAAACCAAAGCAGCCAAATCTCTGGTACAATACAATTGAAGTACTGATTCAGGAACAATAATCCGGGCCCAAGCAGCGACCAATCCAAATACTCCATCTCAGCCTTGGTCATATGCGCTATCTGCATAACACAAGAGAATCGCAAAAAGTGTTTTGTTTTGTTAGTTTTTTATTTAATATTCATTTTTTTAACACTTGTACTACCACAACAAGTAATGGAGTCGTAAGTCCTCTTTTTGTTGCAGTAAGAATACTTGTCAACATTACCTGTTACATAAAAACAATTATTCCCTTTTTACTCATTCATTGGGATCAGTTCAAAACAATACCAATTTTAGACTAATCGGAACGTAGACTCTCACTTGTGGTGATAAACAAAAATGTTAATGAAAAGACTTACCACCAGCTTGTTGGTTATTTTAGCAGCCACCATTCCAAATGCCAGAATGAAAACAGATGCGTGCTCAGTGAAAATATTATCCGGTGACTTTTGTGCAATCATCAGAGCTGGCAGCACCACTAGAGTTAGTGGTATGCTAGGTGACAACACGCTGGTTCCCTATGTATAAGGCGAAGGGTGAACAAAAGATTATTCTTATTTAACCGTGTTATTTATTTGATTGCATTGTAAGCTTGCAATTTGTGCCAAAACGCACCTTATGCAAAGTCACAAACACAATGACCAAAAACAAGTTTTATTGGCTTTTTTTTTTTTTGCTTGCAAATGTTGTGCATTTTTTTTATTATTTTTATTTACAGTATTTAATGAGCATTGCTAGTTGATGGTGAGTGTTTGGTTATTATTATGAGAGCGGGTCGCTGAAGCAGCAAGGCGTTCAGAGAATACTTTTGCGCACTAGCACACCAACATGCGTTTTCTACATTTTAAATGGTTTGACAATAACAAATGGTAATATCAACAAGTGTACAATGTTAGTAGAATCATATGCAATTACATGTAGTACAAAAGGAACAAATATCTTCGGTGAGCCGAATAAAATATACCCCTGTAGAAATACTCATAAGCGCCTAAAAAGTCGATAATTCACAATTACTTCTTTAATTGCCTTAATAAGGTACCGCTTCAAGGGTATAACAGAATATTTTAACTACTTGATGAAAATATTGACAACTACATTTACTTCTTTTGAGACCATAGCTCTGAGTTTTGTGCTAAATTTGATATTTTAATATTTCAAAATCTTACTGCAACAGATGATCCATTTTTGCCACAGCCCTCGTTTAAAATGCATTTTGCGTAACGCAATGCTAAACTCATATCAACTCCACTGGCTACACAAAACGGTAGAAAACGTGCTTCACAATCGAGATATGGCATCTGACGAACAATTTCAATGCCATATTTGCAATATTTTTTATAAGTTTAAAAGAAAAAATTGCATACATTAATTAACTAAATGAAATATTATTTTCAAAAGACAAACAAATTATAATCAATTAAGCGATTTTTAAGTTTAATCTAAAAATATCAAATTCAATTTAACCTTTCACGAATGTTCTTTGTTACTAATATTTGTAAATAAATACTATATACATTTTTAATGTCTTCATTTACAACAACAAAGGTGTTTACCGCCGGAATGCTCTAATAGTAACAGATTATATATGCATACGTCGATCTAACAATATTCTCAAAAGTGTTCTTCCTACTTTTAGTTGGAATATTTAAACTATTTTTAATTCTATAATGCTAAAAAAGAAAGAAGAACATGCATTACTAGTCGACATATTTTTTTTACACTGATGCTAATACTGATACTGTGAGACTGTGCGGGATATAATCAACTTGTTAATAAGTATATGAGGTTTCGCAAGCAAAGTTAAACCGATTGCTTTTGCTTCACACTTCCCAAAGACGCTAAACTAAGCATATATTTGACATGCCAAATTTTACATACACTTGAAAAGACAATTTGTTAGATTTTCTATATTAAAGCCCTATTAAAGATTTCGCATTTTTATGGCAGCTTCATTGAATAGTGGTCTGACTTAGCCGATTTTGACAAACGATCTAGGTGCAACAAACAGAAGACCTTGGCCAAAGTTTCAGAAACTGTGGGACTAGTTTACATAGAAACAAAAGAACAGACGGACACGTCTATATCGACTCAGCTTAAGATGCTGCTCAGAAGTGTAGTCGTGTTGAAAATGAACATGTTTCCTTTTATTATTCACTTTTCAAGTGTATAAAAAAACCAAATTAAGAAAGCCATTTAAATCATTCGCCAATGGATTAAATCTTTCTGCATACGGACCGTGTGATCACTTAAGATAAAATAATGAGCCATTCAAATTGATGTTAGTTATTATTTATATGTTTGTTTTAGTATTGTAAGTAGACTGAAATTTGGTTCGTAACAATTGTCATTAAGAAATAGATAGCAATGCTTACAGCAACTGATGAGCCGTTTTTGCCACTGCCGCCTTCAATAAACATTTTAAGAAAACTGATTATATTTAAGGTATAACCGAATGTAATAAAAACTAATATTGTATGACTCCACGAAACTCCCACGACTGGAATCTATTGTTGATGAAAAGAGATCACAGAACAAAACAAAACAAAAAATACAATAAAAACATAAACAAAACAAAATAAATGAAAACATTTTTTTATTAGTTGGTAAATAGGATGCCAAAGTCCCTTCTTAAGCTGCTTACGACGAGTGAAGTAATGTATCCTCATATTATAATGAAAATTGCATATACGTATCTAATAACAGCATCTCGACGGTTATTAGCTGTTGTGCCAAACTATGCCCATAGGCGCTTTAAATTCGATTACAGTGTCTTACTTAATTTATATTATTGATAAACACTTAATTATTCAAAATTACATTATATATAATAAAAATTAAAAGCCCGTTCCCAAAAATAAATAAAATCAAATATAATGAGCAATTAATTTAGCTTTGAAAACTAAAAATACATATTTTTTGTGGATAAGTGTTAAAGGAGAGTATATTTTTGCATTAAAAGTTATATAGAATAAATAGTTCATTCAACGGTTCAGAGCATGCCGAGTAAGAGTCAATGGGCCAACTTAAAGCATAAAGCGGTTAAGCAAAAATAGACAATAAGAGCATCACAATTTACAACAAAAATTAACATGTATAAATAAATGAAATTTGATATGAAGACAGTAAGGCAAGCAATTGCAGTAGTATGAAAGATAGGTCCCAACGCCACGCTCCTAAAATTAATTGTTTATGTCATTATATTCAAAGTAAGAGCCAAAGCTGTTTTTGTCGTGTGTTTTATATGTTTCAATTTAAAAGTAGCACAGGAGAATACAATACAATATTTCATGGTTAACAATTGTAATACAAAACTTTGACAAATGAAAGGTTAATAAAAAGAACTGATCGCCGGTGTTTGAAGGCTTAATAGCCCGATTTAAGGTGTTTTATAAACTATGTATTATTAAATATTATAAAATGTCAAATATCATTTACTTTGTAAATAACAATATTTATAACAATTATTTAGCTCAATATAACCTGAGAAATTTTGTAATCATTTTTGTATCTCCTGTGCATTGCATATATGTATACATTTTGTAATATATTATTTTTGGTTTTTTGAGTGTTTAGAACTTACAGCAACTGTGGAGCCATTTTTGCCAACACCACCGGCCACAACGACGGAAAAAACATATGTTAGGGAGAGCATACCACACACAATGGTCGTAACAGCGGGACCAGACCAAAGCTCAATACTGCCAATGCCAATCTATGATCATAAAATTGTTACGATTGTGTGTGATGTAAAATAGTTGGTGGTTTTTAGTAAGAAATAATGCGTTTCGAGTTGTTTTGTGGCAGTGGCACGTAATTGTTACAACATTAAAATAAAAGGTATTAACAATTTACAATGCGTTGGATAATTCTTGTACATAAGTTAAACAGATATATATATACACTAAAAAATTTGGAGACATGGAGCTAGTTTAGAGTCTATTTTCCCGTTTGCACCTATTATAAATAGCTTGTTAATTACTTATCACTTTTTTATTTATTCCTCATAAAAAAAGCGATAAAAAAATCTGTTTTTATTTGATTTTGACATGAAAGTTTTCAAAAGACTTAAACTTATATATTTTTTCCAACTGAATGCAGTTCAACCAATCACAAACAATTAAGTTAAAAATAATATTTTTTTCTTTTGACTCAAACGCAAATATAACAAATAAACTAGCTCATTATCCAAAGCGCACAGCTTGAGCAAATAATTGTATTTTGTCTATCATACTTATGTGAGGTATATTATGTGATTTATTTCAAAGTATAGTCATTTAATGTTATGCTCTTTGGCTGTTTCCAATAGCATGGGTTGATATTTACTTAAATATAAGAATGCACGACGAACTAGCAAAACTTAATAATTTACCTAATTACGCAAAAACTATATTTTAGAATAAAACTTAAGAAATTGTCAGATATATATCATACATACATAACTTTTGAAAATAACGGTACTAATAAGGGATTAATTTAGCAATTAATATGCAAAATATTGCCTATATACCCAGATGGCTTACCTTTGTCAGCCAGATCTCGGGTCCCAGCACAGCTGAAACCAAATGTATAGCAATAATAGAAAACTGCGCCTCCGTTACATCAATTCGTCCGAATCGCATCGTTCCAGAGACATAAGTCTGCCAGTGAGCGCAGTAGAATAACGCAATTGCGCAAAAGCACTACAAAATATATATTGTGAAAATTAGATTGAAAACAATAAAAATTTATTGACTTACCTGAAAGAAAAGCCAGTTTGGATAGTGGCCGAGCTGACAGGATATGCACGCTGATAAAGCCACAAAAATAGTTGATATGGAGTCACAGCCATGATCAAAAAGCTCCCCTAGCGGCGATGAGGTGTTGGTTCGTCGCGCCTGCTTTCCATCAATAGAGTCCAGGCTTTGATATACAAAGAGACCCAAAGCACAAAGGAAGCAGGTCCAACGTGGTGGTGGTTCAATACCGTTAGGACTATAACTGTTAAATAACAATTTTTATATATTTAATGCAATCACTTCATTTGCGAATTAGTTTTGTGAAGTTTGTTTACAGTTTTCAATACTTTCAAGTTGGATTCCTTAAAACCGGTTTAATCACAAATTAATGCTTGGATTTTTTTCTATTTGTCTATTTTGCTTTGCGCTCACCTCAAACACAAAAAGAAGCTATGTACCGATAACATTCTTATTCGTCTCTTATCAGTCAGGCAGTCAGTAATTAACTTTGTCAGTCAGGGCAACTTTATTTCTAAATATTCAGCAACCGATCGATAGCTAGTTGTACTACATACATATGTATAAACTTTTATGTAAACATAATATTAAAATCGGTAGACATGCAAATTTTCAATAAATTCAATCAAAGCAATTATTATATGTATAACTAAGAATTCAAAAAAAAAAAAAAAAATTACCTCAGGGGTTAATTAAATTGAGCTCCCCTGCACAAGCGATTCAAAAACGTTTTATTTTACAGCACTATTTAAATAATTAAGTGGTTTTTTTTTAGACACATAAGTAAAAACAATAAGAACAAGGCAAGCAAAGGACATATAAGTACACATACATGTAGTTAGGTTAGGTTAGGCCACCTATTTAAAGTATGAAACTTACAGCCCAACCAAAAACACGCCACCCAAGAGTCTCACACAATTACGCGTTTGCAGTTACTGTCACTGCATTGCATTTATGTATGTTTGTAAGATAATATATAACATATACACATGTGAGTGTAAACATTAACATTTGTGTGCGAAATACTTACCAAATTAATATCAAAGTTGTAACAATATTGAGTATTAATCCGACAATTGTTATTAAATTAGGTGCTAGCCAAAGTGGCGTTTGGGCGACCAACCAATTCCACCAGGGCTGCAGCAAAGGATCCAGAAGGCTTGCGCTAAAGCAGGAGTATTTATGTTCGCTAAGCTTGCGCAGCTGCTGGGGGCTGAGAATGTGGCGTTCCTTGTAGGCAAGTAGCGGCATTTTATATATGAGCGGGTAACGAAGTCAAAAACACAAGCCGGTGGCACTTGACCCTATAAAAAGGCGTGGGATATGTCAAAATCAAATACACGAGTCCGCAGTTAGCTGAGTTTGCAATTTTCACTCGCGTGCCTATATTAACTCATGTATGTCCGTCTTGAATGCAAAAGCGTGTAGCCACTGTGTCAAATATTTTCATTAAAGGTACCGTGTAAAAAGACACACCCTACATAAACTTATGCAGTTGTCCTCCTTAACACACACACCAACTGTCGCGCCTTGGTTCGGATATTATTGTTTTCTGTTTAATGTGTCTAAAAACTTAAGAGAATACGTGTTCTTTTTGCACATGTCTACTTGAGTAAAATTATTGTAACTATCGTGCGCGTAACAGTTCGTCTGTGTCGTCGCTTCGAGTGCAGTGTTACCGTGTATTCAGCCGGCAAGAATACTAAATAATCTGTAATGACAATTCAGCTTATTTTATATATACCAAGTCGATAAATTTTATGACAATCAAAAAAGTATGTTGACAGCACTTATTTTTGTCCGCTTTTACGTTCCTACGCAATATTTTTATTTATATCGATATACCTATCGATGTATTAATTTAAAAAAAATACATTTTAAATAGCACAACTAACGTTATGCAGGTAGGTTAAATTTGCGTTGACAAAGTCAGTGTTCAATATCCGAGTCACAATTTAAATTCTAGCTATTGGTGGCCTTATAAAACATTCGATTTTATTCTGCCAAAAAATGTTCATAGAATTAACAATTTCTGCGTGTTTGTGTTCCAATAATGAATTAAGTTATTATTATATTCCAGTCTAATATTTACTTTTTGTTCCCCTTCGATATTTTTTAGTGAATACAACCAAAGTACTTACATAAAAAAATGCTTTGTATCCCGATGCCCACTTAAAAACAAAAATTGTATCTTTTTATAAGATTAGAAATGATGCAACATTAATTGTCATTTAATGTTCGTAGATATGAAATACATATAAAAATATTAATTTTCGGTGTAATTACTTATATTGGCAACTTTATATTTCTTGTTGTGCGTAGTGTACATATGTTAAAAATGTGATCCTATTTGTCAATAAAATATTTTGACGACAAAAGACGCTTACAAAACACAATTTCGAAATGTTTATATGCAAATGTTTATAAATGAATGTATTGCATTGTATGATATCATAAATTAGCACAATAAATGTTAGTCACAATTAAGCTATAATATTTTGAGCATGTTGCAAGGGTTTATTGTTTCTTAATCTGGATCGTCAAGCAACAAGTATAATTAATATATTTTTCTTCAAATGCAAGCAACTTAATTAAATTTATGGGAACGAACAACTTAAATAATAAAACCAATTTAGAAACAATTTAGTTACAATCGCTCAAAAATACGTACAAAATTTATTCTTAATATCTTTTAATTATACATATTCATGTTTTATATGATAATTTTTAAATGTCTTCGCTTTGAGACATTTAGGCAAAAGTTTGTTGTCGTAGTAATTTATGTATATAAGCGGTAGTTTTTTGTTGATTTTTGTTTTATTGTTAATGTTAAAATATATTTAAACATAAATCTTCTGTCCCTCACACACATGCGCACACACAGACACATCCACACACATGCAGACCATATTAGCACATTTATTAGCAATTACAAATCGGTTTGTTACATTCATAATAATGTACAACATCCTATATTCATAATACAAAAGGGTTCAATTGTCAGTTTGGTTTCTGTTTTGTGGTTTTTATACAATTTAGAAAAAGGCTGCAAGCTGCTTGTCAATAACTTTAAAAATGCATTTTGAGTTTGCCATGTCACAATTATTAAACAAATATTAAACAATTTAATACGTTCCAAGTGGTGTCTGATTTATGATGATATATGTGTGTGTTGGTGTGTACATTATTATGAATGATATGGCGTTACATAGGTGGCTGGAAAGATGCCTTTTCTATTGCCAATCTCGCCGTTCCACCAGTTCTCATCAGAACGATCTGTTACGGTGATGACATCACCGCGTCTAAAGTCCAATTCACCAGATTCCTGTGGTACAAAATCGTAAAGCGCCTGAACGAGCATCTGCAATATAACAATGTATAATTTTTGTCAGAAACAAGTCGTCCCAGCTTAAAACCAAAAATTATTGAAGCTATATTTTTTTATATCATATTTAAAGGTAACTGAAATTATCTTTAAATTGACTTGGAATAATATTATCACCTCTTCAGGTATCATATCACGCAATTTGACATCCTGGGATCTCGAAACGCTTGCCGTTCTATGATACTCGACCAATTCGTTGAGGGAATTAAATTTCACAACCCACAGAAAAAATTTGCTCTGAGCGTCCCGAAGTACTTTAAAATGTTGAACGCCATCAGGACATCTATTAAGCAATTAGTAAAAATTGATTAAAGCTGATCTTAATATTGATTACTCAAATGTACATACTTTACGGATAAAGAGAAATCGCCGGGGCTGGATTCGCTGATGCGTATCAAAAAGGCTCCTTCATGTTTATTGGATAGCAGTTTCTCAGCATCAGCGCGTGTTATGCGGCCATAGTACCAGCTAATTAAAGGAGATAATTTTTTTTATTATAACAAACACTGCTACAGATTTTTTTGCCTTACTCATGATTCTTCATTTCAATATAGTTACTGGGAATAAGGCCTTCTTTCCCATCTAGTTCGGCGCGATACCAATTCGAATCATCCTCCATATTTAATATCTGTAAATAAAAATAAAAATAAAAATAAAAAACAATTGAAAATGTTGCAGTTCAACCCAAGCCGGAATTTTATGGCAACAGCAAAAAAAAAAAAAAAAAAACTGGATAAAGGGACTGGTTGAAAAGGAAGTTTAAGGTCGGCATGACTGATTACGGGCTTGAACCCATTTTAATCTATTTTATTAAAAAATTGTCCCTAGAACATGACAAACTTAGCTTAGAAATGATTTTTCTCAATAATAATTCTTTTATGATAATATATGTATGAGTTTGGTCAGCAAGATTTTCTAATTAACATTTTTTTGTTTGTTGAAACCAGAAAGACTCTAATCTATATAATGTGTTTGTTGTAATGACAAATTCAAAAAACTAGCAGGCGATTGAATTTACATACGAAGCGAACAACGGTTAGATACAAAGAAATAACTGCAGGAACCTAGCAGCAATCGGTTAACAGCGCCCCTGACAACAACAATCACCAAAAGAGAGCCATTTGCTTTATATTAATACAATTTTATTAGTTTACAATTTTTGAGCCGGAAAGCTCAAAAATGTTAACTAAATTACACAAATTTAATAAATTTAATAATAATTTAATAATTTAATAAATAAGCTTCGTTTAACCTTATACATATTTATTATTTGTTGCAAGGGATTACGAATCGGATCTAATAAAAAAATTCTCTCCCCCACTATTTTTGTTGACTAATCGTGGATAAAATACAATAAATATAATTATTGATGTGTCGGCGGTGCAATGATTTATTAAGTTTTTTTTCCAAAACACTGTAACATAGCTTTGTCTGTTCGGATGTTTCTTTTTATTTACTATTTAAATTGTTTAAATTGTTATGCACTTGCAACTTAAAACCAATTTGTTTCTTTAAAAAAAGGGGCAGAAATTTGAAAAATGTTACTTTCAAAAACACCGGTGTAAATCTATTATGTTCAATATTTAAAAAAAAAAGTTTATATTTAATGCTTGTTCTTACCTTTAGAATTTGAGTTTTACGAAAACTAAGTTCATCATCGGCAGTAGCAGAAAAATCATGCTTGGCAATTGCTTCCATTTTTTGTTTTTTTGATTTTTTTTTGTGGTTTGTTTGAATTGTTGCTTTTCTAACTAGTATTTGTTTAACTTTTAGTTGATTTGTTTTTTAATCAGCCTTGTTGCTCACGCACACATACAAACATACGCCCATATATACGTATGTATATGAAATTGTTGTTAGTTGCTTACTCCCTTGTCTCTTTGTGAAAAAATACTAGTTTTTGCATTTGAAATCAACATACAACGGAACTTATTATATAAACAATAACTTATATGTATATTTAACTGCACGTTTCCAAATTAGTACAATATTTTAAAAGCACAGGCAGCGAGAAAAGTGATTAAAAATACACCGACGACGATGACGGGGCCGCAGCCAGGCCATCAAGAGAGCAACAAACGCGAAGTGATAGCGGCACTCACGACGAAACTACTAAAATTGACAAACGTTTGGGTGTGTGAGTGCGAGAAAGATGAAGAGAATGAGAGAGAGAGACTAAAACTGAGTTTGTACAGTGTTGCCAGCAGCGTGTGTTTTAAACTACACATTAAACTGGCTTGCCAATAACCAAATACACACGTTTGTAAGCTGTAAATCAGCTTATATTTAAAATGTTTGGCAATAATGTTAAATATATTAATACACAAATCAGTTTCGTTTAAAGCAGGTCGTAAAGTTTTTGCTGGCAATGCTGCTGTGCATAGCGCTGACGTTGTTGTTTATTTTTTACCCCTCTACAGTCTAGACTCACACATACACTGATATGACACATGGACTATTTGTCAAATGATGAATTTTTTATCTGCTGCCGAAGTTCAGCATATAGTTTATTGTTATAAATGCTTCAATTTATGGAATTTTTCGTATTCCGAATTTTATAACGCTAAATAATTTATGAACATTATCGTATTAATATTTTTAATTTTTAGGGAAAATATTGCGGTCACACTGAAATGCATAATGTGGCAACCTTAAGTTACTTTTACGAGCATTGAAACAAACTAAGTTGTCATTGAGCTAAAAACTATTAACAGGAAAGTTTATTTTACAAATTAATTGTCTGCCAAGCTTTTATTGCGCCAATCATCGCATTGTTTATAAATCAAAAAAAAAACAAACATGGAAAATCGTAAAATCTTATTTAAGTCGCAACAAAGGGTACTAAGCCCGCGCAACCATATTCAAATAAACCGGGAACGTCAACGCGTCACTCGAACCATGAATCGCGAAAAGCGTTTCCAAAGCAATCGTAACATAAGTTTAAGTCCCAAGCCGTTGATGAAAGTGGAAGCACGAGAGGGACAAAAGCCAAACTGCGCTTCAGGGACCGCAGCAAACGCAGCCCAAGAAAATCGGCTGCAGGATCCACAAAAAAATGAAGGTTCTACCAGTGCTATAAAAAATCGTCATGAACTTTATCTTCAACGTTTTATGAAATGGCGGGAAGCTGCTAAGCGGCAGCCATCCCAGAATCAAGAAAATGTAAATCCTTCGTCTGCGTTACAACAAACTTCAATAAAAGAAAATCCTCAAAAACGTCGATCGCTATATGTGGCTGTTGATCTCAAAACAGCAGCGCCGTTACCCAATAAGCATATACCTGATGTGAAAAAATTGCCTGCTGGAATAAAAGCTTTGACTGCAGTGGCAAAACCTTTGTCAAACGGCCCTCTGGTGTCGGCTTCGATTCGTTTAAAAGCTTCAAAGACGAACGAAATTTTAGTGCAGAAACCATTAAAGGATTTAAAAAAAACTGAGACTTACAATAGTGCAAAGACGTCTGTGAAACTTGAAGCTCCTAAAACCGCAGGACGTTCAGACCATAATGCTCAACGGCCCCTAAATCTAAGAACGCAGCCTTTCAATGTACACACAGATGGCAAGAAGGTAGTAATTCCATTGCAGAAGGGTGGTGCGGCAAGCAAATTTAAACAAGCTGCACGGATGAGGTTAAAAAATGAGTTTTCCTCACAGCTCACTAAACGTATGAAGGCCAAAAATGCAATCACAAACGGACGTAAACAAGAAAAACGAATATCAAAACAAGATCTGTTGCAGGCCTGTTGTAGCTTGAAGTCGCCCGAAAAGTCTCTTCATGTCACCGCCAATAGTAATTTGTTCCTGGCTCAAGCCACATCTACGCAATGCAAGTCAAATAATAGTTCCGCCGATATGCTGGAAGCATATGATAACATTGCGAAAATAAGCCCAGTGACAGTTACTCCAAAGTCCAGTGCTAAGAGACAGTTATTGACAATGAAGTGGGCGGCGGAGCAACCAAAATGGAAGTTTAATTTTGTAAGGTACTCTGAAATAAATACGTCAATTGTGTCGCCCTTGGAAACGCCCTCGCCAAAAAAAGTGCTGCAACCAGAGGAAGGTATGTAAATTTATTAAACTATTTTACTTAGGTCACTGATTGTTAATATTGAACAATTCTTTTAAGATGATATGACCATGTTGCCAAAAACGCCGCCAAAAAAAGTGCTGCAACCAGAGGAAGGTAAGTAAATTTATAAAACTATTTTACTTAGGTCACTGATTGTTAATATTAAACAATTCTTTTCAGATGATATGACCATGTTGCCAAAAACGCCGCCAAAAAACGTGCTGCAACCAGAGGAAGGTAAGTAAATTTATAAAACTATTTTACTTAGGTCACTGATTGTTTATATTGAACAATTCTTTTAAGATGATATGACCATGTTGCCAAAAACGCCGCCAAAAAAAGTGCTGCAACCAGAGGAAGGTAAGTAAATTTATAACAACTATTTTACTTAGGTCACTGATTGTTAATATTGAACAATTCTTTTAAGATGATATGACCATGTTGCCAAAAACGCCGCCACGTGAAGAAAGGTGTGAGCCAAATTATCTCAGTCCTTTTGTGTCTGTTTCACGAGGTAAAGTAAACTCTCGAGCAGAACGGGAGAAGCGAAATAGCATGTACCTGCAAGGTCAGGATGAAGAGAAACCAGAGACACCTATTGCAGTGCGTCAAACACTAGAATCCGTAAAATATTTCCGATCGCAGCTGAGTAATGAGGTTAAACGACTTCATTCGCTTTGCGATGAGTGGCAGCTTTACAGCAACCAAAATGAAGATCTACTTCAAAAAACTGGCGGAATGGACATGATAGATGCTGCTATTGGGCAGACAAAGCTGCTCACCAGCAAAAAACTTATGCAATTTAGGGGCTTAATTGACCGATGTGAGGCTGGTGCTACTGGAATCGGGCTGTCCGCAAATGATGGCAGTGAGTCTACTAAACCTGTATTGGTCGAGGACTTGGAGGGCTGGTGGGACATGATGCGTTTGCAGAGCGATAATCTAGACAAACGTTTTAATAATCTAATGCGCTGGAAAGCCAACGATTGGGTGGATCCAGATGCAGCTGAACTTCCTAAAAGCAAACCCAATCCGCAACCAAAAACTAAAAAAAAATCAACAGCGAAAGCAAGCAGTAATATCAAAGATTTTTTGCGCAAGGCCTATGAAGAAAATCAAAAAAATAAGGCATCCGAATGTATGATAAAGGAAAACAGCCATTTTAATATTTCTGCAAAGCGTCGTTCACTGCACCGTACTATTCTGGTTCGCGATCATAAGTCGTTGTCTCCGGCTAGAACCCTCCTTCGTATACCCAGTCACAGCAATAAACGATCGTCTAATGCAGGAAATATATTATTAAAGTCTGCCATCCTGGGTGCAACAGAGGAAATATCGCGCAAGGATCTGACTCCAACTGGAAAACGAACTTCCATTCTAAAAACTCCAGGAACAATAAAAAAGGACAGCTGTGCTCGCAGTGTTGTATTTAGTGCGAAAAAAAAAGTTCGGCGTTTTCAGTTCACATTCGACGAAGGCAACCTTAGCGGAGAAGAGGATGATATAGCTGGCGTTGAAAAGTTGGAAGATTGTGAAGAGGACATGTCAGCAGAGATGCGGTTGTCACAAGGGGAACAGTCACGAATTTATGGCCTACGCAATCGCAAAGTTGTACTAAGACCATCTTCTGATTTTATGTAGCTTTGAAACTATTCTGTATTTGCATCTAGTAAGTTTATAAAACTATCGAAAAATGATTTATTTTTTGTATGCGTGATCAGCACTCTCAGCTCTCCGCTCTCTTACATTTATTTCAAAATAAGCATTTTCAAGTTTGAAATTAATAGTTTAAAACCAATAATCAATTTTATAGTAAACTCAAACGAATGTTATATAAGTTTTCAATTATTAAAAGTTAACGTTTTTTTTTCTAAAGAATCTTTGTTCAGTAAGGCTTCAATTTAGTATTTGTGATTTGTAAGTCCTCTTTAAAGCGGAACCTGTTTCGTTCCAACAGTATAATCTTTGCTACGAGGGAACGCACGCTATCTGATTGTTTAAGTTATAACGCTTTCATTAAATTAAATTAAGGTTTTAATTTTTTTTGCACTTCACTTAAAGGTCAACTTTTACAAAGATAATATAAGAGCAAAAATAAAAGAAATAATAAGTCAAAACGCTTTAAACTTAAATTATGCAATTCACGTCTTAAGACCGTAAACTAATGAGCTTATTGATTAAGCAGTCGTCTCGTAATCGTCCATTTATATTGTATCGTTCTTTTCCTTGGCAAATGTTATTATCTGGTTTAGGCTTTCACCCAATTCCTCGATAACTTCCCGCTCAGTAGAATCTGTTCGCATATTTTGCTTTTCATGCATAACAATTCGCGATATCATGCACATTATAGTCGCTTCTATCACATCGTCTGTTAAATATACGTTCGAGCGATTTTCCTGCGAATATTTGCCGTTGAGTTCCTTTGCTTTATTTGCTTGTAATTTCACGTCGGCCAGGCTATCCATAGAGTCCATATCAACATCTGGACGATCCTCCATATTACGACAACCTACAAATTCATAAACAATAAATAGCAAAGCATGATTAAACATAATTGTTTTATCTAAGGTGTTTCAGAGATACGAACCTACACATTTACACATAGAAGAACAAGGTATTTTCGCCTCGTAGCACTCACAATAGTTCTTTAAACACCCAGACCGTTTGCAGTTGCAGCCTTTATTATGTAAACGCATGTCTCCAGAATTTGGCGCCGTAATTTTTGGTCTTAAGAGGAAATATATAAATATTTGTAAAGCAATTTTAATTTTTTAAACTCACTTAAAGGCGCTGGGGTTACGCTCCAGGCAGCTGCGTATTGCTCGCTCACGCTTGACTTCATAATCTAGATTGTTGAAGCAATCCTTGCATGTACAATCCTGACAAAATTCGCCATTTGCAAAACAGTCACAGTAGAGTTTAAGACACTGAGATTTGCTGCAGTTGCAGTGCTTTCGTCGGGATCCTCCTAAAACATCAAGGGCTGCAGCAGCAGCAGTTACCGGCGTTGGCGCCGGCTTAAGTATGTCAAACAATGGCTTTGACGGAACAGCCAACTTATTTGCTTGCGATGGCGACGGCTGTAAAATTGGCAGTTTTTGCTGTTGCGGCTTTGATTGCGGTGAATGTTGTTTTTGTAGCTGTTGTTGACGAAGCTTAGACTGCGCCACAACCTGTCTCTGCTGTTGCAGTTTCATCTGTTTAATTCGTAGCTGTTGTGGGGTGAGCGATATGGGACGACGCAATTTTGTGTCAGCTAGAGTATAACCACGTCGCATGGTTGTGTTAAAAACAGTGCGTGGCTTCCCCTCGCCACCTTTGTTACAAATCACATACTTTACGTCATTTTTTGTCACTATATTGTATACCTTTCGCGGGCTACCAGTGCTGCTGTTGCTGCTGCTACTCCCAACGTTGTTGTTTGTGCCCTGCACCGAAACTCGCTGCAATTGCGAAGGTCGCGCTTCTATTAACATATGTTTAGTTGCTGTTGGTTTCAAATTCGCTGGCAACGCGGCTGATGTCGTCGACGTCTGCGGCATGGCTATGAGATATCGAGCTTTCTTAGCCTCAGGTCCGCCGACTTCATTGCTGTTATCAATCGTCAAGTGCTTTATTTGGACATTGAGGTCGGACAGTCGATGCTTGCGAGTGCCTTCCAAGCTACTATTGCTACTAAGCGTCTTAGCCGATGCTGTGTTGGAAACCGCGCCAGGTGCTCTCTACAAATATGCAATAAAACGGATTAATATTTGGATACGCTTTTAAAATAATATTACTGACCCTGGGAACTAATGTTTGCATAGATGGCAGGGGCACAATGCTACCCATTGTTTTCATTATTATTTTGTTAGAAGTGCTTACAGGTACACTGGATGGCGTGTTGCTGGTTCGAGTGGACGTCGTAATTTCGTTGTTGCTGTTGTTAGGCAACACGCGCACATACTGCACGCCGCTTTTTCCGGGCAGTTGAATTGAATGTAAGCCGCTGGGAGTAGCGTTAGCAGTATTGCTGGCGATTGGCTTTGGCGATAATTTAATTATATTTTTACTGGCTACAACAATTTGCTTGCCCGTTGAACTCTGAACCAGCATTTTTCCGGTTGGAACTGAAGCTGTTGTTACGGATGCTGACGTGTTAGTTCCACTGGTGATGCTGCTACTGTTATTTACTGGTCTTACCGCAGCGCTCGCATTTAGCGCCTTAAGCGGTCCCTTTATGATCACTTGTGGAGCAGACTTGTTGACCCCTTTATTGTTGTCCTGGGTGCTTGCCAGTGAGGTACTAACTCCAGCCCTTAGTGTTACTGTTGTTGGCTTGGTATTTAGAATCACAGGGGCTGCTTGATTAAATTTAATCAACTTGCCATCGGTTGTCCGCACCTGTATCGGCATCTTAGAAGGCAACGGTGCGGACGCAGATGCAACTTCTGCTGATGTTGGATTTTTTATCAACGCTGTTGATTGTTCAGCAGTTGTGATTGCTGTTTTGGAATATGTTAGTGTCTGTGGTGACGGCTTAAGTGTTCCTATGGTCGTTAGTCCCTTGACTGTCACGGGCGCACTAGAGATGGCAGTCTTCATTTGAGCAGTAGCGCTCAGTGTCACACCTTTTGACACGAAGGCTTGTCGTACCCCTGAGCATGACGGTTGGCTTACTAAACGTGGATTTAGTTTTGAAGAGGCACCTCCTACAGGTAATGATTTTTGGATGTACAGCACTTGACCACCAGCTGTTTTTATTTGGGTCATTGTTACACCAGTTAAATTCTTAGTTGCCGTAGATGGTTGACTAGAAACTGAACCAGATCCTGTTGGTGCTGCTATTGTAGTGCTGCCAATTTTAACTGGCGCGTTAGTAAAGGCTTTTAATGGTTTTGTCTGCAAATGACTTATGTTTTTAATGTCTGTTGGCAGCGATGCCTTTGTTGAAGTAGTAAGTATCCGAGTAGATCCACTTAACATATTTTTTAATGGCGTGCCCATCGGCGATGGTGCCGTTAATCGTTTGTTCTCGAGTATTCGCACAATTGGCGCTTTTTTAGGTCCAGGAGTGTTTAACAATTCATTTGCAGAGGAAACCGAAACGGTTTTATCCTCGTTGTCTTCAGCGGTATCGCTATCGTTTTCCGCAGCATTTATCCGATGTTCTTTGGACGTTTCTGTTGGCTCCAGCAAATCGTAAAGTGTTAGCTCATGTAATGGCGTGCTTTCGCCCATCTCATCTGTGGACGTACAAAAAACAAAATAAATTAATATTTTAGTTATTTAGACATTTATTAGCGAAATTGCAATATACCAGAAAACTCTGTTGAGCGGTGGCCAAACATATTTGCAAGCAATTCACTTTTTTCAATTCAATTTCAAAAAACTTAAATCATCATCAGCTGCGTGTTAGTTGGGCTCGATGTTAATCGATATGGTTCGGACTACGAGCAGGGCTGCTACTTCCAGCTATCGATAGCTGACTCATTTTAATATGAATATATTTATTTAATAATATTAATTTTCTTTGCTTCATACGCCGGCGGCTGTTTTTATTTATTTATTTAACATCCACATTGAAGCAATATATATTTTGGCATTTGTTTGTGTATCACTATTAGGTCAGACATATCTAGTCATTGGTATGCTGCCACTTTATTATCTTATGTAGGTAATTGTGCACGGTGGCAAGTTTGCTAAAGTTATGATGGGATATTTTATAGTCATAAATTGGGAGGCATAATCATAATGAAAACATTGTAGATAGTAAAATTGTTCAGATCACAGTCAAAGAAATTTTACCCACAGACTGTACTAACAAAAAAATAAATACACACACACACACATCTAAACAATCAGCGGAGCTGCCAGATTATTTAAAGAATATTTCGATGCTCCCACTTTGGCAATAATCACATACAGTAATTTAGCAAATGCATTACAATTGCGACTCATTGTTTTACGTACGGATATTATGCAAGGTCTTTGACCATCCTAGTGGAATCAGCGATTCTAAATGTGTAAAGTTTCTCTGCAATATATCTTTAACTAATCAACAATTTGCGCGCCAGCATATGCATGTACATATGTATGTTTGTACGGGCATACAAAAACATTTACATATGTATGCATATCGGCTGCCAGACCAACTGACACGCGCTGTGGCGTACTGGCCGCAGAGGTTGAAAATTCAATTTAAAATACAAACAAATTCGGCAAAAACGACTTGTTCACTTACCCATTTCAGAGTCTACACTGTTCATATTTTTTATCTTCAAGAGTTTATAAAACTGTGTCCGTTTTGTTTGGCAATTGGTTTGATTGTTTATGCGCGCACAACTCAAAACAAAATGCAAAACTTACAGATGCTGTTGGTGGATCAAGCACGGCCAACAATTACGACAGCAACGTAAAATAAACTAAAGTGCGCACGTTTTAATCAAAAATATTAACACCACTCACAATTTTTTAAACTTAACAAAAATTTCACCCATAAGGTTCGCACTTTAATATATTTCGTAAACTATATTCAAAACTCAATTTAAATGACAAAATTCACAACTGCATGTTGGCGATGAGTTTACAGTTGTCTCTAACAGCAAAAACAGAAGCACGGTTGCACGCCAAATGACATTTGCTCAGATGTGCGTTAACAGCAAGCGCACAAAGAGCCGAGCCATGGCTGAAAAGTTGCAAGTAAAGGAGATTGCAGACTGAATTAAGCACAACATATGTATTTTAAATAAAAAAATATTAACTTTTCCGCTATTTCCTCAAGGGTCATACTTAAATAATGGAAGACAACCTTGATTTTTAGAAATAGCAAAAATTGATTACAGATTCTATTCACGCTTTACTATTTCAAATACTGAAATGTTTTTTCTTGCTTGATAAAGTTCTGTGCTGTGACTCTCAAAGCTACTACCTTAGACTTCCACCATTCATTTAAACAGTGATTCCAAAACCCCACATATACCCCAGAGACTATTTATGTATTACCACTAAGCAAAGAATATTATAGAGACTTCAAAAGGCCTCAAAAGTTCATCATTGACATAAGATCCAGAGCGCGAGCTTTGCAAAGCTCTGGATTTAATCGCGTATGTGAGAAAGCACACTTTCATACTTTACTCGCTGTATGCGGTAGCAGTTTATATGTATGCGTGTGTATGTGAGACAGTACACCCAGTCTGTGTGACCACACATTTACTGGATCTTAATGTGATGTATATGTATGTGAGAAAGCACACAGTCTGTGTGAGCACACATTTACTGGATCTTATAGCGATTCATATATATGTAGGAAGCTCGCCCAGTCTGTGTGAGCTCTGTTTACATGTATGAGTGCATCGCCGGCCTCACTTCTTAAAAAAAAAAAAAACAACAAAGTACACATGCACCGCGCTGGGCTCTTGCTGGCCTAGCTTTGTCCAAATTTCAGTTTCGCATTTTCTTTATACTCTTTCTTTCTTCGGTCGATGCCACTAGCAATGAGTGTTGTCATCGCAATCACCATGCAGATGTGAAAGAGTATTCAGAAAATTAATGTCAACTTTTTCCTATGCTTTGCCAGCTTTGTTGATATATTTTTATTTCTTATTTTGTGTGCCCTGCATTTACATGTGTGTGTACGTGTATGCATACACATCATATTTATTTGTATTAGTGGCAATTGTTCACATTAATTGGCCTGCCTCAACTTTGGCAATTTATGACGAAGTCAAGAAAATTTAAAATAATAACACAAAAATTAAAATAAAATATTATATTTAATATATTACAGTATGCTTATAATTATTGCTCATTATTATTAACTTACAAATTTTCTGTTTATTGGCGTGTGAGGCAGGCCAATTAATGTGAACAATTGCCACTAATACAAATAAATATGATGTGTATGCATACACGTACACACACATGTAAATGCAGGGCACACAAAATAAGAAATAAAAATATATCAACAAAGCTGGCAAAGCATAGGAAAAAGTTGACATTAATTTTCTGAATACTCTTTCACATCTGCATGGTGATTGCGATGACAACACTCATTGCTAGTGGCATCGACCGAAGAAAGAAAGAGTATAAAGAAAATGCGAAACTGAAATTTGGACAAAGCTAGGCCAGCAAGAGCCCAGCGCGGTGCATGTGTACTTTGTTGTTTTTTTTTTTAAGAAGTGAGGCCGGCGATGCACTCATACATGTAAACAGAGCTCACACAGACTGTGTTCTGACTCACATACATATACATCACGATCTGATTCAAAGACTCAAGTCTGTGCTGTTGCTTACTATCTCGCAAGCAATATCAGAAATAGAATGACTTGCATTTTGCACAAGGCACACTTTGTCAGCAAGCTTTGAGACAGCAAATGAATTTTCAAGCTTTACAAGTTTTTTTCTGATGAGAGTGCGTTGTACTGTTTGAAGTCTCTATAATATTCTTTGCTTAGTGGTATTACATAATAAATAGTCATTGCATCTACCCATAGAGTATTTATACATGCGGGGTTTCGGAATCACTGTATAAATGAATGGTAGTAGACTATTTATAGCTATAACGTTTTTGCTGTTTTAATTCTAATTTAAAACGGAACTTCCGATTGCCATAACTTCTTTAAAAAACGCTCGATTTTTATATGCAATACACCAAAAGTCTTGATTTACGATCTAGATTAATACTAAAAAATAAAGAAACTTAATTTTTAGTCGATTTTCATGTCAATTTTTATGATCGTTAGCCGACTTGGGCGTGAAACGGAACTTCCGATCGCCATAACTTCCTCAAAATAAGCTCGATTTTCATATGCAATACACCAAAAGTCTTGTTTCACGCTCTAGATTAATGCTACATTTAAATAAATACAAAATAAAGAAACTAAATTTTTAGTCGCTTTTCATGTAAATTTTTATGACCGATAACCGACTTGGGCGTGAAACGGAACTACCCATTGCCATAACTTCCTCAAAATAAGCTCGATTTTCATATGCAATACACCAAAAGTCTTGTTTCTTGCTTTAGATTAATACTACATTTAAATAAATACAAAATAAAGAAACTTAATTTCAAGTCGATTTTCATGTCTATTTTTATGATCGTTAGCCGACTTGGGCGTGAAACGGAACTTCCGATTGCCATAACTTCCTCAAAATAAGCTCGATTTTCATATGCAATACACCAAAAGTCTTGTTTTACGCTCTAGATTATTACTACATTTAAATATATACAAAATAAAGAAACTTAATTTTTAGTCGATTTTCATCTCAATTTTTATGACCGATAACCGACTTGGGCGTGAAACGTAACTACCGATTGCCATAACATCCTCAAAATAAGCTCGATTTTCATATGCAATACACCAAAAGTCTTGTTTGACCCTCTAGATTAAATAAATACAAAATAAAGAAACTTAATTTTAAGTCGATCAAAAATTGAGCTGGTTTGGGAATAGGCTGTGTGTGTTGGAAAGGTTGAGTGAGTGAGTGTCGCCATCTTTTGCCAGCCATTCGCCATTCACAGCAGCAACAGCAGCCGTTTGCCATAATTTAGATTGGCAAAGGCATAATGGAATAACATAAGGTGGTCCCGTCCCATAACAGCCCTCCACTATTGCTTTTAACATAGAACTGTTAGTGTTAATGTAACGCGGACAGCGTCTGTTATTAAACCCTAGGCGGCCGTTTACGTGCTAAACCTCTCCATTAAAGAAACAAAATTAATTTTTTTCATTTGAGTAGCCCGCTTGAATATTTTCTGGCTCCGATTCATTCTTCTTTTGCGGCAAAGCATCAGGCATATAACTATTTTAGAACAAAATTCGTCCGCACACAACCTTCGTGTTCAACAAGCAGTCAAGCACTGACAATAACACCCGAACGAGAGAGCGACTCGGCTGTTACGGGACCACCTTATGTTAATTACATTATGGGCAAAGGTAGCAAGTTGCGACGCCGAAAATATTTATAGGTATATAAATATGATGGCGAAAGCGTGAGAGACTGAGAGAGTGAGAGAGGGAGAGAGAGAGAAAGAGAGAGAGAGAGAAGAGAGAGAGAGAGAGAGAGCAAGATAGAGAGAGAGCAAGATAGAGAGAGAGCAAGATAGAGAGAGAGCAAGATAGAGAGAGAGGGCAACAGAGCTAGAGTGAGAATGAGCAGGTGAGAGAGTGAGAGCAAGATATAGAGAGAGAGCAAGATAGAGAGAGACAAACAAAAAAAATCGACAAAATTATTAACTTAATCGAGGAATAGGGCTGACCTTTAAGGCTTTTAAATTTAAATCGAATTTAAACGAACAAATTTATTAACTTGCACCATCAAAAGCAGCAGACCTTACTTAACATTTTGAGAATCGAGGAGGAGGGCTGACCTTTAAGGATGTTAAATTTAAATCGAATTTAAACGGACAAAATTATTAACTTGCACTATCAAAAGCAGCAGACCTTACTTAACATTTTGAGAATCGAGGAGGAGGGCTGACCTTTAAGGCTGTTAAATTTAAATCGAATTTAAACGGACAAAATTATTAACTTGCACCATCAAAAGCAGCAGACCTTAACTAAAATTTTGAGAATCGAGAAGCATTTTAACGGACAAAATTAAAATTACAGTTTAGCATGTACGCAATAACTACACCAACTAAATCCATTAAAAGCTGCTGACCATACTTAACATAGTAAATTTACATTAAATAGGAAAAACATTTTATTAAGAATAGTCTATGTTATTAAATTGCATTTGTGGTCAGTTGATATAAAAACAGTATACATATTTACAATACTTTTCTTTCGCAATTACTTATGTTTATAAGATTGTACTTTTTTCTGTATTCAGTTTAAGCACTAAGCAAAGAATATTATAGAGACTTCAAACAGTACAACGCACTCTCATCAGAAAAAAACTTGTAAAGCTTGAAAATTCATTTGCTGTCTCAAAGCTTGCTGACAAAGTGTGCCTTGTGCAAAATGCAAGTCATTCTATTTCTGATATTGCTTGCGAGATAGTAAGCAACAGCACAGACTTGAGTCTTTGAATCAGATCGTGATGTATATGTATGTGAGTCAGAACACAGTCTGTGTGAGCTCTGTTTACATGTATGAGTGCATCGCCGGCCTCACTTCTTAAAAAAAAAAACAACAAAGTACACATGCACCGCGCTGGGCTCTTGCTGGCCTAGCTTTGTCCAAATTTCAGTTTCGCATTTTCTTTATACTCTTTCTTTCTTCGGTCGATGCCACTAGCAATGAGTGTTGTCATCGCAATCACCATGCAGATGTGAAAGAGTATTCAGAAAATTAATGTCAACTTTTCCTATGCTTTGCCAGCTTTGTTGATATATTTTTATTTCTTATTTTGTGTGCCTGCATTTACATGTGTGTGTACGTGTATGCATACACATCATATTTATTTGTATTAGTGGCAATTGTTCACATTAATTGGCCTGCCTCAACTTTGGCAATTTATGACGAAGTCAAGAAAATTTAAAATAATAACACAAAAATTAAAATAAAATATTATATTTAATATATTACAGTATGCTTATAATTATTGCTCATTATTATTAACTTACAAATTTTCTGTTTATTGGCGTGTGAGGCAGGCCAATTAATGTGAACAATTGCCACTAATACAAATAAATATGATGTGTATGCATACACGTACACACACATGTAAATGCAGGGCACACAAAATAAGAAATAAAAATATATCAACAAAGCTGGCAAAGCATAGGAAAAAGTTGACATTAATTTTCTGAATACTCTTTCACATCTGCATGGTGATTGCGATGACAACACTCATTGCTAGTGGCATCGACCGAAGAAAGAAAGAGTATAAAGAAAATGCGAAACTGAAATTTGGACAAAGCTAGGCCAGCAAGAGCCCAGCGCGGTGCATTGTACTTTGTTGTTTTTTTTTTTTTTAAGAAGTGAGGCCGGCGATGCACTCATACATGTAAACAGAGCTCACACAGACTGGGCGAGCTTCCTACATATATATGAATCGCTATAAGATCCAGTAAATGTGTGCTCACACAGACTGTGTGCTTTCTCACATACATATACATCACATTAAGATCCAGTAAATGTGTGGTCACACAGACTGGGTGTACTGTCTCACATACACACGCATACATATAAACTGCTACCGCATACAGCGAGTAAAGTATGAAAGTGTGCTTTCTCACATACGCGATTAAATCCAGAGCTTTGCAAAGCTCGCGCTCTGGATCTTATGTCAATGATGAACTTTTGAGGCCTTTTGAAGTCTCTATAATATTCTTTGCTTAGTGGTTTAAGTGTCCGGCAGTCAAAGATTAATATCCTAGAAGCAGATTCATAAGTCACTGGAATCGTGCTTACTCGCAACTGCATCAGCAATGTAGGTGAACAGATCACTTGGTAGGCTGCATTGATCCATTTCACGGCCTAAGGCAAAATAACGCTGGCGTAGAAGGTGTGCTGACGCCTTGGGCTGGCGGCTACGAGTAAAAACGCCCTTCTTATTTCCACCGACTCGTGTGTAAGCTAAAAAAATTCACATTCATCGAGTATTGTAATTGCATTTCAAGTAAGTAAATGCTGTATAGTACTACTCACATTGTGCTGTTTTAAAGTCGGCAAAGTTCCACACGAATTCGCCAATAAACCACTTTTTGCGGCGCAAAGCATCAAACGCCTTAAAGTGCCGCGAAAATACTTCTGTTTGAAACTCCTCAGACCATACATAAGCTGGTTGCTATAAAAACAAGAAAATATATCAAATGCCAATTTATATGGCTACTTAAGGATTTACCAAGTGAAGACCCTCGAGCGTATCGGCTCCATACTCCGCCATAAGAACTGGCTTATCATATTTCTTGTTCCAGGCAGTCGCTTCGTCAATAACACGCTTCGTGACCATATCCAGGCGACCGGTATTGCTATACCATGCGTTATACCGATTAAAGCTGATTATATCCAAATAGCGACCCTGTTAAATGGGCAAGGATTAGCGCCTGAATAATACTTTAGGAGACATCTTACCGCCTTGTCATCAGTTGAAGGCACTGCGATGGCCGCTGTAATTGGTCTTGTGCTATCCAAGGAACGTGTATAGTTGGCTACGAATCTGAAACCATACTGTACGTTTTCAAAAAAATCTTTCAAAACCATCGTGATAAAATATCTCACTGGAAGTATGTGTCGGCATTTAGCTGTCCCGTGCGCGGTTCATTTGCAATAGACCACATAACCACACTGGGATGATTACGATCCCGATGCACGAGCTGCTCCAGAGAGGACTTGTGCTTTAGCAACAGTGCCTGATTGAAGTTCCTATAAATAGCATAAGCGTCTATTATTTTTTGGTATTTCTTTGGGGGCTAACACACAATCTTACTCTGTATCCACGCTGGGACATTCATCGATTATCATGATACCGTATCGGTCGGCAAACTGCATTGACTCCTCTGAATAAGGGTAATGAGATGTGCGGTAAGCATTAGCTCCAATCCACTTAAGTAGATTAAAGTCACGTGTCATTAAAGCATTGTCCAAGCCTTTTCCGCGAATATCGGAGTCCTCGTGGCGTCCAAAGCCGCGGAAGTATATCGGTTTACCATTAATGAGAAATGACGTGTTACTCCAGGTTAGCGTTCGAATGCCAATGCTTAAACGATAAACGTCAAGAAGCTGTTCCTTGGCCGCATACAACTTAATTTCCATCTCGTAAAGATATCCGGGATCGGAATGCATAAGATATGGCCACCAAGGGTTAACATTGTCGATTTTTAATGAGCCCAGGAGTCTGCTATCTGAAGTGGCATTGGCAACTAGATTACCCTCCCGATTGTACAGCTGCAGTCGTGCATATAAAGTGTTATCAGCCTCGTTAGCAGCAGAGCCATTCACTATGATACTGTAATCCACATAGCCCACTGAAAAGTACATATTACTTTAAAGTACAGAAGGTAGTGTTAAATCTTAATCTTACCGCTGTTGTTATTGGTCAGATTGGTTTTTATGTCGACCTCCTCAATGAATGTTTTGGGTGTAGTGTACAAATGCACGGAGCGATGAATTCCCGCATAATTGAAAAAATCAAATGTGTAGCTCTGAATTATGGTAACGCCGTCATCGTTGGCTACTTCAGAGATTTTTCCTTGTGGCACTGTTGTCTGTATTAATGCATTGTCGCACATAACCGTAATGCGATTTTCTCCACCGTACTTAAGTAAATGTGTTACCTCCGTCTCAAAGGGCAAATGACCTATCTCGTGCTTTACGGCTGACTGACCGTTGATCCACTGCATTTAAATACGACAAAAATTATTATGTAGATCTACTTGTTTACGTGTCAACTGCTTACCACAAAGGCTTCATAATGAACGCTGCCAAAGCGGAGCCATACTCTCTGATCTTTGGCCCAGGATCGTGGCACGAAGAATTTGCGATCGTACCAAACTGTACCAACATGATCCCGCAACGCTTGCTCTGTTGTGATATCGTTGTACGACGCGGGCACTGGCATCGGTATGGTTGGCATGCTCCTGCTCAAGTCATCCTTAAACCAACCATCGCGTATACCTTGCGTTGGGTTCGTCACGTCTGATCGCACAAAATTCCATATACCGTCCAGAGAACGCACTTCTCGGGTTTCTGATTCTCGCGGGTAGAGCATGCCACGCGTGGTTTCGACGTCCTTATTTAGTATGATAAATGCTAATGTAAAATTCAAAACATAAAAGCCAAAGACCAGCGAAGTGAGTGAAAGAGCTGTAAATAGAAGAAAAAGCACAAAGTAAATTAAATTGATTAATAATCACCGCACGCAATAACAAAAACTGCTGCAACATAAAAGCTTCTGATAAGAAACATTGACAAAAACATAGATAAAAACATCATTAACATTATTATGTACTTCAAAATGTACATACAACATGTCTTTGTACACGATGTTCATTACCACCGGCAAGTAACAATGTCAGCACATCGTTACATTGTACATACACAAGTCTTAGTCGAGAGCATATTACTCTATTGTCTTTGTCTTACTGTTTAATTTATACATACTTACATTTGCATTTGTTAGGTTGAAAATCAGTGTGCGAAACGTAACGGAAATGAAATTGAATCTAATATTAATTGTTTAGTCTCACAACAATGTGGTTAAAGAGATTTGTACGGTTTTTATCCGTTTCAATCGTAGCTTTAATTTAAAAGCGCCCTTTGAAAGTGGCTTACATTAACAAAAGCTATACAAATTGCCAAACAATTGTGAATCAACAGGTGAAGCTGGAATAAACAGCTGTTTTAAAGGGTACTCGCGCTCACCCGCTCACACACGCATACATGTATGCTCAAAAGCTTTTACATTTCATTTACTCACGAACAAAATATTTTACTGCGTTTGTAATTAAGATAAAAAAAAACTAGCAATAGCACTGTATATTAGCATTTTGTTATGCATTTTGAAAGCAATATGAAACGTGTGTAACACAATTGAAAACATATATAATTGAACTAACATTTAAAAAATCTTTTCAAGCCCATAATACTAAAGTTGTGTTGACTTGATTTGAGAGCTACATTTGCTGCTCTCTCTCGCTCGGCCGCCAAAAGCACACTAGGGCCGTCATTTGTAAATTATTTGTCCCCTACCCTTTCTTATATCTATCTTACCATTTGCTTATCGCTGACAAACGCAAAAGCACAAAGATGTAGGGGAAAAAGTTACCCGTGTAGGCTGTAGACTGTTTTTCAACGGAACTGTTTTTCCTGTTGGGATGGACATCTAAGCAAACATTATTTAAATGGTTATAACTGTGTTATTAATATACAGCTGATATTTCTTTCAACTGAAATTAAGACTGTGCTGAATGGTTTTCACTTTAAAAAGCGATACAAATCAAACAGACGATAACTAAGGATATCATATTTCAGAGCTTAACTGTTATTCTTAACAACCCGTATTATTATTTACTTTGAAAACTGTATTGCTTACTCACACATTGTTCTGATTAAGTGAAATTAAAGCTGCAACTGCAGCCAGCTTACTGGAGTCGCTCCAACAAATGCAGCTACATTTTAAAGACGATGGAGTCGCAAATGGAGCAATTGTTTAATATGCAAAGCACATTTAAAAGCATTGTACTTTGTTATTAAATGCAAAGCACTGCTAATGGCTAATGCATTTGCATATGGTTTTTAGGGCTGTATGTCAATTAAAGCACCAACAACTTACCCCAGATTTCAAATTTCCGACACGTTAGGCGTATCTTCAGATGCATTGTTTTTACTGAACTGCAACGTGTGATTGGTCAATGCGAACTGAATTTAAATGAGCTGTGCAAGCAAAGCCATCAGTGGAAAGTCAACCTGATGGATAGGTTAGACCATTACAAAATTAACCGTAGTTGTAGGCACAGCAACTATCCATTGAGCCAGTTTCATGTGGCTTCTATAAAAGTAGTAGTCAGTAGCATAGCAAAGTCGAATATGCTGCAACGCACGGCGGATGTCATTAAGCAAGGTAATTCTGGGTTGTTTGGTGCTGCTTAAAGATCACACCCGCTGATACACCCTAGCCTAGGTTCGTTCTTTACCAGTGCTAGCTGGGTTTAAGCGCACGGACGGAAGCTCACGCACAACACTAATACACAAACACCGGCGGCGACGGCAGCTCTAAATGCATTGAATGTGCCCCTAATAAAGCACACACACCACATGATAAGCTGTGTGTCCCAAATCCAAAAGTGTGTTCATCGCATCGTATGGGGTCAACGACAACAACGAATTCGACGATGACAACAATCACAACATAAACAAGCCTGAGCTGAGCTGCTTTTGAGCAGCCATGTAAAGAAAGTGGCAGGAACCGCTATCAGAGTTAGGTTTCAATTAGTAAGTGCTTTCGGGTTTGCTTCGAGTTTGTTAATTAATTCTGATTGAAAACTGCAATGCAAAAAGTTCTTGATGACTTCAACAATTTATTTTGCTTATCTGCCCTCATTATAGAATATGTACATATGATTACTTTTGTGCCTGCATAGTTTTGAATAGAAGTCCATTGTTTGCACATAAATGTTCTTAAATTTTATTTTCCCCTTCTTGTAGAAACTTTGGCCTACAACGAAATTCAGCCAATATGCAAATCATAAAAGTCGTTTTCTTGTTTTTTTAAAATTTATATTTTGCACCAAAAACTCAATACTTAAATGCCAAACGTCTCAAGTATATGATAAACGTTTAAAGATTGGCTAAAGTTAGTGACAAAAATCATTATAGGTTTAGATATTTTTAATGTTATATGATAATTTACCCATTGTGATAGTTATTTCTCTGGTGCGTTTTTAATGTTGATTTTTTAATTTGTTTTTCACTCAAAACTTACGCGCGCTTTTCGTTGGTAATCAAATTGGTATACAAAATCATATTTGTGTTGTCAAATTTTGTTAGTGCGTTTATTAGTTTCAAAATGTAATTTGTTTAACACTTTGCCTTAGTACAACACACGCGATTGAAAGACAAAACCCAACGTTCAAACGCACACACGCATACGAGCAGACTAATATTTATGACACGCTAGTCGAACGTACGCAGACCGACTGATTTCTAAGCTCGAAGCCGGCTTGCAGTTATTGAAACTCTTGTCAACAAGCTTTATGCACAAACAAGTGAATTTGTATATGTATTGTATACATACTTGGTATACATGTGATGTTTGGTTGTGATGGAAATATGGGGTCTTCAAGTGTTTATCATTGCATTTAGCGACGAATATACATCCAAACATAAATAATGTTAAATATTGTCCAAAACAGACGTATAAAAGCTTATAGTTTTTATTGTTTGCGTTTTTTTTGTAATGCAAAGGCAGGACTGTTATCCGAATGTAAACAAAAATCAGCTGGACGGCTGTCTGGCAACATGCGATTATATGGTCTGGCATCTCGATACCATTAAATCCTAAAACAAACGTAACGAGTATAAATAGTCAAAGAGACTTCGCACACAATTTGAATATAAAAAGATGCCCCTATTAGTGCACATATATTTTGACTTAAAGTACACATTCTGGTCTTAAACAGTTAAATAGTTGCTAGTTATATAGTCGTATAATTCGCCTTACAGTGAACTGAAACATAAAAGTTGTAAGTTAAATTGTTTGAAAGTGAGCTTTACCATGTAAGGTGACATACCAATGAATTCCGATACAGGGTCGTTGTCACCTTCACCACGCATTGTGCCGGTGATTTCCTCGTTTTCAACCATCGGCAAAAAAAGCTGCACAAACTCAGCTGAGTAAGGATGGGTGATTGTTTCAAGCACTTCTGTAACGAAGTAGCGAATTAGGGACACGTCTGTATCCTCAATTGCACAGCACTGTTTAATGTATCGCAACACTGGAACCACGCAACCGCGAGTCAACAGATTAACCATGCGATCTAGAATCATCTTCTTCATCTCGAGTTGCACAAGTATTTCCAATTCATCCTGCTTTGACTCAAAAAGGCGTATGAGAAGGAAAAGTATTTGCTGCTGTAATGTTGGATGTACTCCAGCTACTTCATCAAGTACTGCTAAATGCGTTGGGCAGCTATCGGTAGACAGTTTAAAGTACGATGGTTCCATAACAACATTTTCAACCCAACGGATGACACCAACGCCCACAACTGGAAACCTGTAGGTGACATATGTATGTATCAAGAATAATAATCTTTCCCAAAGTCGCATTAACTACTTACTTTATGCAGTTGTAAAGTGTTTGCAATTCGGCAATCAGTTCTGTTGAGCCCTGGTCAACATTGCAGATAGCGTGCGCCTTTTCAATGGCTTGAATAGTGCTTTTTAATTCATCTTTGTTTAACATTCTTTCGGTCAGAGGTCGTTTTTTTGCCGGTTGATCAATTACAGACGAGGCATAGGCCAGCAAAAAAACATATTTAGGCTTGTGCTCTGGATTGATTTTGACACCAGCTCGAAAAAGCGCATCCACAAGTAGTTCCAAAAACTGGGGATTGCGTATAAGATCTATTGGTGGCGGATCAGATCCCGAATAGTTGCGAAACAGAACGGTTATATCAGCTGGATTTAACGTATTGCGGGTTAACATCGATGTCAGGGCCTGGCATGCCTGCGGATAAACCGCGGATCCGTTAAGTGCCATTGTGATAGGTGTAACATTTTGATTGCTATAAATATTTATAAAATTAGTTTTCATAAAATCTTATCATACACCTATGAATTTTTATATATACTTTTGTAACGCGTATTTGATGATTTCTTGGGACAACCGCTTCATGTTAAAGCCGCCTTTCTGCTCCTGACTCAACACTTGGATCAGCACCTGTGAGTATACATACGTGTGCTGACCATGACAAACCATGCGTGCACACTCCTGAATAGCGCCGTGAACGTCATCGGGATTGTTTAAAAATTTAACAATTGATGTTTTGAGAACGCGGGAAAACACTTCGATCTGCTGGGCAGCCGTTGAGATCGATGTAATTTCACTTTGGAATCCAGCATCTGATATTAGCTTTATTGTAAAGTTCAGCATCAAACAATCTGGATATTCTTCAGCTAGTCGATATATTAACGACCGCCACGTATAATGATCTATCATTTCTGTAAGCCAGTCAGGTGTCTCGCCCTCCTCAGTGAATATAGTATCTGCTTTTTTCGGATCAAACGATTTGAGAATCATTTCTTTTAAATGATTCTCAACCATTGCCTGAACCTCGGTTACCTTTACGCCAGCTAAAATAAGCCATTCTGCAAGCAGATTTGCCATTTGAGCTACCGCTTTATAGTTCTCAGACAACATGGAAATAACTTCTTCTGGTGATCCACCCGATTGAAAGTAGCGCTTTAACTGTGTAAAGATACCAGGCTCCATTATATAATCGGGGGTCAAAAATTTTTCCAGGCATTCTTGAATCGTCTTTTGCGGATTGTCTTCTTGCAGTTCCTATGTTTAAAAAAGCCAAACAATTAAATGGTTTTTATCTGACGACTTTAATGGCGACACAAATGCGTATAGCTTATTACCTCAGTATTTGACTGTTGTTTTGCACGACCCTGCCAGCCGGAATCGTCGTATTCTACTTCCATTTTAATAATAGACAACGAGAAAATACGAAAAAAAATATCTCACAAATTTTTTATTTATTGTCGAAGCACTGCGGATATCGCTAGTGATGGTGAAGCAGTCGATAGACTTACTAAATAGTGCATATTCGATAAATATATGTTAAGTGAATGTTATCGTACCACAAATCAGTATATTCTGTCAAAAAAAAAAACATAACAAAATCGTTTTTATTTGTTAAAAATTATTGAAACTTATATGTTTGATGTTTTGAATTATTTAAAAATATTTGTTGAAAATTTTTAAGTAATTCGTGGTGCTGGAAAGCACCGGCTAGAGTGCGTAGTGCAACAGCTGATAAGATATTTGTATACACACCCAGCGGCTTCAAAATTTACAGATGGTGCAGAAAAAAGAAAATATTAGCATTAATGTCTGAACAAAAGCAAACTATATAAATCTACGCATTGAAAGTAACATTGGGGGCAGACAGTAAGATGTCTCTTTCCTTTGACCTGGACAATGCCAGTGGAAACGCAGCATATCATAGTTTATCGCAAGACCCAAGCAATATAGATACAAATAAACTTAAGTCAACTCCAGTGGGAGCTGTAGCGCATTCCCAAAAATACAGATTCTGGATGCGACAGTGTCGTCTTTACAAATTCACAATCCTAATACTTCTTCTTTTGGTGCTGCTGCCATTGTTGGCTCATCGCAAGCTACTAAATGTAAGTTTTTATTGTCAACATTCATCGCTGATTTAACCATGTTAACCATTAATGATTTTTTTCTGTGGCGGAGGTCGAGCAGGATACACCGCAGACAGATGTGCACCGTACCCGACCTCTGCTGGATGCCTATGAAGATTTTAGTGCTATGCGGGCAAGCGATCTAAAAATGCGCATTGAGGAAATGCTCAGAATAAAGGTAAGTACACACACATGTCTCTGATTTTGCTAAACAACAAAAAAAAAAACAAAAATACAAACATGCGTATGTGTGTGATCGTTTTCAGAGTACGGTATCAGTGGAGCTGCGCGAACTGGAATCCCGTCGCCAGAAGCTTCAGTCGGACATCAGCCAGTACAACCTTAAGATCGAAGAACTGAAGCAGGAGTTGTTGCACGAGCAAACTGAGCTGGAGCGCTTAAAGATTTCAGTAGAGCAGGCCCAGGTAGCGCAACGGGAAGCTGTGCAGCGTAATACTCCAGAATTGGCCTTGCCTCGCACCCTAATGCCTAGCTCTCTGCCGCGCAAAATGAATACGGTCAGCAGCAGCGTGGCCGCTGCCTGTGAGATACACAATTGTTTCGATCACTCCCGTTGCAGTCTTACATCCGGCTTCCCAGTGTATCTTTACGATCCAGACGTTTACAATGTACAGCGAGCAGGCTTCGATATCGACGGCTTTCTCAAAACGACGCTTAAACAAACTTTGGGTTACAATGCGCACATTGTTCGTGATCCCAAGCAGGCCTGCATTTACCTTGTGTTGGTGGGTGAGGCACTTCTAGAGCAAGATTTGCTGCGCAATAATCGGTATGCAGCACAGGAAGCCGCACAACTTCAGCGCTCCAGCATGGCCACGAACGATGCGGGAAGCTCCCACGTTGATATGCAGAAGCTATACCAACTGCCTTATTGGGGAGGCGATGGACGCAATCATGTCTTGCTTAATCTTGCCCGTCGTGACCTGAATTCCGCACGTACTAATCCGCTCCTGCAGCAGAACACCATGCGGGCGATCATTGTGCAGAGCTCATTTGAGCGTGCTCAGTTCCGCCCCAATTATGATCTTATTGTGCCGCCGATTCTGGGACCTCCTGGTGGCGATGTATGGCAGGAATGTGCAAGTATGGTGCCAGCTCGTCGCAAGTACTTATTGACATTTCAGGGCGAGCTTCGCCCAACTCCAGCTCTGTCAGCAGCTGCTCAACCATTGGATGACTTCATTCTGGATCACCTGAAAGACATGTCTCGTAGTGCCACACAGGATCAGTTTCTATTGCAATTTCAATGTGTACCTGCGACGGAGCAACAGGAAGCCGATGCTCTTGGCGACTGGACGCTCTGCGGATCGGATTCCTCACGCAAACAGATTCTCAAGGACTCTACATATGTACTTATATTGCCACCTCTAGGTCAGCGAGTTAGCTCCACACTAATGCTGGCGCGCCTTTATGAAGCATTACGCTCGGGCGCCGTGCCAGTTATTTTGGGTGCTGATGAGTTAAGATTGCCATATGCTGAGACCATTGACTGGCGACGTGTAGCTCTGCTGCTGCCCAAGGCGCGTATCACCGAGCTGCATTTTCTGTTGCGCGCTGTTCAAGACGCTGACTTGCTGCTGTTACGTCGCCAGGGCCGACTGATTTGGGAACGCTATCTTAGCTCTGTGCAGGCCACTGTCGACACTGTTATAGCCAGCATACGTGATCGACTGGGCATACCGCCACGACCGGTGCCTTCAGTTGTTGCCCAGAGCGTTTTTAATAGTACTTTTATACCGCTTAAGTCGGAGCCACCTGTGGGCATGGACACAGAGCCTGAGGAGTCCCTGGGCCCTATTGAACCGCCGTACCCCAGCCCGTCGTTCCGGCGCAACTACACAGTTCTTCGCATTCATTCAAGAGAGGCATGGAATGACTGGATGGATCCTTTTTTCTTGTACCCGCAACTGCCGTTGGATCCGGCATTACCATCCGAAGCAAAGTTTATTGGCTCGCATACTGGCTTTCGGCCTATTGGCAAAGGAATCGGCGGAGCTGGAAAGGAGTTCAGTGAAGCGCTTGGTGGCAACTATCCGCGTGAACAATTTACAATTGTCATTCTTACGTATGAGCGCGAGCAGGTACTTATGGACTCATTGGGTCGCCTGTATGGACTGCCCTATCTCCACAAAGTAGTCGTCGTCTGGAACTCACCAAAGCCGCCATTGGACGATCTACGCTGGCCAGACATTGGCGTCCCTGTTGCAGTGGTGCGATCGCCACGCAATTCTCTGAACAATCGCTTTCTACCCTTTGATGTAATCGAAACAGAAGCGGTTCTCTCCGTCGATGACGATGCTCATTTGCGACATGATGAGATATTATTCGGTTTTCGTGTATGGCGAGAGCATCGTGACCGTGTCGTTGGCTTTCCTGGTCGGTACCATGCCTGGGACCTAAGCACCAATAATATGTGGCATTACAATTCCAACTACAGCTGTGAGCTGAGCATGGTGCTCACTGGGGCTGCCTTTATTCACAAGTACTATATGTACCTATACACCTATCACCTACCGCAGGCTATCCGCGACAAGGTGGACGAGTATATGAACTGTGAGGACATTGCTATGAACTTTCTTGTCTCTCATTTAACGCGCAGGCCGCCTGTTAAGGTGACCTCGCGTTGGACATTCCGCTGTCCCACTTGTCCGGTGTCGCTTAGCGAAGATGATACTCACTTTCAGGAGCGGCATAAGTGCATTAATTTCTTTAGTCAGGTATTTGGCTACACTCCGCTACTTAATACTCAATATCGCGCCGATTCGATTCTTTTTAAGACACGAATTCCACACGACAAGCAGAAATGCTTTAAGTACATTTAGTTTTTTTTAGCATTCGGCCATCACATATCATTCAGCAAGCGAACGTACTTATGCTGACTTTAAAATACTGACACTTTGCTCTGTGGAACATACTAATATTGCTAACTGGTCAGCTAAAACTATAGTTTCCTAGAAATAATAACCGTAACCATAGGATATTAGACTATTGCTGCCATATAGCATACAAATTCGTGCCAGCTTGTTCAAGATAGTGCATATGTATATAAAATGTATGTAGATATAATCCTAAGAGCTTGTAAGACTTTCAATATGTTAAGATAGTATGCCCTTTCCTTTGTAAATAGTTTGTATATTAAAATTTCATATTTGTGTTCGATTTATTTTCGCATATCTGTTGTATATTATTAATTCTATAAAAATAAGGTCAATGCGCACATCATCATGCAAGATCCTAATGAGGCTGGTCCTCTTATGGGGCGCTGCCGGAACGGTGTCCGGATACCAGTATAAATTTACCTCAGCAATGGAAATGGTCTTCAATCTATGAAGTGAATTTAAATTATCAAAAAAAAAGAAGAGCTTACTTGCTTATTAGTAGTAATTTGATAGAGTTGATTAATATGTAAGTGTAAACAAATAAGAATGTATTAGAAAACTGTGTATAGCGACACGTACGTAATACAATGGTAGCCAGATTAAATCGATTGCTCTTGCCACGTTCGGTTTCTTTGACTTAACAGTAAATATTGAAGCAGGAGGCTTACAAACATAGGCTTTATGTAATTTGTGAAGTATATTGACGTTACGCGCGAGTTACTGAGTTGAGTCCTAAAGAACTTTCCCTATCAGAAATAAGGATTGTTAAGGAAAAATATTTTTTCTCTTTAGTTACATATCACAATAGAAATAAGGATGTATCATCGTAAGGAAAGCGAAACCAGCAAAAGCTTGTTGAAAAAAAAAGCCATTGTACAACACAGTCAAAATTTTTACATACTAGTATTACATATAAACGACGATTCAATTTTGGTATTAACAAATGGGGAATTCTTTGCTCCACTTTGATTGACAACAGACTTTTTTGTAACTGCTGATTGATTGGTTTGTTAGATTTGGTTCAATGGGTGAGATAAGGGGCTAGTGCTCCTGCAGGCTCAGTTTCAGTGCTTGTTCAATCATCTCCTGCTCCCGTTGCCTTTCCAGCTCGTACTTCTGCTGCTCCTGCTGAGACAGACGCATGGCCATGGCCAAATCCGAGTCCATATACCGAAAGCCGCCGTCGTCATCATCCTCGGAGACGGGCGAACCGCTTGCATTGCCGTGTGCTCCCAACAGCGACTCGTGCAGCACTCTGTCAATGAAAGAGGAACACAAAGCGCACACATACAAAGCAAGGATAAAGTGATAGCTAGCAATATAAATAATGTTTGGAGAGGGAGGGAGGGAATTGTGATCTATTTAAATATCTTCTTCATATATCTAAGATCGTTCTTAAACTGTGCACCGTCGGATGCAGATCGGTTGCGCCGCTGCTGAGTGTCTGTGGCACGTGGTGCCAAATGAGTGGAATTGTGCATGGGCGCTGGAGATGGGGAATAGCGTCCATACAGTTGCTTGGGAACAGGCATAGTGCGGACACTAGCAATACGTTTAGGCGCTTGTATTAAAAACTTGCTGTTTAATGTAACAAACAAATGCAGATATTACTCACCGTTGCAGCTGTTCGTCATCCTCTGGCAAAAGCTCTGAGCCAACAGCATGTTGTTGACCGCGAAGCACCTCCCAGATGTCTACCTTGTCAGAGTCATTCTCCAGGCCATACGCACCTCCGGTGCCGCTTGTCTCTGCAAGACTTTGCTCGATTGCGTATTGCAGCATGTCGTCCTCGTCCAGTGGCATCTGGCGGCGAGAATCACCGCCACGACTAGCATAGTGGCTGGGTATATCAAAGCAACGATCGTCCACAAGGCATGTGATGCGATCCTGTTCCTGAAGCGTAGTCACGTGATCTACTGGCGTGGTCATTGCGAACACGTTGCCAAACGTGATACAGGCGTTAAGCACATGGAAGAGCGGTATCTCCACCTTGACTGGAAATCCAGACGGCAGTTGCATTGTAATAAAGTCTTTTAATTTTGACACATGCGGGCTGGCCATTGTTGACATGAGATCCAGTATTGGAAGAACTTGCTCCTGAAGACGGATAGGATGCTCCTCAGCCAGCCAAAGGTTGGCCTTGAAGCGCTGCACCTTTGTGCTTAAGTTCTTTGGCTTTCCTATATCCCGACCATGCAGATCCACTTCCGGATCAAAGTATTCCTCAGCTGTGACCAAATGCGGAGTGCTTGCTCCCGAGCCGCACGCACTGCTTCCATTGCTCTCTGCTTGCGCACTCGGCGTAGCCCGATCTCCATTTTCAGCGCAGGCAACTAAAGGCGTCACAGAGGCGACAGCAACTGCATCGCTCGAACGAGACAAGGATGCCTAAACACAAAAACTTGTAATAATAGGTATTGCAATCATTGATTCTGACTTACGGTATCCTTGAGGGCGACCGGATCCGTTGACGTACCCACGTACTCATCGTCAGCAATTCCTAGAAGACTGTGCAAAGGCGTGCGTGCCGTTTTGTTCTACGAAATATTAATAGGGTTTTAGTAAGTGTTAAATTTTGTTTAAAACTTTTCACCTTGATCTGCTCCTCGCTAAGGTGATCCATTCTGGTTTTAGTCACGAACTCAACGTTGCTGGCGCCATACACCTTGCAGTTATAGCCATTAATCATTTCGGACTTTTCGCTTCGCCAGCCCCAAATACCGGATTTGTTACGTTCAAAACTGATCTTCTCCATTTCGATGTTGTTAGTAATAACGGGAGCTGCAAGACGAGCTCGCACCGTTCCTAGCGGAGGCGGAATAGCCACAATATCGCCAATATCGCTACTCATTTGTTCCACCATCACCTCGTGGGTGACGTGATCGATTTCAATCATTGTAGCTGTTTCCTCTAATGAAATATTAAGACAAGAATCAAAATATAATCGCATAACATTAATCGAATGAAACAATTTCACACTCACTGGCGCCTTTAAAAATGTAAGAGCGGTTGCCACGTTGCCAGGTATTGTTGTCGAAGCCCAGAAGCGTTGTGTCTATGCGTACATTGGCACCCCGCTTATAGACCTTATAGGTGTCACTGGGACAGAGGCGTGACATAAGCGGCACCCACGAAGTGAACTCCCACTTCATCTCTATGTAGAAATCAGGGGCATCCAGTAGATGCTGTAGAAGTTTCGGCACATGCGTCACACGTTGCACATGGCGCTGCAAGTCGCGTACTTCAATAATGGCAGTCAGTATATCCTCATCGCCCGTGCAAACGGCTTCCTGAACAACTATTAGTGACAACAGAAAGCAATGTCATAAAGAGGGAAAGTAAAGAAAAACACACACAACGAGAAAGTGGTAAGGCAAGGAAGTAAAATAAAGACTCACTCGACCAGCCTGCATGCTCGTAAGTTGCATTGCATTTAGCTGCTAAAAGGCACTTGACACATTGGATATTCGCCAGACGCACGGCCAACATTAGCGGTGTTCGGCCCCTCGGATCGATTTTTTCCTTATCAACCTGAAAGTAACATTTGATTAGGAACATTGATTTTGGTTGATGGTTGCTGCTGTTGTTATCGTAATCATCGTCGAGTCATTGGGGCACTAATTTAATTAGTATCGCAAAGACACACATTCACACCGACCTGCCCTCAAATAATTAAGGGGGACGGTGTGAGCAATCGCACAACAGCTAAAAAACATCTACCCTATCCACCAACGAACCTGCTCCGATTGCAACTGTTGTTGTAGCTCCTCAGCATTGCCATTCCAGATCTGCCAGTGCAGCGGATATTCTGACTTTACCTCGTCCAAACTCTTCATCCTCTCTCTTACACTCTCTCGTTGCGGCGCTGCCGTTGTGTTTTACTAATGACTAACTAGAGTTGTATTGAATTGTTCGGAATATGTTCGGTCGAACGACTTACTAAACTGAACAAATGAACTGATTCCCCGATTGTCGTTCATTTAGTTCTTTATTGCAATTTCATTTTTTGTTTACGCCATTTCAGTAAATTAGTGCATCGCACTACTTGTTTAAGTACCAGTATTGCTTTTCTTAAGATAATGTTATTCGAATTGTCGTTTAAGTGCAATTTCGTTCGGAATCTTAAACACAAAATAACTGTTTGATATAAAAAAGTACGCAAAAATTAGGACTTAATACTACAACGTATTAGCTGTTGTTGCTCTCACAAATTACAACTCAGATTTAATAGAACAAACAAAGAGCACAGCTGTTTTGAATATAATATGTTAAATATTGTTGTTGAAAATTAATACGAAGGTATACGAAAGGCAGCACTGGCAGCATTTAAACCAAAAGGTAAAATGATAGTCCAAAGTATTAAATGAATATGCAAAAGAAAATGGGCTAGCATAGTTGGTTTGTGTTAAGTCCCAAGTGTCTTACTGGGTCGGACATACTTTTCCAACTACTAAAAGATTTTTTAAGTGTTTAAATTGTAAATATTAAACTAGTTTAATCGCACATGCAATCGAAAATAAAATCAGCTGTTCTCTCAAAAAGTGTGCACACACTGGCAATTGTTAAAAGAAAAATAATCCAATAAATCAAAATAAAATACAAGTGAAGCCAAAAATTGTTAATAATTTATAAGTGTTTGTTAGTGCGACAATTTTAGTAGTTTATAGTGAGTGGCTACTAAGAATGCGTTAATAATTTTAAATTGATTAGGCGAACAAATATTAATCTTTTGAAAAACATTGCTTAAATACGTTTTGTTTTATACACGGAAAGCCTCTAACATAGTTATGTTTTAATATTTTTAGGTAGATGTCTAAGCAAAAACTTAAAACACTCCACCGCGTTGTGTCGCTGTAGCAGACACTAAGCTCTAATAGTCTAATTTAAGCAGACTACTGCATTTGACACCTGCATATAGTACATTCACAACAAAGAATTCGGTAAGTGAAATTATATCAGTTAAATTAACTTTAATTGAAGCATAGGGCAACAAGTGTATGGAAGCTCAACACAATATTCACATTAAAGCAGACATCACACGATCAGCTGGCCGGCGAGTTTCAGAGTGAGAAAGAGCCATGAGAGAGAATGACTGGGATAAAGAACTGCGCTCTGTATTGTTTTGTTTAGGCATCAATAAGTCACCCATAGGCGACCGAAACGCAAACGATCTGCGGCAGATCATCTGCCTTAAGTTCATTTCTATTTAAAGCTCTTCTCAAACGGTGCTGTTGCTTATGTTCTTACTTACTGGCTTTGTTGCTGAAATAAAATTAAACTTTCTAATTCATAAAATTTTTCTTTTGTTGTTTCGACTCTTTGCAGTTATGCTCTTTGCGCGCAGGCGGCATTTCTTTAAGAGGTGAATTCTAGTGTTTGCTGTGTAACTAACGCTTACTTTATTTGTTTTACTAGGCCAATATTATAAGGCCAAGTTTGCATACATATTTGAGTATACACTTTCATTATGAGTACATATGTAATTTGTTGTTGATTGTGGAACTCGGCTAACAATCAGTCGGCAAGTCATGCTTGTTATCTGTCTTTTTATAATTATATACATTTGATTATTATATATGATACATCACGCATTTATGTGTAACTAAACGTAATAACTTCAAAGGCACGCCTTTTTCCTTATCAGCAACAAAGTACAAAGTTTTATTTTGAAAGCATTTCTTTAAGTATACTTTCATATACATATACAATAGTTTGATGTGTTTGAGTAAAATTGGTGATTCTCAACAGCTTGTCTGGGGCATTTGCATGCTTTATTGTGTATATTAAGCTAATAATCAAGTAACTTTTTTATTCTCTTCCCCACATTCGGCAAGGCGTTTAGTACGTTTGTAAAGTTTAGTGAAATACATAAACACACAATCCAAAAAAAAAAAAAAAAACAAAAAGAAAAACTACAATTTTGCACAGTAAACAGAAGCAATTATTATCGCTCCGCTAAAATTAACTAAGGCTCTATCGCTCGAATATCGTATCGTATATATATTTCCAATCAATCGTTATTGAAAGGAAAGATCTCGTCCGTCCACCGCATTGCGAACAATGTACGAGATTCATAGTTTTTTAAATTTAGTTTTCTATGCAACGATCATTCCCGGAACGATCATCATTAGTTGGCTGACTGGGCTGTAAGTATTTATGCTCGATCGCAACTATCCGTTATAAAACAAATTTGAATTAAATTAAAACACAGCTTGCTTAAACATTATCGTATGCACACATAGTACATATTTTATGTTTTATAATGATATTTATTATAAGTCATAAGCTTTTGTAAATTCTTTCTTTATAATTTTTACTTTTGTTCAAATTTGCATCGTGGCATAAATATAAGCTCTTAAAATCCAATAGATGGGCTATTCTCACACTATTTCGCTTCAAATCCTTTCCAGAGAGTTGACATTCAATCGAACTAACATTCGTTTTTGTATATATTTTACACACACACATTCAATCATGAGTACAAAATATTTTGTAAGTTTTAGTTATGTTCGTAATTTTGTATCCTGTTTAATGTTCACGTCGAGGACGGAAGACTAATTTACTTGAAAATGCAATTCCTCCACAGAGTTGGTCTGCCGTTTCTGGTGATAGCCCTGCTGTTGTTCCTCGTCGTTTTTGTACTGCTGCCATTCGCCTTTCGCTCATCTGTGACCTTGCAGCGCGGCATACTCTTTCTCACATTCAGTAAGTTTGATGACTCTTAGTAAGTGTCCATTAGGTGTACTTGTAATACAAAACTTATTTTACTTTGCAGTCACTTATCCGAAGGGACTTGACCTTACCAACCCAGCTAGCATTGGACTTTATGCTACACGCAACTTTTACATAACCGTTAAGGATCATGAAGAGGATGACGCTGGGGTACGCATTGGTGTCTGGCATGTGCTGCCAAAGAATGCAGTGCGTCGATTCAAACGAGAACTGCATGTAGAGGAAGCCTACAGGAGAGAAGAGGAACAGGATGCCTCATTAGTGATGGTGCCTCAGCAATCAGCTGCTCCCAGCAACATCGAAGCCAACAATGTGGAGTTGGAGCAACTAGCGCCATCTTTACGCGCCGAATTTCCAGTTATAGTGCCGGAGAACGAGCAGCTGTTTTATGAGCGTCTACTTGGAGTGCCGGGCGGCACCATAGTATTGTATCTGCATGGTAACACTGCTACCCGGGGCAGTGGTCATCGTTCAGAAGTATATAAGCTATTGCGACATCTCAACTATCACGTCTTTTCGTTCGACTACCGTGGCTATGCGGATTCGGATCCAGTTGCGCCCACGGAGGATGGAGTTGTGCGCGATGCTTTGATGGTTTTTAAATACATTGCCAACTTGACGTCAAATCCGATCTACATATGGGGACACTCCTTAGGAACAGGTGTAGCAACACATATGTGCGCCAAGCTGGCGAGTCTTAAAGAGCGCGCACCGCATGGCGTCATTCTCGAGAGTCCATTCACGAACATTCGAGACGAAATTCGGCTGCATCCTTTCTCGCGCCCATTTCGACACCTGCCATGGTTTGACTTTATGATCTCGCAGCCCATGTACAGCAACCTGCTGCGCTTTGAGTCTGACAAGCATGTGTACGAGTTTCCCCAGCCCATCATGATAGTTCACGCCGAGGACGATGTTGTAGTGCCATTTCATTTAGGCTACCGGCTTTACCGCATTGCGCTGGACAAACGCAGCCGTTCCTGGGGTCCGGTTGAGTTCCATCGCTTTGACCGGAGCCACGCCTACGGTCACAAGTATTTATGTCGTGCACCTGAGATGCCCAGCCTAGTGAAAAACTTTGTGGAGAGCTACCGGAATGCGATATATTAGACAAGTGCTGCGATGCTGGTCGTAGTTTATTATTTACGAAAGTAACGAAAACTGTTTTATTTATTTTATACCGCCGCATTACTAAACTTTTGATCGCACGTTGCATTCAAATTAAAAAAGTCATAGGATACAGAAATATATATTGTTGTTTATAATTAATCTTCAATGTTCTATTTTACATGAATTGTGCGTTAAAAGTCAGTGTGTGCACGCCATGAAATTTTTTTAAAAGCCAAAGAAAAGTTATCGGATATACAAGTAATCCAAAATCGATTTACGAACAAAACAGCGCTACACTGGTAAATAACATCTGAGCAGCTGTTAAATGTATTTTTTTTTCTGTAAGCAAAAACATTTTGGCCTTTATCATTTTAAGTTGTTTCCAAATTTGAATTTTTATATTTTCAAGCATGATCTAACCTTTTACAAATAACAGCACTTAAAGACCATTTAACATTTTTGAACGGCACATTTTGCAGCAAATCGTAATACTACTTTAAAAGAAATGTTATGTTAAATAGAATGTTACTGTTAAACCAGGGCTTCTTTCGTGCAATATTTTTTACATCAGATCAAATATGGCGCTGGTGTGTTGTTGTCGCTGTCGCAATTTGGCCAAAATTAATTCGCGTTAATCGCGCCGTGGAAAAGTATATTTAAAATTATCAACAAATAATAGGTTAATAAAAGCAGTATCAATCGTTGAAAACTACTGTGCTAAGTTCCTTTTTATCCTGCATTCAAAACGAAAACGAAGTTGCAGTACAAAACGAAGTAGCCGAAAAAATTGTGTCTCTACTCCTTGAAAAGGAGTTTAGATATTCGCTCTTCGTTTGTAGTGTTGTGTGTGATTGTGTTTGTGAGTTTGTTTGTGTAAGTGCTGTGCTAGAAAAGTGCTGCCGAAAACTGAATAAATTTAGTTACAAATAAAGCGGCTTCTTCTTTTTCATAACAAAAAGAAAAAAGTAAAAGTAAAAATTTACAAAACGCTGCTGAAACCCTGAGTCCCCAGACATCAACTTGCATCAAAATCTTTTCATCGAAAAGTAGGATTGCTATTCTCGCCCGCCGCCGCTCGCGTTGAGTGTGTGTGTATGTGTGTGTGCGTCACGGCCGCTTGCAGTAGCCGCAGCAGCAGCAGTAGCAGGAAAAAAGGGAGTAGCTGCCAGGCAACTAGGCAGCCGACACTTACGCCAACGCATTTTTATTGTGGATTTTAGCAAAATGTTGTGGTAAGTTCTAAGTTGCTCTATTAATTGATTTATTAATAATCTGCATCTGCTGAATAATATAAGAGGCAGTTTTTGTGTTGGCCCTGTCGACGACCGCTGCATTTTCTGCGCATGTTTTTCCCACGATTTCCGCATTTTGCTCCCTTTTTACGGTGTCGGCTGCTGCGACGACAACGCCTGCTCCCCTTTTTTTCTTCTTCTTTTAAACAACACGCCCTTTTTCGCATGCGTCTGTGTGTGTGTCTTTCGTGCTCGGAAGTTGGTAAAAACAATGTAATCATTTGCAGTTTATTGAAATTTGTATAAATAAGACATCAGCAAAGCATTTGTTTTATCTTCTCTTTGCGCTAAATGAAAAATTTAACAGCTGTCGTGTCTGCAGCGTCTAAACCAGTTTTTGCATTTATTTTATACTTTCGGATGTTTGTGTGTGTCTGTTTGTGTGTATGACAAAGTGTGTGTGTGTATGCCAGCTGTGTCCTGCGATAGCTGTTATTGTTTTTGTTGTCGCAAAGCCGCTTGGCTGCTCCAAAGCGCTGACTTCTTTTCTTTCCTTCTTGTTCCGTTTTTTGCAAGATCTTTTGTTTTTGCTTGTCGGAGGCTTTGTTATTCTTTTAAACTTCAACTCATTTTTTCTGCATGTTGCCAAACAAACAAAATCCATCGTTGCCAATTTGATAGTTTGTGTGTGTGTGTGCGTCGGTGAGAGAGGGAGAGAAAAAGAAACACAACGAGAGAGCAAAGTCGCGGGTGGGGCTGTTGTTGTTTCTGCTTTTGCTTCTCTTTTATCTTTATCGTGTTTGTTTGAACTTTAATTTATGCCAGCCAAAGTTGGCTTTGGTTTCTTTAAATGTCAATGCACCGCAGGGGCCCGACTCTACACGTCGGCCTCCCCACATAAATACATATTCCTCTCTTCCCCTTTATACAAATGACAAGCAAGTTGCATCACTGGAGTTGCCACATGCATGAATCACTTTTTATTTTTCGTTCATTTGCTGCCAAATGAAGCGGGCCAAAGACCCGCAAATACACACATACCAAACTATAACCAATTAGCCCAAAACCAGTTAACGAACCTACCAAAAAACAAAGGCACACCAAAGTCAATGTACATGCTACATCATTTGATACTTAGGCTCGCAAATTTAAATTCATTTCTGTTGTCTCGTTTCGCATTTGAATTTTCGACAGCCCTATTTATATTTGTGTTGTTTTATGTTTAATTTCCAGTGTTGCATAGCTGCTGCTGCTGTCGATACTAAACTCTTTTCTATAAGTGACTAACACTGCGCCATAAAGGGGGTCATACACAGGTACTACATAAGCATGTACCTCAAAATCATATTAACTATTATGTGTGTGTGTATGTATAACTTAGGCAATATGAGCCTATTCTTCCACCCAGCCAGTCTTTAGTCGCAGGCACAGCTGCAATTGGGGTCGCAACTTAAAGATAAGATAAGAAATAAATTCAAAATATGAATGTTGTATGTACATAAACATATTGCACACATGGCGCACTTTTTGTTTTATCAGTCATCCCCCGGTATCTTTGCTCTTTATTAAGTGCGTATCCCTTTCATATAAGAAGGCATACACATTTATATAGTATTGTTTACTCAACATTTTGATATTTTAACGATTACTAAAACATAAATAAGATCGTACGAATATGTTTTTTGTACGTACGCCGCTCTATGTGGTTCACCTCTGCTTACATTTGTTTACAGTTTGTTTATTTGTCAGCAGCAGCTGACTACAGCGGAATATAGTGAATCATAAACTTGATTCATTTTGTGACTAAATTTCTGGCGTGTCATAGTAATCAGCTTAATGCAGGTCAATGCGTTGAAGTCTGGCCGTTGCATATCTAATTAACATTTCCGCATGGTCGGCAATATCTTCACTAACCCTCCACCTACGCTGCGCAGCATCCAATAAAACTATATTCATTGTGCTGTGTTACTTCGTTCTGATTCTGTGCTCATCGCTGCGGTATGAAAATGCGGGTTAGCAAGAATCCGCAGCTTCTCTGTTTCTTGATTTTGTGTGGCTCTATTATGCTGTGTAGGCGGGTGGTCAGAAACACTGCAGTGCACCGCCAACTTCCCTTCAGTTGTCGGTCACACTTTGCTTGATGACTTAATTACTATTGCAGCAACAGTTATTTCAGTGCTATATACATCAAAACTGCTTAAATATTATATGTATTCAATATGATGGTGTGCTGCCTACGTTACCTGAATTATTCATAAGACAAGCAAGGAGGCTCTAGTCGAGGAATCCCGACTAGAACATACTCTTAACACGTTATGTAACGTAATCAAATTTAAGCCCTCAACAAGGTGTTCTCAGAATAAATATCTATTCATGCAACCAGTGCTGCCAGATTAGCAATTAGTTGCTAGATCTGGCAATTTTTTAAAAAATGTGCAACTTTTTTTATTTTCTTAAATGCTATTAACCACAAATCTTGCACAGAGACAGATTTTCAGTGAGTGTGTGAGAGAGAGAGAGAGAGAGAGAGAGAGAGAGAGAGCGAGAGACATATTCTGACTGAGAGAGAGATTTTGAATGAGAGAGGAAGATAAAGATTCTGAGTGTGTTTGAGAGAGAGAGAGAGATTCTGAGTGAGAGAGAGAGAGCGATTCTGAGTGAGAGAGAGAGAGCGAGAGATTCTGAGTGCGAGAGAGAGAGCGAGAGATTCTGAGTGGGAGAGAGAGATTCTGAGTGAGAGAGAGAGAGAGATTCTGAGTGAGAGAGAGCGAGAGATTTTGAGTGAGAGAGAGAGAGAGATTCTGAGTGAGAGAGAGAGAGCGAGAGATTTTGAGTGAGAGAGAGAGAGAGCGAGAGATTCTGAGTGAGAGAGAGAGAGAGATTCTGAGTGAGAGAGAGAGAGATTCTGAGTGAGAGAGAGAGAGATTCTGAGTGAGAGAGAGAGAGAGATTCTGAGTGAGAGAGAAAGAGATTCTGAGTGAGATAGTGAGAGAGATTCTGAGTGAGAGAAATATTCTGAGTGAGAGAGAGAGAGAAAGATTCTGAGTGAGAGAGAGAGAGAGAGAAAGATTCTAAGTGAGAGAGAGAGAGATTGAGATTGAGATAGAGATAGAGATAGACTCTGAGTGAAGAGAAAGAGATTGTGATACTGAGTCAGATTAACACACACACACTAACACTTATGGCGAGACTAAGCCAAATAGCAATGGGAAGGCTTAAGGTACCTTCCATCAAGCAAGAACAAGTTGGGAATTATAAGAGGCTTGATGCAAAAAAATTTTTAATTTAATTTAAATTTAATTCATATGGACATTGAACACACACACACACACTAACACTAATGGCGAGACTAAGTCAAATAGCATTTGGAAGGCTTAAGGTACCTTCCATCAAGCAAGAACCAGTTGGGAATTATAAGAGGCTTGATGCAAAAAAATTTTTAATTTAATTTAAATTTAATTCATATGGACATTGAATAAAATTGTAATTTTTAGCACTTTTTTTTTTTTATCATATTTGTAACTTTTGCATATCTAAAGCAAATTTTCAAAGCTTTCAAATATTTTAAAAATTACTGCCAGCATTTTTACACACATTCACACACACACGCAATGCAACCGCCGTCGCCGCCGGCCTATACAACAAAATACGCCCAAAACCTCTGTTTTCGTTTTTATGCGAACCATAACAACAAGTTTGAATATTTTATTAGAGTTATTGCCTTCAGTAATAAATAGTCGATACTTTTCGAAAAACGTCTTGGACTTGGACTTATTTTTGAAATTTTTTCAAAATTTGTAGCAAATTTTAGCAATTTTTTTTGCATACAAAACAAAACACAAAACTAGTATACCCTAATTTAGCCATTTCATTGGGCAAGGGTATAAAAAATCACGTGCATGTCTTTGCTCGTCGGATGCATGAAACGTGTTTGGACTTTTATTAACAATTGCTACTTTCAGTTCCTGAATTACTGTATAGTTGTATAAGCTTAATTCTTCATATCATTTTATATGAATCTAACAAAAACCTAAACATAAAGTGCGCAATATTGGGCTAGACTTTTTAGAGCAGATTCTATGCATTATGCACATGAATGCCGATGAGTCTGAGTCTGAATCTGAGTCTGAATACATAATGTATTCATATGCGTGATAAATAAATACCGCTTATATGGCACAAAATGTAGATACTAGTATATGAACTGCACAGATAAGCAGAACGGAGAACGAAATTCGCTTAAGTGGCAGCTTTTCAGGCGTTTCATTTCATTGTCTTGGCTGCTTCGGCTTTGGCTTTGGTTTTGGTTTTAGTTTTGGTTTTGCTATGGCTATGGAGGCCAGCGCATTGTCTCAAGTACAAGCAGTCAAACAGCACACACATGATATCAAGCAAAACCATCATTTACAATCCTAAGCAGCGCACATCTGCACACTTATACATACATAGTATATACAAAACAGAATGCAAAATAAATGCAATGAAATTTGAGTTAGAAAAATTGGTGGTGCACTCAAAAAAATTCGGCAGGTACATATACAAGTTAATTAGCAAATAATTTGAATGCCCTTAACTCATATAATAGGTAAAAAAGAGTATAACAGACAGAAGAAAGCACCTCCGACCCCATATAGTATATATGTGCTTGATCAGCGCCAATCTCTTGTTTAAAGTAGTATTTGTTAATGTAAATATAATATTTCTTTTAGGACTGTGCTGTGCACACATACATATAACACTAAACTGTGCCTTAAGCAGGTTATGTTCAAAAGAAATGTACTCTGTGATTAACAATTGTTCACGGCCTATATATGTTAACCACAACAAACAGACCCAGACAAAGATATTAGCCCACGTTGGAACTATTTCTTCCTACTCAACCATCAGCTCAATTTCCTTTCCCCTTTTTGGTTCCTTCACGGTCTAACGCTTGGTTTGATACGATTGCAGTTGGATGCAACTTTGAGATATTTCAAGCCTCGTAAGTGTTTTAATTTTTTCAAATTTAATATTAATGTAAGATGGTTAGTAGTATTTAACAAAAAATATTATTTTAACTAGTCAAAGAAATCTCGCATTTGTCTAATACATTTTTAGAATCTAAATATAAGTTTTTCTTATACGGATCGTAATATTTGTATGTTGTTTTAAGGTAACTTAAGCGGGTAAAATCAAAAGCAATCAAGCCCTACCCCCTTAGAAAAGGAAGTTGATTGTGTAAGAGAGCATTGTGTGTGCATACATTCATATATATGTGTATGTAATTCTGATTTTAAAAGGCCTACATTTACATTGCATTGTCGATGAGCGAGCGACCTTCTAGCTCCCCAGCACATAGTCCGGACGGGAAGTGCCCCATACGCAGATTAAATACAAATCTTGGGGTAATGAGAAATATGAAATTGAAATGCCACAGTGACCAATGCTGATATCGACTGAATAGCAGCAAGTGGCTTTTCTTCTCTTCAGTATTGCTTTAGTCTCCCTTCGGATTAATGCACTCCGCTCTATACTCTATACTCTAAAGTGGAATTGCAAGCACTTGAAGTGCTTCCGCTGGGTCGGGCATTGGTACTGTGTCTGAATCTGAAATTTCACAGGCATCCATCGGGTTTCTTTTTGTTTTTTCTTGCTAAAAGCTGACTGAGCAAAGTTTTCTTTTCGTTTTGATTACATGAAAATTCTTAACCCCTCAGTCACACAAACGGGCACGTTACCTCAGTGCCTCGACTTTTGAAAAGATTGCCTCTCTAACTCTTGAGACGAGCATGCATTCTGAATGCCCTTTTACCTGTTGGGTATATTGCTTGCAGGAATCTTTCAAACATGAACAAATATATGGATATCCTGTGCTGCACAAATGTAAAGGCACTGTTTTCATTTTTTAAGGGAATTGAAGACGCTTCTGCTCTAGAAGTAAATTTTGATTTAAGGGTATGTTTAACTCTTTCAAAAAATGCTTGTTGCCTATACACATGTGCATATTATTATTGTTTGTAATTTTGCGCTAAATTGATGCTTGCCTCTTCTAGCCTTGCTTTATCCCCTTGTTCCATTTATTGTACAAGCTGATAAATGATATTAAGATTATGATGTACGTTGTATGTTCGCTTCTCACTTGAACTTTTTGCGCCTACTCCGTGAACAAGTTGATGGGCGGTGCGGTCTAGGTCGTTGTTGAGTCTTATTGTCGTTATTGTAATGTAAGAATATTTATTGTCCGCTCTTTTGTGCACCCTTATTCCGTTAACTCTTTTATTTATTTATTTTTATTTGTTATTGAAAATTTTTTGCAACTGCAGCTTCATAGGGCAGTTAATGTTAAAGCTTGGAAAATTGTGGACTAACTACTATCTTGAGAATATCGTTAAATCGATCCTCTGTAAGACTCCGCTTGGTTATGTTTTCGACTCAAAAAAAATATATATATATGCATGCTTTGCTTTAATTAACGTTCCGTCATTGGAGCAAATAAACTAGATATTGAATAGGCTCAAAAAAAAAAGAAAAAAAAAGTACTAAGATAACCCAAGAAACTGGAAAAACATTAGCATCGAAATAGAGCGTTACAGCGTAGTTATATAATCACTCAAACTATTACCCGGCATATAGTCGAAAAACGAATCGGGCTACGGTCGATCGATCGAATTTAGCAACTAAGTTTGTTGAAATGCCTGGACGCCTTTTTTAGTGTTGCGATCGAACTAGGTGGATATGGGTCAAACACAGCAGCAGCAGCAGTGTTTGGCAAGTCCAACGGTAAGCTTAAGATAAGTTACAAAAGAATATAAAACTTCTTTCAGCCACAATTTAAATACCATACCAAGGTGAGGTCCAAGGTATGACGGCAACTTAAAAGTAAAGCGACCCAAATAATTCCGCAAGTCAAATTGACGCATATTTTTCGCTTCGACCCAACAGTGCTGTGTAGTAAGAGACAATGGCAAAGTTAAAGACGTCTGGCAACCTTTTCTACTTGTAAAACCAGTTTGGGACCTGCTCTACTAGTACAATAACAGAGACGCAATTACTTTACCTAAAATGAACCTTGCTGTAAGCTCAAATAAGTTGATAAATCGAATACAATGGCAATGCGATAAATGGGGTTAGCTTAGGCAAGAATTATAAACTTTTAAACAAAATATCACTCTCTTTTAGTTTGTTGATATTAGCGGATGACGTGTTATTTCCGGCATTGCAAAAGATTATGAGTCGCGTTTACTCAAATGTTGGCTTTTGACTGTGTCACAACAAATCTAACAAGTCACGCAAGCAAATGGGGAATATCCATGTGCAATGCGGTACCGCACTTTGTTTTTGTTATTGTTTTGAGTGCAAATATATAGCTATCCTCGAAAAAGAAAAAAAGCGGAAAGGAAAATTGCGTATGAAACAGGGTTGAATTTTGGACGGGCTTACTGACATCATCCCCAGCAAACAGCTCTTGTGTTGGAGTCATGAAAATTCCTGGAATGGTGCTTTGAGTGAATAAGCGAAACGTGTTTATTTCCTGACTGGATATAAATTTCAGTGCACCTTTTTTCCGTTACTCAACAATGCAAGCAAGCAATTGTGTTGGTCTGTTGGGTTAAATGATCAGTCTAAAATACTCGCCACCCTCATAGACGCCATAAAAGCAAGAAGCTAATGTAGAAATGGAAGGTCAGAGACAACAATTGTTTTTAGGGGTGTTTCTACAAACCCTTATTGAGTGCACAACACAGCTCACTTGTGTTCATGGAATTTAAATTACCCACTAGCCAAGAAAAAGGATCCCACCATGCCAAATGAAGCAGTACATGTGTCTGGCGCTTGGTCCAAACATCGACGTCTTTTCAATGGCTTTATAGGATTTGGTTGTTTAATTAACAATTGAAATGCCTTCGTGATATTTTACTTTTAAAATGAATTCACAATTTCTTAACAAATTGTTGTAAATGCTGTGATGTACTTGTATTATAATCACAAACACATCATTCTTACAATATTTTACTCTATTCATAGGTCAGTAAATTTTTCTGTACTCTTTCGAAAGGTTTCCACGACTGGGAGCATGTTTTCATTAGAAGTATGACGCAAGCTATGGTTTACGGGGTAGCTTGAGAGAGAAAGGCATAGAACTAGGTCAACAACTTTTTAAGCATCGTGACACATTTTACAGAGACAAACAAACTGCACTTATGCCCTTATGTGTTTGTGGCCTCTAGGCTATTAGATGGTCCTACCCAGATGGGACCTTCTCTTGGCCCGATTCATAAGTTAGAAAAGCCGCATCCTGTTTTTTTTTTATAATGTTGACAGCTTTTCCTATCTTTTCCTAACAATACTCTTGCCACGTTCCACTAAAAGTAGACCATGCAGGTTGGCTCGTTCGACTTTAGTTTTGTTTGGTTTTTGCGTGTTGCTTTTTCTTGGTATCATATGGCAATTGTTTAACTTATGCATTCTATTTGACTTATTGTTTTTATCGAGATATCGTTACTTTACTCCACTTGCAGATCTCATAATTGCTATAAACAACAATAAACAGGGAGACGAGCACCACCTGGTGAAAGCCGAGGGAAGCACCACTGGCCCGTTCCCATCGCTAGCAGAACCGCACAGCTTTTTTTTTCCTAAAGTATCAACAGAAGCAAACCAGAACAAAATGACGTAAGTTGCACATTAAGTTCAGATATATGTACATGTTTACACATACTGTTGTGAATATTATATAGCTGAGATATGTTACATTGAAGCAAAGCTGTCGCCCAGACGGTAATGTTCATTCGCATTTGATTTAAATGAAGGGCATTTCAATTATATAGACGACTTATATTCTGTCTTTGTCACTTGCCATTTGAATTGTCGATATCTTGTCTGTCCGTAAATTGGTGGTTAACTTAATTGGCGTTATGAAGACGATGCTGATAACGACTTTTCAATTAAAATGCTCTCCAATATTTTAGCCAGTGTAAGTGAGAATCCCGTGTTCCCCAGTGCTCTACACCTGCTATAATGCTTAAGTCAAACTTTATAGGTCATCCGGATAATTAATGTGAGATACCCCGCCCTTCAGTCCTTTGGGGGCTCTAGTTTGTTAATACTCGTAATTTGTTTGAGCTTTTGACGTTTTAGGCAAACAAGGTGTGGCCCATCCGGCTGCTTACTGTCTTACTGTCTTGTCGCCGTGTTTGCTTAGTCAGGGCTTTTGTTCATCCTATGTTTTTAATAACTGATTTATATGCAAAAACACTCAGTCAGTTTGCTGCTCATTTAATGGGCTTGCCATTCTTAAATGTCCAACAAAATTCGGCGACCTTTAACTGGCCACAAAGCGTCTGCTTTGGCCCAGTTTAACTTGTGCAGTTCGATGGGCAACATTTGTCCGACATGTGCAGCAAACGTGCCACGGTTGCAGTTTCTATTTCAGGCTAGGTATGCCTCGAAGTAGACTACTTAATACAAAGATAACTTAAAAGCGTTGTGTTAATCATTACTATGGTTCACACTCCCAAGCTCATAAAACGTAAAAATACACGTCAAGAACTTTAAAAATTGTAGTGTGTGGTGTATCTTATGTGTAAAACATGGATGAAGAACAACACAAAAAATGTTGCTAAATCATTAAAATCTTACCAAAATCGATGGAAAGCTTTTCTGTATTGTTTCGACTGCGGCTGCTTTAAGCTCCGTCTAGTCAGTTGTTACAAATCCATTAAGCTGCACAATGATCGTAGTTCAGATCAGTCAGCTTTGAAGACTAGACGTGCGCTTTATAACAAGCTGTAATAGCGCCAACAACAACAACAACATCATCATTCACAGCAGACAAATACCATGTTAATTGGGAATGTTCGCTTAAGAGTTGTAGAATACAGATTTTAAACCGATTCAGGTACTCGTACTACATTCATACATATGCATGTGTGTATGTATGTAATAATATGAATTTTTCATAGAATGCCGCAAGCTGGGTATCACCCCCCCTCTCTACAAACCCGCCGTCCACACGCTTCCAGCTGCTTTGACGCCGCTACAAAGCAGTTGGAGAAAAAAAGCATTTAATAGTCGCTCGGGGGGGAAATATAAATTATTGAGCTCGTTTCTTAAGTAATTGTTGCGCTGAGGAAGGACAGACTGATCTATAGACAGAAAAGATAGCTGAAAACGGTCTAAAGCTGCCGCCGTTTAGAGCTGTGTCAAATCTAAGAAGTCTACATTGCGAGTCTTGCTTTAATGGCTACATAGAATGAAAGCTACATACATAGGTCTCAAGAGCAGTCTGAACAATCTTAAGGGATCTGTTTGCCGGCTTAACTACTGACATTTCTTCTACGTAGCACACCTCATTATATAATTGTCTAGAAGTAGTATAATTATTTGCTTTTAGCCCTCGACACACTCGAAAGTCGCGATCTCTCCGCTTCATTCGCTCTTTCTCTTAGCTCACTATAAGTCGAGTTGCTCTGAGAGTTTGTGAGTAGATTGGCGCTCTCTCTTTGGCTTAGCGTAGATCGAGACTTGTTGAGCGTGTTCAGTCTCAATTGAGGTTCGATTTCGATCAGCCGCAAGCAACAGCCACAGCAGCAGCTGTAAGAGTTTTGTGAATGGAACGGAGCGAACCTAGACAAATATAATTTCCATTTACTTTTGAAGTGATCTGTGATCGTGTATTCAAGCTCTTGTGCGTGGGATCGTTTATGTGAGAGTGATTTTTTGTGTGTGTGTTTGTTTTCGTTATTCTGCTAACCGTCAACTCGGCAAATGTTTGCTAGCTGTTAATGGCCATGAAGAAACTCTATGCGAAAACCTCATTTACGAGCAAGAAGTCAAATGCAAGTGTCAGTGCAGCTGGGCCCATTTTGGCATACCATCAACCCAATGCCAATGCTTTGGCGGCCATGTGTGAGTTTCAGGCGACGCAGGAGCAGCAAAAAGAAGCTGAACTCTTAATGGTAAAACGTAGTAAGAGCCTTCAGCACATCAAGCCTGGGCTCAAGGGCGGCAGATCTATGCCAAGTAGTGCTGCTTCTGGTAACGATTACTACAGCATTGAGGAGCTACAAGATCTGGATCTGCTGGACTATCGCCATCCCATGTACCATCATAACCAGCAGCAGCAGCAGCATCATCAGCAGCAAGATGTGCTGTTCCGCCAGCGCACAGCCACAGCCACAGCCTACCATGAGCATGAGCAACTAGTGATGCAGTTGCCAATGGCCAATGGGATGACCGCAACAATGACAACAGCGCCCATGCCCACGCCCATCTATGAGGCGCCCACCTGGACACAAGCGCTGCTCAATGAACCGTCTTTGTACGTACCAACAGGCGTAGGTGCTGCTTCAATGCACAGCAGTCACGTCGATGCTTCATTATCATTAACATCATCATCTCCATCGTCATCATCATTATCATCATCTACGTCATTATCCAAGAACATGGTTTCCAAATCCAATGCAGACTCTACATCCCCTTTGTCTACATCGACTGCAATATTTTCTACTTTGCGCAAGTGCGTAGCACTGCCACAACCCCAGTCTCCGCCCGCACCCCTGTCCCCGTCCCAATCCCAGAGTCAATTTCATTCTTTGACCAGTTCGGTCTCAGCTAAAGCTAGTCTGGGCTCCACATCTTCCAATTGCTTTTCTGCAAGCTCTTCTCCTGTCCCGTCCAGACTATCCAGCTCCATATCGTTCTCAATTAGAACACCACGTTCAAATGCAACAACACCAACAGCAACAACAACCACAACAACAGCTACAAAGCAGCATCTCTATAGCAACATACATCATTATTTGCTGCTGCAACAACAACAACAACAACAGAAACACAATCATCAACTACAACAACACATACAACGCATCCCACAGCGACGTTATAATTCGGTCAAAGAAAAATTAATTGGTTGCCCAACAATGATTTTTACGTATGTTCCGTTTTCGATTTCGATATCTATTAATAATTTTTATTTTCTCCTGGGCTATGATGCTTATTGGGCAGTTTGAACGTCCTTGTTGCAATCACAATCGAAGAAGCATCAAATCTCATACTTTCTTGCGCTCCGGTCAATATTCCAAAGCCTTCGTTTTACATACATTTTTGTATGTTCATATTGAACATATAATTTAACGCCAATTAAAAACCTCAATGAAAATTACCTTCGTGCTGATGATGTATCTTTTCTTTAAACTTAACGCACGAACTGATCAACAACTCGAGCACAAAGAAAATTTGAAATCAACAAAATTTCACCTGCACTTGCGTTCAAAATAAAGTATTTAAAACTACTCATTAGGAAATATGCATTAATTGATCACATGTCCATCCAAAAGATCGTAAGAGCAACAATGCTCATCATATACAAATTCATCTCCTTTCGTGGTGTCTGGATACATGTACTTCACTTTCGTTCCAAGGAATCAAATACTAACCCAAACCCAAATCATGACAAACCAAGCCAACTTAAGCCAGCCCGTTTGTTATATAAGGCTGCACAGCTGTGCTGCCTTTCCTACCCATGTTCCCTCGCTTTGATCATTGTTGCGAGCTGCAAGCTCCATTTAAGTGCAAAACTAGTCAACTTTTGGCCAAGCCATGTCGCTGACTACGAGAATTCTGCAGTCAGACAAATACAAACAGAAAGAGACTGCGATCGTAACTTGTTTTTATATTTATTTCTTTATTTTTTGCTGCTGCTGCGGCTGCTGATATTTGGTCTGTCATTATCTCTCGCTCAGCTCCATCGTACAACTGCGAACAATGTGAAAACAAATGATAGACTGGCAACAAACATGACTGCGGCTGTGCTCTGTGCTTTAGCTTTGAGCATTGAGCATTGAGCATTGAGTTCTTGTCATCAACGTTATGTTTGTTGCATTTCTTAACTGAGAACACTTGTGTGTAGTTTTCCTTGTTTAGTTGTCAACGCTGCAAAAAAATGTTAAAGGTTGCGTATAAGTTCATTAGAATTATTTAATCGGCTGAAGTCGACTGACGACTTCGTATGACAGGTGCGCAATGCAGTCAGCGGGGGACGGATAAGGGCAGTGATTTTCACAGTAAATGCTATGCACTTCCTGTCCAGATCCAGCTTCATCTGCAGCTTTGAAAGATCACTGCACTCAGCCAGCTCAGCCCAGCTCAGCCGTGTGAAACATTGTAAAGAAGCCAAGTCATAAACAAGAGCAAAGCAGAGTCGAGTGTGAAATCAAGTCAAGTGTGCATTTGAATTGAACATCTAATGGTTTTCTGATTGCTATTTCCAGAGAATGTTTGATTATGTTGTCTATAGTTTTATAAGAACGTTATAATTGGTACAAATGCCGATTCTCTTGTTAATTTTGTGTTTTTCATTTCATTTTGTTACAGTGAACAAAGCATTATCGGCGCCCGCGCCTCCGTAATGGTGTACGATGACAACCAAAAGAAGTGGGTGCCATCGGGCAGCTCGTCGGGTCTGAGCAAGGTGCAAATCTATCATCATCAACAGAATAACACATTTCGTGTGGTAGGGCGCAAGCTGCAAGACCACGAGGTGGTCATCAACTGCTCTATTTTGAAGGGTCTGAAATATAATCAGGCCACAGCCACGTTTCATCAGTGGCGCGACTCAAAATATGTATACGGTCTCAACTTTTCCAGCCAGAGCGATGCGGAGAACTTTGCGCGCGCCATGATGCACGCCCTAGAGGTAAGTTGTTACTATTCCCTCCCTCCATTTGCATTGACTAATGCTTTGCTTTTCGGTGTTCCAGGTGCTTAGCGGTCGCGTTGTCAACAATCCTGCCGGCCAGCCAACAAACGGCAATGGATATGAGGAGGATATGGGTTACCGCACGATGACCAGCGAGGATGCTGCTATATTGCGACAAAACAACGGTATTGGAGGACACATAACGCCCTCGGCTCAAACGCCAACATCGCAAACAAATCAAAATAATATACCGCAGAGTCCGCCAACGCCGCAGGGACATCATCGCACCAGCAGGTGGGTCCATCAGTTCAATCGCAGCATCGATTTCATCCACCAACAATCAGTATCAACATGTGTTTTGATTTTGTTCATTGTTTTTTCTTCTCTCTCTTATCACCACATTCACATTCTTACTCTAAAACACATACTTTTTCTCCTGTAACGCGCTTTCTTTATTGTCGTCGTACTTGTCACTTTTGTACTCTTTAACATACTTACAAAAACTCTCACACACACACACTCTCATATTCAAACAATCTTCGCAAAATCTTCAAAATTTGCTGACAAAATAAAGGAATTCCCTTAGTGCACCGCCGGCGCCACAGCCGCCGCAACAGCAACATCAGCAGCAGCAACAGCAGCAGTTGTCGCAACAGCCCGTCGCCCACTACGGACCCACCGCAAACGGGCCCACGTCCAATGGGTTGCCACAGCAAGGTAATTCACAAATGCAAATACCGCCAGCACCCGGCCAGACACAGCAACAGCCACAGTACCAACAACAGCAGCCAGTCTATACAACTTCAACGCAACAGCAACAACAACAGATAGTGCAAGCGGGCTATGCGCCCCCACAGGTATGTTTTGTTCCAAGCTCCAAGCTTAAGATCCTCTTATGTTGCTATTTTTACCTCTGTTTCTGTTTCTGTTCTGTCTCATTGCATTCCCAACATTCGCACGTCCGCAATTGGCTTGAACATAAAAAACATCTAAAAAATCTAAACAACAAAACCAACCGTACCCTCTACCAATAACACCACCACTATGTACCATTGCTACCAACGTTACAACCCACCGCCAGCAGTACCAGCAACCCCATTATGTGCTCTCAAACTCTAATCCCAATCTCAATCTACATCAATACCCAACACAGCCGCAGCCACCGATGCCGCCAGTGCACCAAAACGGAGGGGGACCCATCTACGGGGCCACTCAGGCCGCACACATCCCGACCTCGGCCAGCTCAAACAGCGTCGTCTATACAAGCCAGCCGCAAATGATGCCCCAACCACCGCAGGCTCCAGGAATGTCCGCTCCAGGGTATGCCCAACAAAATGGCCAACAGCAGCAGCAGCAGCAACAGGTCGAGAATCCATACAGTCAAGTACCGTTAGCACCGCCGATGATGCAGCAGCCAAGTGGTGGTGTGCCAATGCCACCGCCGCTAAATCGCATGAGCAGCACGGGTGGTGGTCCCGGTCAAGTATCTGCGCCTGCGCCCCCGCCTCCGCCACCCACATTCGGAGGGGCACCGCCGGCTCCGCCTCAGATGTTTAACGGCGCTCCAGCGCCGCCACAGCCACCGGCACCACCAGCGCCACCTGCCATGGGTGGCCCACCGGGTCCTCCTGGCCCTGGGGGTCCTGGGGCTCCGCCGCCGCCGCCACCACCACCAGGCCTGGGTTCTGGTGGAGCCGGCAAGAAGGATGATCCTCAGGCCGATCTAATGGGCTCCTTGGCCTCGCAGTTGCAGCAGTTCAAGCTTAAAAAGAACAAGGTGAGCGAAGAGTTTAAAAATGTTGATAGAATCCTGAAAGCAACGTCTTCTGTTCTTTTTCGTAGTCCACCACGGCTGCTCCTGAGAACAGCGGCAGCAGCACTTCCAGCGGTGGCAGCGGCAATTACGGCACCATTGGTCGTAGCTCTAACGGCATGGCATCCATGATGGACGAGATGGCCAAAACTTTGGCACGTCGCCGTGCGCAAGCCGAAAAAAAAGAGGTAATTACCATAAACTTAAGAGTTTAGCTAAATATATATATAATAAATAAATATTTTAATTGTACGCAGCCCGATCCTGAGCCCGAAGTTAAGCAAAGGCCGTGGGAAAAGTCAAATACGCTGCCACACAAGCTGAGCAGTGGAGGCGGTAGCAGCGCCACGACCAATGCGCAAGGTGCTGGTGCCAACGGCAGTGCCGGTTGCGGTAATAACACAACGAACAGTGGTGGCGAATCGCCACGTCCCATGCGTAAACGTTTCGGTAGTGCCAGTGAAGAAACCATTTTAAAGGTTAGTTTTAATCAATTGCTGCCAAATCCATCAGACAACACCTACATAATTAACAACTGTTTTGCATAGCAGGTCAATGGCGACGGTCTGTCGCTGGCGCTGTCCAACAGCGATCTTGATACTCTTAAGGCTGAGATAGTACGCGAAATGCGACTGGAGATACAAAAAGTTAAAAGCGAAATTATAGACGGTATGTCATTTGCTTTGTCTGTGATATTAAAGGCATTATTATATCTTTTTTACCATTGCAGCTATCAAATCGGAGTTCAATCGTAGATAGATATAAATACTTAGTTTCTAAACAGCCTCTCACTGTCTACTGCCTACACCAAGTATAAATAATAACATCAGCATCAACATCAACAACAACAACAGCAACAAGATACCAGCACACTGTCCTATATGTGAGCCTACACCCATGGGTGGGCGTGTCTTTGGCAATCAGCACACAAATCACGAACTGAGTTAAATATATATTGCAAGTGAACAGAAATCGCGTCAGATATCTTAATGTGTAATTTAAAATATTTTAAATGTATTTAAATCAAATATTTGAATGGCCCCCAATTGGGTATATACAAGTATATACAAAATTTATATATAGATATACACATATATATAGTTTTACCTTTATATATACATATATACACTATATATATATGTGTGTAATTTTTACATATAATGAAATACGCATACGCATATGTATCAGCTTTTTACAACAACAAGGAACTTTAGTCAAAATAATTGTAATTCTAATCGATATTTAAGTTACGCGAACTGTAAACAAAAATGTTGTGCGAGTAATATTTGTAATAAGTAATTTTACAACTGTACATTATTTTTACATAAGTAAAATCAATTTAAATGTGAACAAGAAATGCAATGAAACCCGTCGCGATTTGTTTAACCTGCTCTATGTATCCTTGGCTCCTTTTCTCTTTGGCCTCTGAGCACTCATTTCAATGCATTTGTTTTTCTTAAATACCAAATAACAAAAAATATAAAAAAAATCAAAAGCTCGTATTAAATAACATATAAACATAAGCCAAAAATAACACTACAAAAATGGGAGAAAAAAAAAAAAAGCATTTCTACAAGCATCTATCTATTCTTAATACTTATACTAATAAAACTCTCACACATGCGAAAACAAGTTAAATAAGCAGAGTTAGTATTACTACAAAAACACAAATGTAAACGTACGTGAGTCGCAATTCCATAAACATAGTATGCATGCTCCTTAAGGACATCATTATATAATCAAAATATAAGATTCAATCGCTGCATTTGAGCACTTTGATGAAAAAAAAAAAATCTTGAACTATTCGCAAGTCGGCAACAATATTAAGCATGAATGATAAACATTGAACACTTTCCTAAGTCACGATCTCATAAAACACAAGAGGTATCGATAAGATGTCGATTCAAAAACTTGTTTAAACCAAACGTTGAATAGAAATTTTACTCAAGAACAAACAACAAGTCTTCAAAACATTTCAAACCGGAATTGTGTAGTGTGTTCAGCACTATTGAAAACATAATCGTTGTAAACACACATAAGTACATAAAGCCACATGCATTATAACACAAGATATTGATAATCCTTAAACGCTCTATAAGAACAAAAAATAAACAGGCACAAGTATTAACTACAGCGAAATTCAAAAACAAAACCAACAAATTGACTGCTGCATAATTATATTTATACATACGTACATACATACATACAAAAAATAAATGCATTCTATTAATCAATAACGAGTAGCAAGTAATATAACACACACCTCTCCTTTATTAGAAATCCAAATTGTTTTCCTAGTTGATCCGAACATATTGAGTACCAATTTCAACTTCCATATACAATTAAGACTAAATAGTGAAATTTATACAACAACTTGAATGAAACATTGAACAACATATACGAATATAAAATCGTTGGAGATGAGTTTAGTTATTAAGACATACATTTATATACATATATATATATATATACATAACGAAGTGAAATTGTTTATTAAGTGTAACATTTATTTATACAACAATGTGCATGGACGAATGCGGATGGACATTAATTTTAAATATGTAATAATTTTTGATATTGATTGTGCAAGTTCGACTTAGAGATATTTAATCCAAGTTCTATATGTATATGAACAGTGTATATGAAAATGTTATGGTTTTTGTATTTTTATATATGATCTTTGCATTGGCTACAGCAAGTTTAATATTAAAAAGCAAAAAAAAAAAACTATTTTAAACTCGAGATGATCAGACGAATAAGAGGAACAACAACAAGCTTGTGCAGTGGTCGGCGCGTAATTTTTAATTAAATAATTAAATATATACATATATATATATAAATATATTATATAATTATATACAACAAATATTCAATATACATGCATATAGACAACAAAAAACAAGTAAAAAAGCATTGGCGTCTAAAGCAGCATTAAAAATTGACTTGAGATGAAAATAAAAACCAGCAACGGATTCATTTTAGTCGTTTAAGTGGCATATGTCGTAAGCGGATACGTATCGGAAGCAAACGAATTGCAATGCATAATAAGCATATTTAAAAGAACGTAAAGTGAAATAAAAAACACGCGTTTGTATGTATAAATAAATCTCTTTGAAGTTTAATTGCCATATGGGCAGTGGGGGGCTTAAAAAATTATGCCATAATCTTCTACATAGTAAACGGAATGAGAACCCCATTTAAATAAGCTTTGATAGTGCAAGTGCGGGAAAAGCGACAACGATACCATGAATCGATACCTGAGAGCTGGTAAGCTGACTAGTTCCTTTTTGAACCGCCTCTAGTTCGATAATTTAAGCAGCAAAAATACCAAGCCAGTCCAACTAGAGTTACATATAAACAAACCAGCAGCTGTTTTCTTGTATAGTGCTGCCATACTTTTTTTGAACGCGCAGGCAAGATTTCTCTTGCAATCGTTATCGGATCTTAATTCAAGAGATGTTAGTCTTATTGGACAGCTGAGCGCGAACGGGTGGTACGAACGCAGAATTAAATTTTGCCAAGCATTTAACAATTTACTCAAATAAACCAAACTAAAGTGCATATAATCTCAACAAAATCATAAAATCAATGTGCCATACCGATTTTAGGACCATTTTTCTTACATTGCTACTTCGTTAATACCGTGTGTATGTTTGTATGCGTGCGTGTGTGTGCTTTTGCCTGGGCCAAAATAAAACAGCGGCAAATCTTGTTGTTGCTAGAGCCCATTAGAAAGCATCGACGAAAGCGATGCAAAAAGTTAAAAAAGAACAAGAACAAGCAGTAAGAACAACAACAACAACCCGTTTGCTTTCAACGCACGTTTGTTTGTGTGCTATGTCTGTGTGAATTGAAATTTGGCAGCAACGGCATAATAATATATACAAAATACATAAATATATACATAAGTAAACTCAGCAAAAGAAAAAGACGATATTCTCAGGCTCAATGCATTTTTAATGCAATCAACTATAATATCACAATGCGATAGACTGCGCTTACACTCTCACACCATATCAAAGTGTTAACAATAAGTTCTCAATGAGAAGCTGTGTAGTTCAGCTTGATTTGTTGTTATGTTTTAACAACATTATACATCCATATAGATGTGTGTTGGCCAAGTTTCAAATAATTACAAAAAAAACGTGGCAAACAATATGTGCGTGCTTGTTAGTTTGTTAGAGAGTTCATTTAAAACGAATTTAGAATGTTTATCATGTCGTGATTGACAAAGCAACCTTATTTGAATTTCGGCAGCTGAACTTATCAGCGCGACATTGAAAATATCAACAATAGAGCTATGTTGGATTAGTGCTAGCTAAAGCAACAAAGCGCGACTGGTTTTAAGCAATGTTGGGCTAAGCTAAACATTTATTTCTTATTTCAGTTAATTTTACGATTTTTGTAAAGTTCATCACACGTCAAACCGACCGAATCAATCATCTACGCTGCCATTATTTTTACTACGAAGAAGAAATTACTTAAAAATTGTATATATTTTTTTTAAAAACTGTAAATATAAGCGGCAACGTTTTACATCAAAAGTGTTTATCAAGTGTTCAAGTTTGTTGTTAATATATTGTTAACAATCAACAAACTTTTGTGATCTTTAGCGGCTCCAAATAACTTAAACAGAAGTGTGAGTTAATAATTTCGCCAATTTGCAAGAAATATATTAAATATATATATGTGTATTATTTATCTATATGTATATTTTTGTTATTCTTCTTTCGTTCCCATCTTTCGTCATTCATTTGTTTACGGCTTTACACCTACTGAAGTGGCGCTTAAATCAAATCTATGGCATATAGTAAAAGCACACAAAGACAATACACATAACTTAAAACCGCACACACATACAAATACAAACAATATTTATTTTGCTTTGCTGTGACTAACAAATTGTTAACGGTGCACACATACATGCAGAAATGCGTATGTTTGCATTGATAAACCTACAAACATAAAAACATATGTGTGGTAAACAAATGTAATCAGTAATTATTATACTTATAAATTTAATTCAAAAAATATATATTTATATCTTAACATTCACATATTATCTGCATTTATGGAAAACAAAAACAATAAAACTTAAATTCTACGCAACGTGTAAAAAAAAACCTACGAAATTACAACGCATATCCTGCAAACAACAACAAAACGACAACATTAAATAACGCCGCCTGTGGATGGAATGGTGAGTAAATGAGGCGTAGAAAACCAACCCCTAGATGTGAGCTGTAGCCCCACTTTAAGTTCACTCAGGGCTGGGTTGGGTTGGGCAATTGGGTGTGTGGATGTATATAGTGTACTTTGAACGGGTTTTCATAACGTTCCAAAGACGGCAGAGTGCTTAGCCGAAAAGTAACATATGTATGTTGAAAAAAATAACATTTCCGATAGGCACTAGCTAGTAATACATCACGTAATAACCCAAATCATTTTGATAGCAGCACTTTTGAATATTATTTTTTTTTTTTTTGTCTCCATTAACAGCTAAAATATTCCCAAATGCAGTGCGTGTTTTATCACATTAGACGACTTAATCTACTCTGTCGTTTGTTGTTCGTTAAGGCCGACTTTGCCTCAGCGGTTGACACCGGCATCAACCCCTCCTTGGTAAAAAAAAAAAAAAAACATAAAAGAGACACTGCTCTGCCTCGCCCAGCGGCAAATGTGGGTCACGGCATTCAAAATGAAACGCTTCAAGAGTATGGCGGCATGAAAGGTATAAGCTGCCATTTGTGCTTACTTACCCCCAATACCTCAAAGCGTCGAAGCCCCACCCTGTCTGCTAACCTCATAACCGAGTTGCATTTTCATTTGCCAACCCTCAAGAGCAGAGCTGTCGTACTCTCCCAAAAGCTCTTGCGCCTAGCTTTTTGTCTGCCGCAGTTGTAAACAACAGAGCGAGAACATTTACCGCATACATTTCTAATTAAAAGAATGTTTAATAAATCAATTCAATGCCAATTAACAGACGCCTTAGGCGCCGGCCGTACATAGGTTGCCCTGACAACCCTACAACACAGCGGTCAAAACATTTGTCCAGAGTTCAAATACCTTAGCGGCGACTTAGAGCTTAAAACATGGACTATAACAACACCGGACGGACTGTGGCACAGCAGCCAGACACAAACAAATTGGCGGGCAAATATACATAGACAGGCAAAAGACGCACCCAGAGACTGCGACAGCTGTGTGCCAAGTAATTTTTGTAGGCTGATGTCAGCGGGTGCCTAATGTCAAAAACAAAAATCAATATCAACACAGAAATCGAATTCGAAAAAAACAAAACAATGCTAGCATGTGTGTGTGTGTGTATGTGTGTGTGTGGCACTAGCGTGAGGACACAGCCCCAATGTAAGATAGCATTACGACTAATTTACATTTACGTTTGCTTCTGTTCCAGCCAGATAATCGATACCAGAGCCACAGCAGTAAACTTGTCAAAGTAAGCGTGCAAAGTCGAAAGGTCTGAAAGACCGAACTTTGCTCGAAACAAGCAGCAGCAGCAGCAGCAGATACAGCTTAACTTGAACCTGCTCAGATAGGCGGGGTCATAAAATGAACAAAACTATTGTCTATTGAATTTTTCATTGCTGTTAACAGTGCGTATGCGTGATGCAACAGTTTAACATACCCTTTGCAATCTACTTCGGCTTTAGTTAGACAAACTACGTTTTTTTTTTTAGAGCTTTTCGAGCCCTAATTTCAATTTAGATGCAACCCTGAGCTGTCTGTGGGCAATACATAAAGGTCAGTTGTTTTTGTCTACTTCTGTGATATGGATAAGAAAACGAAATAAAACTTTGCATGACGCTAACGAGTGACTGGTTTAAAGCTAAATTGAACTGCAATTTGTGCTATGGTTATTATTATTACTAGGTTTGTCACAACCGCCAATCGACTTTAATGGCTGGTCGCACTGCGAATTGCCGATAAGAGCTGGAGAAACCTATTGACATTGAATCACATCCAAAAACTTCACATTTGCACAAAACACATACGTTTATGATGACGACTGCCTGTCGATTTCAATAATGTATTCATATTAGACGAAATGACATCAGCAGGTGTATCAGAAAAATCTTTTTTTGCACATGTTGTTGACCTATTAGCCACAGAACCTTTGTTGTATGTTGTTGCTGCTTATCTAGCCGCCTGATAAGAAAGTCCAGTTCATATAGTGAATGAATAAGTTGAATGGGAGTTGCCTTCTTTGGCGATAAACATCAAAAGCACTTAACATTCATATCATGTTGCCAATTGTTTGCAACTGCGAATATCTCGCTGCTCAATTAATCAAATTACCAATATTCCAAACACTTTTCTAACAGCCTTCAACTTGGCGTTTCAGGCATCAGCTCGTCGTAGTTGGCATTGTGGTTAGCCATATAGCATTACTACACTACTATTTATAGCGCCACGAAAACGCAACCAATTCGCAATCTAAATTTAATGAGCTATTCACTTTGTATTGCAAGGGCTGTAATTACTTTTGTTTGCATTCTACACTACTTCCACCTTCTAGCGAATAACAGCATAATGTTCTCATTCCCAGTACTCGTATTCTAAGAAAGCTTCAAGATAGCAGGCTATGACCTTTGTAACGGTAGCCGGCGTGCAATTAAACCGGAAGTGCCGCTAACTCATGCAACCTGTTGCAGGTCATCGTCCTATGCGCCTGTTCACGGTTCCCAGGAAATTTTGTCTTTGCTAAAATCTGAATTTTTGATTAAGCTCTCTGGTTTTGCCCTAAAAAGTCTTATACCGCCCTCTCATACAAATATGCATATAGTATATACGAATCTACATATACTATACGTATATACCGCTAATGATTTGGGGAAACTTTGCGCCGGCATTTCCTAAACAACAATGATGAACATTTGTTCTTTGTTAACACTTGTATACAGAGCTATTGAGGGCCTGCCAGCTGCCCCCTGGCAAATGAGCAAAAGAAGCAGCGCACGGTTCTTGTTGTTGTTGTTGTCTTGCTTTTGTCTTGTGCTTAAAAATACCCACGAATACTTGTTGCTCTCGTAATAGCAACGCCTTGGCACCTTCCCTATCCCCTTTGGCCACAATGATGGGGTCAATAGACGCGCCAGTGCGCACACGACCAGCCAAGAGATGGTCTGGGGGGATGTTGTTGTGGCTAGGCGGTGCTAGTTGAGCAAGCCAAGCCGTTAAGTCAAAGTCAACGGCGCAGTAAGAATGGCACAAGACTATGCAGATGTATCTACATACATAGATACAAAAGAGCACAATAGTGTGTATGTTCTGATCTCTGAAGTGCGAATAATAAATATTCGCAAAATGATAGAAAACAGATTCCAGGAGCAGACCTAAGTTGTTTTGTCAGTGAGAGAAATACATGCAAATCAAGTGGCAAACAGCCAATAGCAAATAGCCAATAGCATTGCTCTTTGGCAAACGAAACGTCTGCCAAAATTGAATGAAATTTAATTTTGAACAACACTAGGCAAGCAAATGTTTATATATTAACTGCAGCCAGTGCCAAACAGTCGATTGGAATGCATATGAAAGGAATAGAGGACAAAGTAAGATTGAATGTGAAAAACTTGTAAAAAAAAGGATTCTATATTATTAATGTGAAAACTGTAACTCAAACAGTGTGGAATGAAAGTCTTTTAACCAATTTCCTTCAAAACGATTGGCTTCAGGTTTCATACACAGTTCTGAATGCCTTACGTCATTTCTTTTTGTGTGTTTGTTTCTTTCGAATGGGAACTATGTATTTTTTTTTTTTATTTATTTACATACAAAAGAACATTTCGCTTTTTTCTCGTTCGCCCAGCACACGGCATATTAACTTCGGCACAACATTTTGTAACGTATTAAAGATTTCAAGCTCTCTACAATGCAGCATTTAAATTCTATGCCAGCAAGAGTATTTCGTGTTTGGCTTTCATGGCTTTTGTTTTGTCTTTTCAACTTTTATTTTTTGGCATGTTCTTTGAACACGTCGCAACCTCAAAAAGTAATGACGTCAATAGCTGGGCGCCTATTCTCCAGTGGTATGTTCTCTCTCTCTCTCTCTTGCTCTCTTCCCATTACTAATATGGAACCCATTAAAACAAATTGTGTGGCAAGCTCTGTGCGTCGGCGCACAAATATGTAGTTTAGTTCAACAGATGCCACGGAATGAATATTTCCTCTTCTTTCATTTTGTTGGTGAGAACATTTCTCAGATGCGATACATACGACATCGTCGTATTGTGCTGCAAATGTTGTGGTTCAGTTTCATTTCAGTTCGGTTTTTGAACATAACACAATTTTTATTTGAGTTTTTCTTTCTTTTGCCGTCGTTTAAAAAGTGGGAGGTTTTATAAACTGTAGTAATTAAACGTATAAGCAATAAATATTAAAATACAATTATTATTTAATTGGTTTTAAACGAATTCTTGTGATTTTTGAATATTTAACTTGTGAGTGGAAAGCTTTTCATATTTCCTAATGAAAAAAATATTCGTACATCTATAAATAGACGTGGGACTTTTGTTGGCTAGCTATAGAGATCGGAGAGATCCCAGAGCTAAACACACTGACTGCATATGCATGTATGTATGTACATTCATATGTATGAATGTATGTATGTATGAGCATATGTGGCATAAATGGGCCAACTGTTTCGATGTCAATTTTTGAGTAATTTACCTTATCTGTTTTGACTTTCAGACCTTAAAACAATACAAATAATGATGATGTTCTCCATGCTACGCGCCACTGAATAATGGATCTAGCAGATCAAATCGATGACTATATTTGTTCATTCGAGGGACTTGGTGACTTAACAATGGACTCCCTAGCCATGTTCATATTCTTGTGGGCCGTGCTGGCCCTCTTCTCCGTCTGGCTGTGCAAGCTGCTCTACAGCAAATATCTTAACAAGGGCGCCACCGCCAACGTCAGCACTAGTCGACAGAGCAGTGTGGCTCCCGGCGGGGTCTTGGCGGCCAGTGGTGGTGCCAAGCCGGAAAAGCGTCTGTCCGAGCCACGTGATTTGATGGCCACCAAGAGCAAAGTGGACGATTTGTCCAAGCCGCTAACAGGCGGTGGGTCAGCGGGCCGAGGACGTTCCACAGCATCGCCCATGGGCGGCGGTGGTGGCGCTGCAGCCGGAGGACCACGACGACGCGTAGTTCGGCAAAGCTCAACGGGACCAGAGAATCGAAAGAAACGATACGTGCCACCGCCATCAAATGTGGTTGGACCAGAAACGGTAAGTAAATGTAATCTATATAATTTTTTTTATATACTTACACTATATTTTTTCATGTACAGAGCTCCGTTACGTGGACGAGTCAAGTGTTTCGCTGGCTTTACAGCGATCTGGTTATTGTCAACGAGCTACTCATGTCCTGGGTGATAGCCATCAATGATACCCTGCGCAAATCCGTTGAGGAGGTAAGTGACATCAGCATTGACATCATCATCATCACATCACATCTTCAAGCATATATAGTTGTGATGTCACTAGGATGTTCTCATACAAAATGCAGTGCATTGAACTTAGTTCTTAACGTGGCCTCGACTTTCAACTTTTGAATACCTTTTTGCCTTTTTGTACAGCAATCATATACTTACTTACTTACTTGGGTAGACAGCCACTCAGCCGCTCAGCCATGACCGGCATAGAAACGCGTTTTGAGCAACGCTTTTTTTTTATCGGCTCTGCATTCGCTCAGCCCGCTCTCCCCGAACGTAGGCCAAGGTCAGATATATACACACACACTCATACTGCTGCTGCTGTTGAATGTTGCTTGTTAGTCATTCTCACATTTTGTCACAATTTTATGGCTCTTGTTTTGAATTCCGGATCGCAACACATACGAACTACATACATACATGCTTCATTATAATTGCCGGTTACGTAATGCCCCCAAAAACCTTAAAACAAGCAAACAGGTTTAGCTCCACAATGTAATGTCCAAAGTTCTTAAAGTATGTACTATCTCCTCTTTAATTGCAGCATGGCGTCGCGGTTGAAGTGGTGCGCGTTCTGCCGGATAGTCCAGCACCGGGCCTTAACAACATCTTCTGCAATTGCGAAGAGCATAATCCTGCTGAAATGGTAAGCAGCACACAATATGACAATTCAAACCTTTGTTAAATTAGCACACAAATATTTGTAGCTCATTACCTTTGACTGTGACGCGATGCCTGTGCTGCAGGTGAAGACTTTCCGGCAAAAGTCGGGCAAGGTGGAGACATCGCATTATAAGGTCACCGTGTCGCGGTTCCGTGCACGCATGTCTATACCTATTAACTACAATACGCTTAAGGGTGAGATGCGTGTCGATGGCTATCCAGACGTAAGTAATGTGTATGACAAGGTGTGGAATAATCTGTATTAATGCTCACAACACACACACACACCCACAACAGGTTCGCATTGCCATGAACAGCGTGGGAGCCATCAAGGCCATGGATCAGGATGAGCAGCAACTGCAGACGGTCATCAGCGACATACTGACGACAGCGCTGCGTGAAACCGTTTACCCAGTGGACTTCTCCATCTACTCGACCTGCCCCCGCGCCGAAGTGGAGCCAATGGAGCTGCCTGTAATCTATCCCGTTCACTATGACTCGCTGGCGGTGAGCGTGTAGAGCATTGAGAAGCTCTGTTCTGTTCTCTGTTGTGTGTTCGTTTTTGACTGTCTTTTCAGTTGTACTCGACACGAGTAGTCCAATCACCACTTACACAGAAATCACAACTCGGAGAAGACTGTACAGTGTTGTGTTGGTTCCCCTCTCTCCACACATACACACATAGAACAACAACAAAAACAACACTTCTCATTGTTCTTACGCCACTGCATTAACTAGTGTTTATAATTGTACTGTTATATGTTATGTTCTGTTTATGAAATTCGCCTTTCGTCCTCTCACAATTCAACTTAACGATGTTTACGCACAAGATATGAGTTAAAGTTTTCCCTTTTATGCGCTCTCTCTTTTCAGGGCAATCAGTACTTTCAATATTATTATAACTACTAAATGAAACAGACACCCTCTATTTTCATAGTTCCTTTGTCCCGATCTATGTTTGTGTTCGATTAAAGGCGAATTTCAAAAGCTTCAACTACTATCTATAAGCATTTTCTCTCTCTATTTCTGAGTCTTTAAGCCTTTCGTTCTGTTAATTCATTCATTGTCAATCGCTCATTGCATGCTCGGCCCATACACAGCACAACATGGAGCACAGCCTGGGAGGTGGCATTCTGCGTGACTCCCAACATATGGTTTCTGGCCGACGTTTGCTTGTGAAGATCGTTAAGGGTGACGGACTTCGGGATGCTCACGAGCCCTATGTGGTTATCGAGATGGACGAGCCGGCCCAAAAGAATCAAACGGGCACTCAGCGTGGCAGCAAACCCTATTGGGACGAGCACTTCCTTTTGTAAGTCTCACTATGCCTTTTAAATGATTCAATCAAAGCTTATTAACATATTTTGTTTGTACTTTAGCGAACTCTCCTCACAATCTGCTGAAATACTCTTTGAGGTATACGACCGTCCAGTCATTGCATCCGATCCACCCAAGTTCCTTGGTCTTGGCCTAGTCGGCATTGATGAGCTGGCCGTGGGGCCGGCCTCAACGCAACTGCTACAACTGCAGCCGCGTCCCTACGAGACGCAGCCGGTGGCAGGCGCTATTACCGTCGACTTTGTGTTCATCGAGGGTGCCGAAATCCCGGCTGGATCTCGTCCGAATCGTCTGAAGGAGGCACTGCGTCTCAGTACGCCGGCCATTAATGAGCACATACGCAATGGTGCTGATCTGGCTGATGCGGCTGTGCGTGCTCTTCAAGATGGAGCACTCTCGGGTGCCAATGGTGGACAGCCCCAGAAGAGCACACTCATCATTCACAGTGTGCAGCGGGTGAGTGCGTGAGTGAGGCATCTCGTTCGCTCCATTTCCTGACAAACCGTCCTGTTTATCTTTATGATTTAAATGTTTTCCTTTTTTTTCTCACATTTTCTTTCATTTCCCTTCGCACAGAACTCGAGCAATCCGAATGCATTTAAGGTAACTTTACTTTTCAGTCTCCGTTCGCCTGTTCCTACGCGTTTTGCAGTTCTTTTAGTTGAAATTAAATAATCCAAAAAACATCCCGTCACGATGCATACACACATACCATACATATGTAGCGTCCAAGTCGAGCTAATATCAAATGTTTCTCGTTCTGTTTATTGATCGTTTTGCCTAACCCTGCGCTTTTCTAACAACAACAACAACAACAAAACGCAACCATCCCAGGTCGAGGTTAACAAAGATGGTCACATCGAAATCGTCGAATCTCCCACAGAGCTCGATCAGGCCGTTGCCCAGGCCTTCGAGCGTACCGCCAACGAGGCGGCCATCACCGACAATGAACCCCTTACAGCTGATCTGGTTGATTCTGGTCACGCTGGCGACGACACAACAGGTAACGAGGAGAGCACAGCCGAGGTGAGTAGTTGGCGAGTTAAGCATGAGTTTCGATGTGTTTTGTATGGCATGACATTGCTTGATCCTTGTATTCAATCACATACTTCTAATGCGTGTGCAACCATTGCTTACAGTTTGGCCAGCCGAATGCCGCCTCTTCGCCCAATGGCAGCGGCTATCACAACAACTACAGCTTGAATGGAAGCAGCAATATGACCGGCCCGGCTGCCAATGGCAGCGGTAGCGGCTACAACTCGAATAGTTTGCAAAGGAACGGCGGCGCCGCTTCACCCTACTTGGGAATGCAACAGCAGCAGATGCTGCAACAGCATCAGTCCGGAATGGACTTGGATGATCGCGGACGCAGTAAAAAACGTAATTTTTTTGGCACCCTCAAGAAGCGGCTTAGCCGCTCCAAGACACGTACCCTATCGGCTGACCAGCCCAATAACAACCATAAATCACAATCAGTCACCAATACAACAACAACAGCAGCCTCTGGACTCACAAGAACAGCCCAAGGAACCCTCAATGGTGAATCTTCCCGTTCATTATCTGTCGATCGTGCAACTCTGTCTAAAAGCAATTCACTTGGTAATTACCCAATATCCATTCACAACCCCATAACAACATATACACACATGCACCCATAGCATTTAGCAGCATGCATCAGATACTAGTTTAAAACACCTCCTAGCATTATAATAAACACATTCAGTCCCGAATCCTTGGAGTTCCATGAAGTTAGCCATGTTTTATATCGTTCATTCATATTTGTATACCATTTGTAACATCTTTGTTTGTGTGTATATAGTTGAGTCCTTACCATTATGTGTCGTTGTTTGTTCTACTTTTTCTCTCTTTCTTACTTTCTCCAACTTAACGCTAACCAAACTGTCTTCTGCACAAATACTATAACCTGTATGTACAACAAACCGTTTCCTTAAATCTGTTTTATTATCTCTATACATATATGTTTAATATTTTTATGTACTTTATTTTATTTATTAACTTATATCCACACAAACACACAAATTGAAAACACAACATTTTACGAAAAAAATTATTTTTTTTATTATATATTACTTGAATCAATGATTTGATACATCTGTTTTATATTGTAATATTTTTATTTTTTATTTATTTTCATATGTGCCATAATTTTTTATATGCAAATAACTATTTGATTGGTTGCAACAATTCGGTCTATTTGGGTGTTTGGTGTGTCTCTCGATCTCAAAAAAATACTATGGATGTACTCTTTTACATACTCTAAACACATTTAAATACTATTTATAATAATGCAACAACAACAAAAACTACAACAAATGCATTATAACACGAAAATAACGAAGGACCCCGCATGGGCATCGGCTCGTCTATCACCGACCACTCACGACGCTCTTCAATTTCAGAATCCTCAGCCATCTCAGGCTTCTCCTCGGCCAGCAACAAAACCTATGTGCATGAAGCATCTACATTGGTCCTTGAGACGGTGGAGAATGGTGTCAAGAGGCAAGTGACGCCCTCTTTTATATCGATTTTTATTATATTACCAACTCTTTGCTACCTTCCTACAGGCACTTTATTGTCCCGCTGGCCATTGCACAGAGACCCCGTTGGCGTCGCAAAGGCACCAAATTGCACATCTACAACGATCACACATTTATTGCCAAGCATTTGAGCGGGTAAGTCTTATATATATTTGGGTATATAGTTAACTTTAACTGATATTTGTATCTTACAGCAGTGGATTACAGTGTTCGATCTGCATGAAGTCCATACCAAGGCGGCCGGGCAAGCAGGGTTACGAGTGCCGTGACTGCCAGCTAATCTGTCACAAGCAATGTCACATACGTGCGCCTCAGTCGTGCCCCAATCCCACAGTACTCTCCATGGAATTGTAAGTTTGTTCTTGGACCTTCAATTGGAATCACCTTAGTTGCTTAGTCCTTATTATTCCAATTTAGTTTGATTTTTTAATCGGTGGTTGGTTGGTTGGTTAACTAATTTATTGTTTTTATTTAATTTCTTTCTTCTTTTAAACACGCACACACCCACACACCCACACATACTCCCGAACTTTTTCCCACTGCTCTCTTTGCTGCAATGTAGAACCTCATTTCCGGTACTCTCAGAGCGAGATATAAACATAGTTAACTGAACCAAATTATCTAATGAACACAATATTCTTGAACACTATTTTCTTGTCTATTATAACGCCCGCTAAATGCTGTTAAATATTTATACTTTTAACTACGTTTCTTGCGTTTTTCATTTCGAGCTTTTAAGGCTTTGTCAATTGGCGTCAGAATTACAAAAATCTATAGCTTATATATGCTTGTTGCTGATTAAATGCTTTTGCTACCAACTAAATACCTGTCTATTAACAACACATGTATTCAAATGCAAATTTACTTAACGCCAGGGCTACTTTCTTCAGATATCTAACAATAATTATTGTTCTTCTATTTCACACAACAACAAAAAACACATTCATTTATAAATTTACAATACTACATACTCAAAACATGGACACAGGATGCCTAGTGAACAGTAATGTTAAGCGCACAAAGTAAACAAGATTCATGAATATACTATTAAAAGCAGTTTAAAGGTAACAGAAACAGATTAAGTGTTTTACTTTGTAATTTTGACGCCAGCAGCAAAGTGTTTTTAAGAATAGATAACAGAATCAGATAATAGAATTTTAGGCTCAGGTTTGGTCTGGTTTCCACTCAACGCTTCCGGTTAAGCTAAAGACTCAATATCACATCCTAACAAGGCAAAATGGGTAAGCCTTTGAATTGCATGAAGTTCGAGTTTGTTATCAGTTTACAATTAAACCATAACCTATGCGACATTTGTTGTAATGATAGCATGTCAGCTAAACATTTTAAAGTTGTGGTTAATATTTTCTATGAGAAAGTTTAAAGAGTTCGTATTGCTTTATTTTTTATTATTTACTTTTGTCTTATATTTGATCAATGTGTTGTGACTATTAATGATTGCTGTTCTTTAAGTTTAATATGTATTTCATCTATATTTGATTTGTATTAAAAAACTTTAATTTTTCCTTTCACAGAACGAAACTTAACTCAGCTGCGGCGGACCGTAGCATTAGGAAATTGTAAAAATCTACAATTTACATTTATACGAATCGAAATAATACTTTTGAATAGTTTTTATTATTAACATAAAATAAATCCGGCAATTAAAGTCTTAAACTCACTAAAACAGATTGTACTTGCATATGTACATATACATACATGTATGTTTGCATACCCAAACCTACATACATGTGTGCATGTACAACAACCTATTCTTGCTATATTTAATTATGTTATTTATTTATACACAAGTGCAATATTTTGTTTTACCTTGTAATGCGTCAATACAAACTTTTTTTAACAAACCGAATAATATGTGTACAAAAGTAACAAATAAAACATTTTTAAACAAACTATCAACATGTTGAAGTAATTCGAATTTGCAATTTAAATGTCCCGCACAAGTGGCAACGCTTAATTTGCCAATTGGAGTAAAAGCCACTGTGTGAACAGCTGTTTAATAAAACAATCGAGTAAACAGAACAGTAGGAAAGAAATCACTTATCGATTGCTGCTAACAGTTCCATTTCGAGTCAATAAAAATGATTGTGCGTGTTGCCATCGTGAAGTAGTTTATTAAGCTATACTTTGTTTTTACAACTGTAGTCGCACGTGTGGCAGTGTTATTTGGTCTTTTAAACCAGTCAAATATCAATTAAAAATAAAAAAATCCTCAAGCAACACTGTCCATTGAGCAACATGTGCCTCAACATTGCTCTTACATCTAGCAACATTTTCTTAACATTTATCGTAACAGTGCCAATTGAGCAATAAACCTGGTTAGAAAATGTAGGTGCGCGCATTGTATTTGTATTTGTTCTCGCGCTGCACTCGTCGGTCGGTCGGTGGCGTATGTTATATGTGTGTGTGTAGTTGTGGTGCGTAAAAAAATTATTAATAATAATTGAAATAACAATTCAATGAAGTCAGCACGTGTGGATTAAAGTGCATTGATCGCAGAGGGCTGCGCATTAAGCGCCAGCAGCAACAACAACTAACCCTGCGCTGTATGTAAGTCTAAGCAGAACATCGACATCGACAAAGACACGCCTCGCGACATGAAATCAAAATCATACGGCCGAAAAGAAGCAGCACAAAGCTGAAAAGAAGCAGCCGCAGTAGTCATTGCTGTCGCCGTTTGCCTTGTTTTCGTGGTGTTGTTGTCGCGTGTATCTTTTTATATATGTGTGTGTGTGATTGTGCGTCGGTGTGTCTGCGACTGTGTTTGTGCCTGTTTGCCAACGCCGCCGTGTCTGTCGCTCGTCCGTGTCGTGCTGTGTCGGTGTGTGTTCTAGTGCGATATATTTACAATTGGCATCTGTTTATACTTAATATGAGTTAAAGTGTATAAAAAAGTAAAGCGACTTTTAAGACGCCCAAATAACACTGTACAACAAAACCCAACTTTTTCCAAAATAACAAGGTGCGACCAACGGATTCTGGTAGAGGGGCTCAAAAAAAAATATACGTGTATTGGCGTTTTGAAAGTTTACATCTTATTCTCATTTTAGGGGGGGTGAAAGTTTCCCCCTTTTTAACTTTCTTATTTCAAACTGGTATATGAAACCATGCTATCCTTACGTTTTAGGTATAAGGTGTGTTCGGGAGTCTTTTGTAGAATTTTACGAGGAATATTTTTGTAGAACATTTTAACCCTCCATCGCCTGTAAGAAGTGGGTCTTTTTTGTACTTTTCTCAAAAAGGGGTTAAAAAGTCCCACTTTTTGAGGCGATAGAGGGTTAAAATGTTCCACATACATTTTTGTCGTGAAATTATGCTTCTACTTTCAGAACATACCAAAACTCTAACTTCAACGTGGAAGCCAGAAATAAGTCAAAACTGAAAGTACTTAAAACAAAAAATGTCCCTCATAAAATTTCACTTCACTGTGAATCATGAAACACTGAAAAGCTCTGAATATGGCCTATTTGAATAAAACTTTGTGTGCAAATATATTTGGCAAGAATTTATTACGTTATTTCATCTTCGTTTGGCTCTTGGCAATTCAATACCATTATCATGTAATGTCCAACATAAATCAGATATTAAGTTATGAATACTTTTTCCTTTGTATCGTTCTTCCAGAGGCAAACAGATTTGATGAAATTGTTCTCCATGCTCATCTGATTCTGTTGACAACTGCTGCTGGAAGTAGTTCAAATGAGAATTCAAAAAATGAATTTTTACTGACATATGAACACCCAGTTTTTCAAAGGCAGTCAGCATGCTGTCAACATATCTTTCTGCAGAGGGAGAACGGTTTTTACCCAGAAAATTTTGAATGACTTCTTTTATGCTTTCCCAGGCGCTCAGTTCGTTCGGTGAGAGTAATTGGTCGAATTCATGGTTTCGCATAATCTTCCGTATGTCAGGGCCAACAAAAACACCTTCTTTTATTTTCGCTTCGCTAAGCTTTGGAAATAACGTCTTCAGAAAATTGAATGCCAATCCATTTGTATCCAAACGCTTCACAAAGTTTTTTACCACGCCAAGTTTGATATGTAATGGTGGTAAAAGAATTTTGTAAGATGGTACCAGAGGTGCATAAAGAATATTGTGCTCTCCGATTGTCCCTTCAGCTCTTGACTCCCATTGTTTTTTTCGCGTATTGGTTGCCTTTCCATCTGCTATCCCATTTGCAAAGGAAGCATCCATATTTGACATATCCAGACTGCATGCCTGAAAGGAAGCTTACTACTTTTAAGTCACAACAAACCCTCCATTCGTGCTCTACATATTTTACAGCTTCCAATATAAATTTTATAGATTCATAAGATTCTTTCATGTTTACTCCGTATGCAATTGGGATGGGAGTTTCAGTATTGTTGCAATGAAGAAGTACAGCCTTTAGGCTCCTTTTAGACGAATCTATAAAAAATGCGCCAGTCCTCAGCATTATATTTGATGCTCATTTCTGTCATAAGACCGTTAACATCGTTGCAATATACAAACGTGTTGGTTTCATTTACAGAAAAGAATGGTAAAAAACTATCATGGCGATTTCGAAAACACGTTACATTAACGCCAGGCTCAAGTAAATTCAGACTTTTTAAGTCTGCTGCTAATAGTTCAGCTTTGTTTTTAGACAGACTTAGCTTCCGTACCAATGCATTTAAATGATCTTGCGATATTAATATTGGGTTTGGACTTTCTTCATGTGTTAAATATTCAGTGCCAACCGACGCTGTTTCCGTGTATATAGTTGTACCAACATGTCGGATTGTGCTTGCAAGCTGGCGCATTGGTACTGGAAGCTCATCTGAATGAGGTACTGGGAGCAAAGCGGATTGTACTTCTTTGTACACACAACCCTTTTGTCTACACCTATTCAACTTTAGAAGCGAGCTATTTTGGCAAACGTAACAGGTGGACTCTTCATGCTCGCCTGGATCTCGCCAGCGCATAGGAATACCGAAGTTCATAGAATTTCGTTGACCTTTTGACCAAAGAATAAGCCCGTTGTAACAATTCCGGCAACAGTGCTTGGGTGCCCACGGCTCATCAGGAAAAACTTCTAGCTCAAAGTACATTTTATAGATGTCTTCCACTTTGCTGTTGAAAAACGTTACTCTGTGCTCAGGAACGGTATGCTTGCCGCAGACATAGCAAAACAAATCCAATTTTTGCAAACAATCACGCATTTTAAGAACCTGAAATTTGTATGCTTATAAAACATGAAATAAATTTTTTTACGTGAACTGGAGTATTACTTTTATCTCAGTTTTTTAGAAAAGACTTCCTTATGTGCATCGTTTTCGAAACGCAAAAATGTTATATATATATATATATATACACCGCACAATAAAAAGTTTTGGAATTATAACACCGATTCTGGAAAACGTCAAACGCGAAAAGATTCTTACAATTAAAAACAACAACAATTTTGGCAAATACAGCTTGCTTCAACTTACATTTGTTTGATTGTTTTCGTTCATTTGTTTTAATTTTGTCTTTCGTATTGGCGCAGCGACGGAGATAAGCAGCTTATTTTATTATTTGTTTTGATTTTGCTTTTCTATTGTCTTTCTCTACAGTACAGTTACTATTGCGCGGTGCACCGCACTAAACCGCATGAGTAAATAGCCCCCTAACTTTGTAACTATAAATTTAATTAGAGCTTTTTAATGTTTTGTGATCCATAGAGAAATATTATGAGGAACAATTTTTCTATACACACGATAACATGTTTTGGTGGACTTTTAACCACTTTTTGCACTGTTTGCGAAAAAGTACGAAATTATCAATTAAAAATACTTTCAGTTTTGACTTATTTCTGGCTTCCACGTTGAAGTTAGAGTTTTGGTATGTTCTGAAAGTAGAAGCATAATTTCACGACAAAAATGTATGTGGAACATTTTAACCCTCTATCGCCTCAAAAAGTGGGACTTTTTAACCCCTTTTTGAGAAAAGTACAAAAAAGACCCACTTCTTACAGGCGATGGAGGGTTAAAATGTTCTACAAAAATATTCCTCGTAAAATTCTACAAAAGACTCCCGAACACACCTTATACCTAAAACGTAAGGATAGCATGGTTTCATATACCAGTTTGAAATAAGAAAGTTAAAAAGGGGGAAACTTTCACCCCCTAAAATGAGAATAAGATGTAAACTTTCAAAACGCCAATACACGTATATTTTTTTTTGAGCCCCTCTACCAGAATCCGTTGGTCGCACCTTGTTATTTTTTTTTGTGTTGTACAGTGTAATTAAAAAAACAAATTGTAAATTAGCAAAAATTGTTGTAGTTGCCTCTGCTGTTGCTGCTGCCACTTGTTTTTCCACTTTTGCGACCGCGACGCCAATGCCGATGTCTCTGCTTACGTCTCTGCCGCCGCTCTCGCTTTCTCTCACATTGCATCGCTAACGCCAACGCCAACGCTAACGCCGTCGTCACCGTCGTCGCGTTTATCATTATTTTTTTGGCCGTTGCTTTTTGTTGCTTAGATTGTGTTCTATTCCGTTGTTACGAGTATTTTCTGATTATTTCTGCGTGCAAAGCCATTGAGCCGAGCGTTGTTGCTCGTTATTGGTGTTAGCGTGAAACAGCTAATTTTCAATTTCGCTTTCGTATTCAAATTCCAGTTCTATAAATACCCATAAATATATATATGTATAGATAGTTAAAGTTACGCAACTTGTAGAAGAAGTTTGCAATACTTAAAACTCGAGAGCCGACAACTGCCCAAAACAAAATGACAAAAATTTCTACAACGTTGAATTTGTAAAATAAAACAAGCACCTTCCTCAGCAGCAGCAGCAGCAGCAGTAGCTTCAATACTGCCCGAAAGGGGGCGGTAGTAAATCAAAACAAAGTAATAGAAAAAACAACAGCTACAAAACGACAGCAACTGTAAACGCATTGAGCAGCAGCAGCAGGCAGCGCTTGCCTATTGTGAATTTGTTCTCGTCATGGCCGCCGCTCACAGTCATCATAATGCAAATTTGCTCAGCTCGGACATCTCGCGACGCAATCCGCAGGACGAGTACGAGCTCATACAGAAAATTGGCTCCGGCACTTACGGCGACGTTTACAAGGTAAGTTTCGCATATTTGCAATTTTACGTACACTCTTCAATTTCTTTGCTTAAAAATGCCACTTTGGCGGTCCTATTAAACAACCACACCCACACGTGGGCAAGCATGTGGAATCTATTAGTGTGTGTGTGTGTACGTGTGTGTGTGTGTTTGTACGAAAAGACTCTAAACGTAACTTTTTGTTGAAAAGAATGAATTCCACTCTCTCGCAAAAACAACCAACTGAAAGCATGTTTGTGATATAAAATGCATCATACATGCATGCATACATACATATGTGCATATGCATATTTACATACGTATGTACATACATACATACATATGTATTAAGTTCAGTCAGTTCAGGCTGGCGTCGACTTTTGTTTTGCTGTGCATTCCTACGTCTGCATGAGTGCACGTGCAGCCGCTTTAGTTGCCCCATCCCCTATTCTCTCATTTGTACATCTGTTTACTTCGCATGGCTCCATGGCAAATACATACATACATGTATGTGCGCTTGTAAGCTTCAGGCAAAATATGCGCACTTTTTTTGCTGGCATTTTTGTGTCTTTTTTTTGCTCATCGACGCAAGCACAAAATATGACAAATGCTGCTGTCAAGGCGAGCTGCCCTTGCACTTTAAGGGTATGGGGGCAGGCCGCGATTGGAACATGGGGTGGTGTTGCGTGGGTGGATGTGTTGGGCGTGGCCATAATGCATTTCTAATGTTAGCCACGCGCTTTATCTGTGAACTGGAGAACACACACTGGAGTTTTCCATTTCGCTTCACTTTTTGTCCTGGTGAAGCACGCATATGCGCATTGATTATGCGGATTAATTTCAATATCGCATGTGGATATATTTATGTTTACCCATCTGCGTCTGGTAAGAGTATATTTGCTTGCTTGTGTACATATTCTCCCATACATATATGTGTGTATATTTATGTGTGTGGATTGCATTCGACTGCTGTTTTGCATGCGTCATGTGTTGAAGCCAGCGGCGCATGGCTCCAATCGTTTCCACTCTTGACACATTTATTTATTTCCAAATGCGGAATTTGTTCTGCTCATGTTGAAATTTATGATGATGCCACACACACACACACACACACACACTCGCCAAAACCCCACTATGCTTCTCTTTTCTTTGCTGTGCAAGCGCCCTCTCCCTCTCCCTCTTTCTCTTTGTGTGTTAACAATCAGATGTTCGAGTCATTTGTTAAAACGTATGTTCTCAATATAAAGCTCTTGCTGTTGTTTATACTAAGTTCAAAAACACATGCGCATGCAAACAAAAACATGCAAGATCTAAACAATTGTGTTTTATATTTTTCGAAGTAATTTCTATTTCAAAATATTCAATTTGTGTGTTTAGGTAATCACATATAATATATAAATTTATTTTTTAAAGGTGAAAACAATTGATTTATTTAAGTTTATATTGAAGGTGTTTACACATGTAAACTTTTCCGTTTGCTGAACTTTAAACTGCTCGCAATTTGATTACTTGAGTAATCAAGACTCGTCATCGTTCATATTGAAGGTCCGCCTTTGTTTCTGTTTTCCGTTTTTGTGTGTTGCTACCTTTAATGCACTGCTCGTCGATGGTATCAACAATACAATCACTAAAGAGCAACAACAACAGCAACTTTAATGAAATTGCACATGTTTTAATTTTCGCTGCTCTTTGTCCATGCGAATTGCTATTAGTCTGGACAATAGGCGAAAATTAGTGCTATGGCAACCGAAAAAAATCTTAGCCACAAAGCAAACAAACAAACAAAGCATCAGGAATGCCAAATATATAGAAAGTTATGGAGGATAGATGTTGTAGAGAGCGAGCGAAGCGAGGAATGAAGCCATGGAGCTTTTTATTCTCGAAGCAAAATGCGAAAGACGCAAACGAAGTCTACTTTAGGGCGTGAATACTTAATAGCGAAAAGGAAGCTAAAGTGGATGTGGAAGTGGGAACAGAGGAGAGAGAAGCAGTAGAAGCAAGTGCCTGCTACAGTTATATAATGAAATATGGCACACACACACACACACAACACATACACATGATGATTGCCTTAGTCAGGGCACTTGACTTCGCTACACATTGTTGCCATTGTAGTTGCTTTTGTTTTGTTGTTGTTGTTTTTCCTCTACTACACATTTTTACAATCAACGTCGTCATTGTTAAGCTTGTTGTTGTTGTTATCGCCGGCTTAGACTCGTATACCCTGTATCGCCCGATGTGAAAGCGAGCTTTATAAAGCTGTGCAAATGCTTGTGAGTTTATAAAGAAAATTGTCCAGTTTCGATCGAGTATATTTTCGAGAGTATTTTTTAGGTTCAACCTGCCTGACTCGAGCATTAATGATTGTTGTTGTTTCTGTTGTTGTCCCTGCCACACGCATGAAAACATGGAAAAATTGGCGCAAACCACTCAACGATAGACTGAGTTGTTGTTGGGTTAAGCAATAGTGGGCCAAAGAAAATTACTAGAGAAAATAACAAAGTGTAGTGAATTGAAGCCGCACTGTGAACTCGTCTAAGGGGTTAGGATACAGGAGAAGGCTTAACAGTTGCAAAGGCGGAACACGTAACACTATAATATATTGTATACACATACATATATTTACGAGAATGTGTGTGTGTCTGAGTGGGCGTTCCTACAGACGTTATACAAATGTATCTGCACATATGTTTGATGGTTAGTGTCTGCGTACTACCTGATCACGTGCACAGCCCTGCGACACTTTAAGTAAGCCGTAATTGTTGCGAGCTTAAATCTTTAAGTGATTTGACCAAAAGATTCAAATTAAAAAGCTCAAGATTCAACCAAAAAACCCGCTAGATTAAAATATTTAATAAAAATAAAAAAAAACGTAAAACGCAGTTTGTTTTCTTTGTTGTTTCTTTTGTGCTAAAGGCGGGGCAATCGCAACCCTTGCTTCACCAGCAACAAGAACAATAACAAATCGTGTTAACAATGAAGGGGGATGCACGGGGGGAAAGCAACCCGTTGACCCAATTTTAAGTCGCAATAATTTGCACGTTGCTCTAGCAGAAGGGTTGAAGCGGACTTCGCATAGTCTGTTAGGTTAGAGCTGGTGTTAGAGCTGTCCTTAAGTGGGCTGGTGGGTGGTTCGGGCTCTTATGTAGCAACTTCTAGCCTTGGAATTGTGGCTTGCTGTCAGCTCGTCACATTGTCTCACGCTGCGCCAACAGTTAACACGTAACGGACAGGCTACGTAGCCTGCAACTGACTTTTGCCTGTGTTTTGTGCCTGATGAAATAAAGCGATTTGGAGGAGTGAGACATCGTTAAGAATGATAATCCAGCTTTAGTGTTGACCCTTACTAATTTACTTGCCAAATCAACTTAAATTAACGAAATTTAAATAATACAGCCAACGCAAGGATCTGGAGAGTGACCCCACACTGACCACACTTCCTTCGTCATAGTTCGCCCGCAAGCAAAACACTTGGGCCAGCCTGTTCCAAGTCCGTGTCCAAATCCGTTTCCGTTCCAGGCTTGTCCCTTATCTCATTGACTTTAAAGCATATCAGGAATATAACACAGTTTGTGCTCAGCCCCTTTTGTGGTCCTGTCGCCGCCATCAGTAGCCGGTACCCAAAAGTCAAAAAAATGTAAAAAATGTAATCCAAGTGATATACTTTTTATTTTTGCTTATTCTGTTTAAAGTTGTGTGTTTAGAAAGCAACATGGTTGCAATGGGACAGACAGGCAGGCAAATTTATACATCCTTTTTATGCCGTTTGTCTGTCGCCAACTGTCCGTGGGCGTAGTCAGAGCCTATTTTTTATGTGCATTCATTTTTGTCATTTTAGGCGGGTTCTTCTTAATCTCTCTCCCAATCGATGGCTGGACCTAACTTGCTTTCATCTTGCGGTTCTTTCACGCAGTGTCTTTCTATTTTGCCTTTGACCACCCGTCACATTCATCATTACATTCTATGGTGGGAGCTTCAATAACCAACCGCTCACTAGCCTTTCCAATGATAGCTTCTGTCCCAGGCCCAGTCCTTTGCTTTGTCTTTCAATTTCCTTGCCTATTTCTTCTCTTTTTTTTTTGTTGTTGTTGCTCTGCTCGAACAACTTGCTCTGTTTTTGATTTCCGTTTGGCAATGCGAAGGTTATACAGTCGGCATTTAAATTGGATATATGCCAAAGCCTGTGATGGAACTCAAAGAACTTCAGGACATTCCCGCTTCGCCGCCAGAAAGGAAGTGTTTACAGTTGTTCCGCTGCTCTTCACTTGTTTTGCTCTTCAGTTTGTTATTTGGCCAATTTTGGCATCATTTACCCGGGGACAAGGACAGCTTGACTGGCCTGGGCTGGCCGGGGCGTACTGTCTGCACACTCACATGACGTTGCCAAAAGTTCGCCCTTTAAGTTTGATTTCCACCACTTCATTGCCAGCCCAGCCACCCTCTCTGCATTTGCTGTTATTACGCAGTTGGCAGTTGCCTGCAAAAGTTTGCCACGGATTACAGCGTTGGGCAAAGAATTCGCTATATTAAAATCGTCAACGTTAGAGGCGCACTTCAAAAAAAAAAAAGTATTACTTACTTGCCTCCAAGCACATACATATTCTGAACATGAAGTCATTAAGGGCGTGGCAACGCCCGCTGCCGCTGCGGCTGCCGCTGCGACGTTGCGCATGCTCATAGAATTGAAACTGAAGGCAATCAGCCTATTGATGTCTAGTCTAAAGGTTCAGCGAACTCAAAAATAATTGCCCAGCTCTGTGGCAAGTGCTGTTGTGTGGTGCAGTGCGTGGGTCAAAGTAATGTTGTGAAACAGTAAATAATCCAATGAAAACTTTGGGAGTTCATCTGTGACTTGCATTTAACTTTTGCTGTATCTCGCTGGAGTGCAAGATTTGGCGCTGTGCTGCCGTTGAGAACACAGCGACCACAGCACAGCAGTCGACTTGACCGCGAGTTGTCGACGCTCAAAAGTTGGCGCCTTAGGGTAGTTGATTAAAAACTTGTAAAATATGCAAGTAAAATGAGCTATTTACAACGGCTGCTACGTGTCTCCCCTCACTTGATACAAGTAAAGTTGGAGAGGATGGCAGCTGAGAGGGGAGGCGGGGATTCATAATCGAGGGCAAAAGTTTTCGTTTGTTGCTTTCCATAATTTCATTAGTCGTCGGGCTGCTGAACCAAAAACTTTTTGCCAGATGCAAACAAATTCGCATTAAAATATGTAATTCCAATTTCGCCCGCTGGCTGCTGTGAAGGGAGCGCAGTCTGAGCAGCTGCTGGAAGAGAGAGGGATAATGAGAATTAGGTGCCATGAAGAGTGGAAAAGTTAAGCTAGTTAAATCATATGGCGCGGCTGGATATGCTAAATCGGTTTAAAGTCTCAGCAGATGACTCTAATTACAACAAACCCACAACTTACTGAGAGCCAACAACATTAATCCAACAATTTAACCTATCAACTTCAGTCCTATCTGCAACTTAAAAGGCAAAAGCTGACAACAATGGCAAATACTTGTGAAAATAGTGATTAACCCTTAAAAACGATTTGAGCCAGAGTTTCGCGCATAAATTATGTGAGGAAAATAGGCGCTTGCCGCACAAAGATATGGCAAAACCCAAAGAAAGGCAAAGATACAGACACTAAGCTGGCCTTAATTGAAGCAGACTTGTCGAAATTATTAGAGCTGGAGTGCAGCTAAGACGTTTTCTGAACGACAATAGGATCAAGAGAGTGCTGAGTGCAGATAATTAAGAAAAAGCCCTGCGTTTGAAGTTGGAACTATGAACACCATAGAAATATGGAATATGCCCGTTTTATATTAAAGACAAAGTGTACAATATATACCAAGAATAAAAGAGATGCCACAAATAAAGCAGCTTCACAATAGCAACAAATGAAATGAACAAGTAAAATGCTTTAAGACAAAGGAGAAAACATGTCTTTACTTTTCCTTTTGCTCTTCGCCTATGCTAATAATTTATGTGACGCTGTCTCGCTTTGTCCCATGCGAGTTTCTTATACCAACATAGGAATATGTACAAACAACTAGAGTTGTGCCTTTTCAGCACAAAGAGTTGCAAACAAGTTCAATGTTTGCAGGGAACTGTGTTTCATTAGAGTCAAGAAGAGGAATGAAAATAAGAGAACAGGTCAACTTAACTCCTCAAAGTGTGTTATTTTAGTCAGCTGATAATGATGATGAGTATGAGTATTTTCTTTGCTCCCCTTTTTTGCACGTCAATGGACTGGAAGAGTGAATGTTGGTTGAGGTGATGACCTTGAGCCGCCAAGACAAATGTGTGAACAGCAAACCACGGAATGACTGATGAGGCAGGCTGCGGCTGGTGCTGCTGCTGTTACTGTGTGTATGGTGATGATGATTGTAAAGATGATCATGAAGTCAAATGCCGCTAAAAAGTTGAGCACATACCTCACTCCATTGCATACTTACTTCTTGGGTCTCTGCTGCTGGCTCTGATTTATGTTGCCCCATCGCAAAGTCTGCACAAAAAGTTAATCAAGTTCTGCCTACGGCCAAACGCGAAAGTTTCCGTAAAGAAGTCAGGAGTTTTCCAAAGCATTACTTACATAAATTGGGGAGCACTAATAGTCAATATTTTACATGCAACGCCCACAACGATGCAACAATGGTCCGAGCAGAGCCTCTGCCTCTGTTGTCTTTCTCTGCCTGTCCCGGTCCCGAACCGCGTTTGCTGTTGCCCAAACCACTGACCAATATTTCACAAACAATGCCAAAAGGCGGATGCAGCCACCAGCATCCAGCAACCAGGCATCAGGCAGCGCTAACAGCACAGAATTTTCGTAAAACTGTTGCCGGCTGTGGCTAGTAAACGCAATGCAATTCCACTTTCCTCCACCACTCACAACACCCAGTCTCATGCCAAACAGAGAAAACGAGAGAGAGAGAGAGGGGAGCGAGAGGGGCATCTTTTCCCCAAGCGCAGATCCTTCAATTATGCAATTTTCTATTTTTGCACAAAATTGAAACTGAAGTTGAACAAGGATGGATAGGGGTGGCAGTGGGGCTTGTCTACCTGGCGCCACACAACTTGCAGTTATGCCAGCAAGGCTCGACCTACTATTTGTATAAAAGCCCATCTATCCCCTTTATACCACTTTTTTGATTAGGTTTTTTGTTATCAGACGCAGACTGAGACTCACATTTTCTTTTATTTTTTTTGTGTTGCTGTTGCAAATTCTTTTCTCAAACATAAAAAATCTTGAGTAGGAATGGAAATAGCATGGGGGCTTCTTCTTTAAAGCCACTTGTGTCGCGTGCCTGCAAATCAGTTTTTCTGATCGCTTCTTATCATTTCTATGAGAGCTCTTCGGCATCAAGCAGATGCCAATTGGTAGCAAAACAACAACAACGAAAACAACAATGAAATAATTGCCATTGCTTCAAGTGTTTCTCCCTATTACAGTTGCGCCAAGAAAAACATCAATTTGAACACGCTAATGGATCGATATATGCAAATTTATATACTCGTCGAGTATCCATTGGCAACAAATTCTACCATAAGCTGTGTTGTTGTCGCAGCATTTGATTTCTCTGTGTTCCTTCTATGTACAATGTACATACGCATACAGTGAATCACACCGATGGAGAGGGTAGCGAATGGAGGGGTGAATGTTGTTGAAATAATGGCCGCCTAGGCGCCCAATTGATGGCTGGTTATGAGTTTTTGCCATGTTATTAATTTCAAGTGCCACAAAATGCTCAAGTACATTTCTCTGCCCCATGCAGTAGTACTTGGTGGCCGTTTCAGCAGTGCCTGTATATACATATATACAAAGTATTTGTTGCTGTAGCTGTTGTTGTTGTTGGTCTCTTGGAATGGAAAATGGGCGAAAGAGATTGTAAATGCTGTGCAAATTGTGCTAAGTATTCGGCACTTTTGTGTGTAGATTTGCAGATAGCACACTACATATAGTATAAACACAAAAACGTACTTATTTACGTATTAATTTGTTCTCAGCATTGCTAAAAAGTTGTTTGTTAAGCACTGATTCAAATGTGGATTGGATATTCAAATAAATGTATAGCAAATGTTCTGTTGGTGTCTTAACTGTCATTGCATTGGCACGTTTTTTGTATTTTCACGTTCCAATTCTTAAAGCATTGAAATTTAAAAACACGCGTTCTCCGAGTGAATTTGTGTTCGCTATTGTACGAAGAGCAGGCAGAGTGGGGAAGGTACTTACCTTAGGTACTACACTCACGTTCAGTAATGCTTTAAATTTGTTTTTTTGTTCAAACTATTTAGTACGTGTAGCTATCGATTTTTGATGTTGTTAAGTTGTATAAAGGTATTTATCTGCGTTTTGTGTTATCTACGTTCTTAAGCAAAATGTTAAAAGTATGCCGCACGTACTAGCTTACACCGATAAAAAATAAAAAAAAAATTTTAACTGGAAGTTCGTTATCGCTTAAAGACTTAATATGGCCCCCTCATTTGCCCATCTAAAAAAGGAGAAGAAAGTGAGGGGCTCATTCATTGCACACGGTTCATTCATTGAATGAGCTCTGAACCACACATCAGCCTCGGAAATTAGCATACGGCAAAGTATGACGATGTCGGTAATGGGAAGTCGGCGACGGAGCAACAACGTTTGCCATTTATACGAAGCGAGGGCAAGAGCAAGAGCGGAGGCGTGTGTGTGTAAGGGCGTGTGGGCGTATCACGCCCCTAATAGACATTAGTTGGCTTAGCTGAGGTGGTTTTGCCTTTGCTCGGGGCACATACACTCGAGCAAGCAAACATATCTTGATGTGAAGTGCAATATTTATCGCATTCTAGCAGGCATCTTAATAATGGTTATTTTTGTTGACGTCTAAAGTTGTTGGGCCTGAAACGAAAACATTGTGTCATTTAAATACCTTTGCTGGATGTTGTCATTGCAGTTAAAGTCGCAATTCAAGCATGCATCTCATTATTATTGTTATCAGCAGCATATGCTTTTGCTTCTGCTTGCTAATTGGCTTATGCTGAAGCGCTGTAAATAAGTTTACCTCGAAGCCTGCCGATAGCTATGTTTGATCCACGGCTGTTCAGTTGAATATGGCTGAGCCGCAGTTTGTGTTTGGCTTTATCTTAAAGCCCCTACAATGCAACTTAGTCACGTGCCAGGCCCGATTCCCAACTCACACAGTCGATTTTCACACAGAAAATGTTCAAGCGCTTCTTGTCAATCAATGGAAACAATGTGGTCCCATTTGTTTGTTATCTGCAAGAGAAAGATAGAGACAAACAAATGAAACTAGTAAGAAGGTTCTAGACTATGGTAGAAATCGCATCCCAGAAATTTTTGTGTTTGATAAAACTTTCGATTGGCATAGCTTCATCAAATCTAACCTGATTTCAAAATTCAACACCTCAAGAGACTTTATTTAAGCTTTTAAACTTTAACATCGTCAAATTTTTCTAGATTTTTACCAGCTTTTGTAGTTTTGAGCTCGAATCGCCTGTGCAAAAAATTAAGTTGACCTGACCTTTACTTTTACCTTAATTAAAACGTGCTAGATAATAGACAAAATAAAATTCAGGTCATCCTGATAAAGCTGTATGAGACTGTCGTCGGCGGTGAGTACGTTGACATAAACATCGAAATGTTTGCCCTCTATGACTTCTTAGTTCAGTGCTTCGTCCAGTGTCTTGGGAATTGAAAGTAATTAAGGTATATGCTTGCTTGAATTGGGTTGGGTCGTCGTGGTCGATGCCTGACGCAGAGGTCAAATCACAGCCGTAAACTCCGAAAAGGGCAACTGCTTAAATCCGCATCTAGATTGGGCGTGAATAAAAGAAAAGAATATCATTATTTTAAGGCCAAGTATAGTTTCCGTATAGCCAATGAGGTCAGGTTATGTATAAGGAATATTTAAATACAAACTCTTTGTGTTGTCGACCAAAGTGGATGTGCCTTCAAAGCTATAAGACGACAAAATGAAACTTTTTGCTAGTGCTAAGAAGCTCCCACTCCGACTTCAATTCCCACTCCAGTTCCAATTTCAGCCAATAAATGCAATTTGGTTAAGTGTGCGAGCAAGTTGATAGTTTTTAGTTCGCATGCTTCCGGACATTCACATGTAAAGGAATTTAAAGCGAAAAAAGAGAAAGGATACAGAGGGATTACATTTTGCTAATTGAATTGTGCGTTGTCCGACTGTCTGAGAAAGCGAGAAAATTCAAGAGAGAAAAGGCTTGCAAAAAAGTATAAATGCTCGCAGCAAGACAAAATCTAGAACATTACGTTGCTTCCCTTTCGAAAGAGTAGTGAAACAGAAACATACGTCTGGATTAGAGAAAGGTTCAAGCCACCTAGGTTATATTTCCTTGTGGGCAACTGGTTAAAGGTGGGGTTTGCATTGTAGCTTAACATTTTGCATGAATCTGTACAAGCAGCAGCAGCAGAAGCAGCAGCAGCCCGAATTTGTTTCGGGACTTTGGATGCTTTTGTGTCCTTAAACGTAATCGCTTATTTACGAGCTACGCATGTGTGTGTTTGTGTATGAACCGGAAATTCGTGTCGGTTGTCGGTCTGCACCGTTCCTTGAGCTGTAATTAATAAAACATGAATTCAATTAGTTTAAAAGGCTTACTCGATGATCGAAATGGTTAAGCACCAACAGGGAATTTGCCATTTTTTATGTGGCATTTGTCCGAATAACTCTTTTTTAACCTTCAGTACTCACATATTTCATATGACATTCCCCAAATAGCTTGACAACGCTTGCAAAGAATCTTGACAAATTGCCTAAATTTTGAGCGCATTAGAGCTGCTGTCCGCATTCTTATCTTCCCTTTTTAGTGGCATTCAAAATAGGTTCAAAGAACAAGCATAAGTGTTGTGCTGTCTAATGTGTTGCTTTGTTTCCTCTCGGTCTTTTACAGAACATCAACGAAATTAATAAAATTTTGCTTATATTAAATGTCTGCCAAATTGTATACGCCCAAGTTCCTCAAATGCTTTTCATATTTAATAAGCTTGCTGCAGTGTAGCCTAGTTATATAGCCATGTTATAAACTGTAGCATACATTGGAGCGCACTTGATTGCATTTTCAAATTTGATGAAAAAGTTTTCGCGCCAGATGAAAAGTTTGTCTAGCATTCAACGAGCTTTCAATGAATTTTAAATGAAAATTAATTAAATTTGGCTTTTGGGTGGGTACCTTTAAATGGGCCGCCTAATTGGCAAAGGAATCTGAGTCGAGCTTTGCTTTGAACTTTGTTGAAAAAAAACCCAAGTAAAGAAGGCTTTCCAAATATTATATACACTTAAAAGACTGTATTTTCAATTGTATAATCTTGTTAAAAAATTGAATTTATTTTGCATATCTTTTCTATGATCAGACATGTTTCCTTCCATGACAAAATTCTAATACACTTTTTAAGTGTATTAAAATCGTAGCCTGTAATAGGTTCTGACCAAACCGCCTACCAAAAAGGACGCATATACACATTTGAATTTTCATTAGATGTATTGCCTTCTAGCTTGTGCGACCAGTTCAAAGCTGCAGTCAAATATGTCGTAAATTAAAAAGAGATGTCTGTCTGAACACACAGCATAAGCAGATTTGTGGCACCTTATCTGACCCTGCATAATTTATGACCATATATGAAACGGAGTGTATGGCTGAGAAAGGTGAATGCACCCTAACATGTAAGGCAAGCAATAATGAGGCAGCACAGACACACAACAAGAAATTCAACTGGGCCTAGAAATAGAACGGCGGAAAATCTAAAATCAATAAAACTAAAACTGTTGTGTCTGCTTTGGATGCCGTTTACCGGCCTTGTTAGCCAGGCCCGGCCCACTTTGAAGCCGCCGGAACAAAATTAATAAACCAAACCGTTGCTAAGACAAGAAAACAGCACAGGAAACTGCTTCCTGCTGGCCAGGAAAGCAATTTTGCACGCAATCCCAGCACAATGGTGTTAAATATAACATTACATATCTGTTGGTTGCGATCCTTGTTTTCAACTGAAGCATTTGTTAATAGAACACATTAGTTCTAGATAAAGTTCTGTTCTTCAGTATTATATATAACGTCTCTGTCATCACCCTGCAGTTCTTTGCAGGCCTGAAACATGCATGAAACACGCATGCAAAAAGCATGGCCATGCATGCTCGTTCGATGCAATAACACGCGTTTTAGGCATGAATTTAACCCGGGGCTGTCCTAGGGCAGCATGCATGCAACGACGCAGGCATGCTTCAGACCTGAAAAGAGAAGCGAAGGTGCATGCATGCAACGACGCAGGCATGCTTCAGACCTGAAAAGAGAAGCGAAGGCTCATGCCTACAATGTGCAGGCATGCTGCAGCCCTGAAAAGTGAAGCGAAGGCGCATGCTTGCAAGCCTTTAATTGGGAAAATAAAATTATTGACACAAAGTGATTACATATTTTTAATAATTAATTTTATTTATTTGCGCTCTTTGTTGACATTTTATATATGCGGTTTTTTTTACCGCTTTAGGGCCGTCCTTACCGTCTGCTCTGGATTTCCCGACTGCTCGTAAACGGGCATACCTTCTGAAATAGATAATTCCACTATTTATTAACAAATGCCCCAACATTTTGGGAATAAAAACTTACCAACCTTAACCTACGGAGTGTACGCTTACCACTTATTTTGATTATTACCTGCTTTCACACACTGTTCACAACAAAAGAATAAACAAAATACAAAATTTTTAAGTGTATTGAAAAATTAGAGACACAAATTGCCGAATGCAAAAGAACAACAACAAATCACAAGTATCACAAGTGCACTGCTTTAGAGTCGCCGAACATGTAAAACGGTTGCGTGTTCTATTTTTGCATTTTGCATCCTATATATAAGTGTGATTTTCTCTCGTTTGCTTTATGCTTGAACATGTTAACACAAGTGTTGTTATGTTCATTGCAATGAGAGTAATACGCTCTCACTTCACGCGCTCTCCGAATCGCTCTCAAGCTGCGGCCACTGCGAACGCTGCGACGTTCGCTGCGGCCTTCGATGCAAATTCAGGTTTGCTTTCATGCCTGCATTTTCAGATCTGAACTCAGACCTGCATTGGAAGCGATCGCTCCAAATCGAACTGCAGGGCACTCATCAATTAAGTTGTTTTTCCCAACATTTGTTTCGTCTGAGGTTTTTGTCAGTTTAAAATTGTTTTTCCCGAATTCAATGTGCGGTGGTAGTTGCACTAATTTCGCCATTGTTTACAAACTATTTACACCGCACTGACAGACCGACGCACCCAGACACATGCATAGGGACCTTACCATAGACAGTCAGTGTCGTCATGTTCTCTTGCATACACGTAAAAAGGGATTTTTTTTTTTGGTTTTCCTTCACGCCCCTAAGAATACATATTCCAGACTACATGTATTGAAATTGTGGCTAGTTGGCATCGTTGTTGTTATTACGGTTTTTGCGGCTGCCCTCGTCTTGTTAAGACAGTTTAAAGTTAAAAAGGCTTAAGTGGCAATTGACGCAGTCTCATGAGACGTTGGTAGCAACCGCGAGGGCCTCGTTACTAACAGTTAGGTAGTTTTCAAGGCGCCCGCATAGTCTGCTTACTTAACAAAAAAGGCTTATTCTCTAAAAGATAAGTGTTACAGTGTATTTGGCATCCACTGGGAACTGGGAAACGCTCATTTATACGAGCGCAATCATCGAACCAACTTATGGAATTCATTTGGCATGCGAATCGTTTGGAGCAAACAAATTCTGAAATACGCCAGAAATATGTTCAATGTAGACATACAAAATACAAAAAATCTTAAGTATTCAGATTCGCATCACTCCATTGCCGCTGCTCCGATTTGCTGCCAGTAGGCCCACAAATCGAAGCGGGCCAAAAATAAAACGCACATAGCGTAAACAAACAGTTGGTAACCAAATGGAATTTGTTCAGAATAGAATGCCGAAGGTCTGCTTTTGTTATTGATGAATTAAATAAACAACTATTGCTAGGCCACAAAAGAAATTCAGTAAAGGTTCAAAATAAGCTATTTATTGAAGAAATTTGAATCTTCAGGAGTGAATAGAACATTTTGAACTAAAACTTATGTTATTAGAAAGCTGTTGAAAAAATTGTAAGCTTGCGATATGTGAATTAAAGTAAAGTTGAGCCCTAAACAGTTTAAAATCGCTTGTCGCTTGTCACAAGTCGAAGCCCGCGGGGCGTTGGCTGCGTCGTGTCGAGGTTGGTCGAGCAGCTTAATTAAATTGCAATTGCAATTTCCCTCGCGGCATTGGCGGCAAAGTCAGCAGGAAACAGAAACAGTAACTGCAACTAAAACCGAAACAGAACCGGGCAATGACAATGGCGGCGCCGCCATTGCCGGCGGAATTTTTCGGCAACGTCGGCAAAAGTTAAACCAAAACGACGATGGTCGCCTAACCAGACAAACGGGGAAAAGTTCATGGCGCTGGGGGTTACAGCGACAGTAACCGTCACGCCGACGACATCGGCGGGCATGACAAAAATCGTGCGAAAATGGCATAAGCTGCAAACGCCTGAAACCAGACGCAATTGCTGCAGCAGCAGCAATGGAAATAAAAACTACAACAAAATCAGCGTTGAAATTTATGATTTTTCTAAGCAACAGTAAAGCAGTGAACCAAAAAAACCTGTCTGTTTTACCGAGAGGGATGCTCCTATTTGTCTGAACTCAAATCTTAACAACAACTTATTTCGACCTTTTGTTTTGAACACATGTTGTTTGTGTATCTGGGTGCCTTGCACGCGGCCTATCGCTTTATTCAATTGATGAATCAGTTTAGCAGTGGAAAAGTAATAAGACTGGTGCCCCAAAGTGTATGTAAGAATCAAAAAAATCGATAAGGGTCGACGAAAATGTTTGCATAATGGTAATGTTGCTCTGGTTCTTAAAGCACGTTTCGTAATAGCCTTGCGTTAAATACGCCTCAGAACAAGAATAAATCTTTGCCATAAATCAGAAATGTTTTCGGTATTGATTGGGTTCAGCAAGATAAGCTTAACATTTCAAACGCGTTTACGTTTTTTTCGTCATCCATCAAGAATAAGATAGTGTTTTCACCATTCAGTTTTTAGGGCTAATTGCATCAAGTCGCTGTGCCACAGCGTCATTTAATGTTTGCTGTCCGTTTTAGGACGGTGTGAAAAGTTGTAAATAAAACGCTCATAAATTTTGCAAAAGTAGCGCCAGTTGCCCTTTAGTTAACTCACTGCTTGGGTTTGGTTGCTTGCAGATACGAGATGAAAATCTTCTGCTTTAAATATTGGGTGTTCGTGCGCAAATCCTCGTAAAAAGTGCGCAAAAACCAAAGGCAAATGTCGTATGGGGCGAGTATGTACAGCAAAAGGGGAAACACAGAAAGCTACTTCAATATTTACGTAATAAAAAATTCAATTTAGCGAAAGTTTAAACGCACGCCAAAAACATGGATGCGAATGTTTATTGAGGTCTGACTACCCAAAAGTCTTAAGTCAAAGAAAAGAGAAAAAGACATCCGTTTCGGATGGGTTGCAGTATCAGATGCTGACGCAGAAGCGCTTCAAGCACGTCAGTTTCATTTTGGCCAAAGATTTGATTTGCAAGTGCATTGCAAATAGCCCAATACCATAAAGAAGAGTAGCTGCATTTAAGTCTAGAAACTTTATTTTTACCAGATTTTCATGTCAAATTTTTGTGACCAATAATCGATATGGAAGTTTGTCAAACTTCCGATTGCCATAACTTCGTCAAAACTCAACCGATTTTCAAATGTTATACATTAAAAGTCTTGTTTTACGGTCTAGATTAAGATTAAATAAATACAAAATAAAGAAACTTAATTTTTAGTCGATTTTCATGTTAATTTGTTTGTGACCAATAATCGATATGGGATTTTGTAAAAACTTCCGATTGCCATAACTTCGTCAAAGCTCAACCGATTTTCAAATGTTATACATTAAAAGTCTTGTTTTACGATCTAGATTAATACTGCATTTAAATAAATACAAAATAAAGAAACTTAATTTTTAGTCGATTTTCATGTCAAATTTTTGTGACCAATATTCGATATGAGAGTTTGTCAAAACTTCCGATTGCCATAACTTCGTCAAAACTCAACCGATTTTCAAATGTTATACATTAAAAGTCTTCTTTTACGATCTAGATTAATACTGCATTTAAATAAATACAAAATAAAGAAACTTAATTTTTAGTCGATTTTCATGTTAATTTGTTTGTGACCAATAATCGATATGGGATTTTGTAAAAACTTCCGATTGCCATAACTTCGTCAAAGCTTAACCGATTTTCAAATGTTATACATTAAAAGTCTTGTTTTACGATCTAGATTAATACTGCATTTAAATAAATACAAAATAAAGAAACTTAATTTTTAGTCGATTTTCATGTCAAATTTTTGTGACCAATAATCGATATGAGAGTTTGTCAAAACTTCCGATTGCCATAACTTCGTCAAAGCTCAACCGATTTTCAAATGTTATACATTAAAAGTCTTGTTTTACGGTCTAGATTAATACTGCATTTAAATAAATATAAAATAAAGAAACTTAATTTTTAGTCGATTTTCATGTCAAATTTTTGTGACCAATAATCGATATGGGAGTTTGTTAAAATTTCCGATTGCCATAACTTCGTCAAAGCTCAAACGATTTTCAAATGTTATACATTAAAAGTCTTGTTTTACGGTCTAGAATAATACTGCATTTAAATAAATACAAAATAAAGAAACTTAATTTTAGTCGATTTTCATGTTAATTTGTTTGTGACCAATAATCGATATGGGATTTTGTAAAAACTTCCGATTGCCATAACTTCGTCAAAGCTCAACCGATTTTCAAATGTTATACATTAAAAGTCTTGTTTTACGATCTAGATTAATACTGCATTTAAATAAATACAAAATAAAGAAACTTAATTTTTAGTCGATTTTCATGTCAAATTTTTGTGACCAATAATCGATATGGGAGTTTGTTAAAATTTCCGATTGCCATAACTTCGTCAAAGCTCAAACGATTTTCAAATGTTATACATTAAAAGTCTTGTTTTACGATCTAGATTAATACTGCATTTAAATAAATACAAAATAAAGAAACTTAATTTTTAGTCGATTTTCATGTCAAATTTTTGTGACCAATAATCGATATGGGAGTTTGTTAAAATTTCCGATTGCCATAACTTCGTCAAAGCTCAAACGATTTTCAAATGTTATACATTAAAAGTCTTGTTTTACGGTCTAGAATAATACTGCATTTAAATAAATACAAAATAAAGAATCTTAATTTTTAGTCGATTTTCATGTTAATTTGTTTGTGACCAATAATCGATATGGGAGTTTGTTAAAATTTCCGATTGCCATAACTTCGTCAAAGCTCAAACGATTTTCAAATGTTATACATTAAAAGTCTTGTTTTACGATCTAGATTAATACTGCATTTAAATAAATACAAAATAAAGAAACTTAATTTTTAGTCGATTTTCATGTCAAATTTTTGTGACCAATAATCGATATGGAAGTTTGTCAAACTTCCGATTGCTATAACTTCGTCAAAACTCAACCGATTTTCAAATGTTATACATTAAAAGTCTTGTTTTACGGTCTAGATTAATACTGCATTTAAATAAATATAAAATAAAGAAACTTAATTTTTAGTCGATTTTCATGTCAAATTTTTGTGACCAATAATCGATATGGGAGTTTGTTAAAATTTCCGATTGCCATAACTTCGTCAAAGCTCAAACGATTTTCAAATGTTATACATTAAAAGTCTTGTTTTACGGTCTAGAATAATACTGCATTTAAATAAATACAAAATAAAGAAACTTAATTTTTAGTCGATTTTCATGTTAATTTGTTTGTGACCAATAATCGATATGGGATTTTGTAAAAACTTCCGATTGCCATAACTTCGTCAAAGCTCAACCGATTTTCAAATGTTATACATTAAAAGTCTTGTTTTACGATCTAGATTAATACTGCATTTAAATAAATACAAAATAAAGAAACTTAATTTTTAGTCGATTTTCATGTCAAATTTTTGTGACCAATATTCGATATGAGAGTTTGTCAAAACTTCCGATTGCCATAACTTCGTCAAAACTCAACCGATTTTCAAATGTTATACATTAAAAGTCTTGTTTTACGATCTAGATTAATACTGCATTTAAATAAATACAAAATAAAGAAACTTAATTTTTAGTCGATTTTCATGTCATTTTTTTGTGACCAATAATCGATATGGGATTTTGTAAAAACTTCCGATTGCCATAACTTCGTCAAAACTCAACCGATTTTCAAATGTTATACATTAAAAGTCTTGTTTTACGGTCTAGATTAATACTGCATTTAAATAAATACAAAATAAAGAAACTTAATTTTTAGTCGATTTTCATGTCAAATTTTTGTGACCAATAATCGATATGGGAGTTTGTTAAAATTTCCGATTGCCATAACTTCGTCAAAGCTCAAACGATTTTCAAATGTTATACATTAAAAGTCTTGTTTTACGGTCTAGAATAATACTGCATTTAAATAAATACAAAATAAAGAAACTTAATTTTTAGTCGATTTTCATGTTAATTTGTTTGTGACCAATAATCGATATGGGATTTTGTAAAAACTTCCGATTGCCATAACTTCGTCAAAGCTCAACCGATTTTCAAATGTTATACATTAAAAGTCTTGTTTTACGATCTAGATTAATACTGCATTTAAATAAATACAAAATAAAGAAACTTAATTTTTAGTCGATTTTCATGTTAATTTGTTTGTGACCAATAATCGATATGGGATTTTGTAAAAACTTCCGATTGCCATAACTTCGTCAAAACTCAACCGATTTTCAAATGTTATACATTAAAAGTCTTGTTTTACGGTCTAGTTTAATACTGCATTTAAATAAATACAAAATAAAGAAACTTAATTTTTAGTCGATTTTCATGTCAAATTTTTGTGACCAATAATCGATATGAGAGTTTGTCAAAACTTCCGATTGCCATAACTTCGTCAAAACTCAACCGATTTTCAAATGTTATACATTAAAAGTCTTGTTTTACGATCTAGATTAATACTGCATTTAAATAAATACAAACTAAAGAAACTTAATTTTTAGTCGATTTTCATGTCATTTTTTTGTGACCAATAATCGATAGAAACTTTGTCAAAACTTCCGATTGCCATAACTTCGTCAAAACTCAACCGATTTTCAAATGTTATACATTAAAAGTCTTGTTTTACGATCTAGATTAATACTGCATTTAAATAAATACAAAATAAAGAAACTTAATTTTTAGTCGATTTTCATGTCATTTTTTTGTGACCAATAATCGATATGGGATTTTGTCAAAACTTCCGATTGCCATAACTTCGTCAAAACTCAACCGATTTTCAAATGTTATACATTAAAAGTCTTGTTTTACGGTCTAGATTAATACTGCATTTAAATAAATACAAAATAAAGAAACTTAATTTTTAGTCGATTTTCATGTCAAATTTTTGTGACCAATAATCGATATGAGAGTTTGTCAAAACTTCCGATTGCCATAACTTCGTCAAAACTCAACCGATTTTCAAATGTTATACATTAAAAGTCTTGTTTTACGGTCTAGAATAATACTGCATTTAAATAAATACAAAATAAAGAAACTTAATTTTTAGTCGATTTTCATGTTAATTTGTTTGTGACCAATAATCGATATGGGATTTTGTAAAAACTTCCGATTGCCATAACTTCGTCAAAGCTCAACCGATTTTCAAATGTTATACATTAAAAGTCTTGTTTTACGATCTAGATTAATACTGCATTTAAATAAATACAAAATAAAGAAACTTAATTTTTAGTCGATTTTCATGTTAATTTGTTTGTGACCAATAATCGATATGGGATTTTGTAAAAACTTCCGATTGCCATAACTTCGTCAAAACTCAACCGATTTTCAAATGTTATACATTAAAAGTCTTGTTTTACGGTCTAGTTTAATACTGCATTTAAATAAATACAAAATAAAGAAACTTAATTTTTAGTCGATTTTCATGTCAAATTTTTGAGAGATTTTTACTTCTTGTGGGTGTATTTTAAGTTAGGATGTGACAACGACATCATCGATTTCATCGACTTCATCGCCTTAACCCTTTTTATGTGCCTTTTTGTTGCTTTGGCAACTAGCTGCCTAAGTTGTCATGCGCTTGCTAAACGTAATACGCTGCGTATGCGAAATGCAAAATATACTCATATTGATAAGCCATGATATGATTATGACAATGCCCTACAGTTGAGCAGTTGAGTTAAGCAGCGGCCAATGATTGCTGATTACAGATTACAACACGTACTTATTGACCAAAGCCAATTTATTGAAGCCCAAGCGCCTCGTCCCTTCTCTTCTTTGCTACAATAAGTCAATAAAACGGTCAGACAGCAGTCAACAGACATCAGTTTATGTGTAATGATATGTAGTAGATGAGGATGCCATCGGGCTGAGCTTGGGCCTGTGTCGGTCGGTCATTTGTTGCAGTAGCTGTGAAATGTTTGGTTGGGTCGTCTGCCCGTTGGCTTGATTGCTGCTTGGGCTGTAAATAAATTAAATTTCCGTGATGCTGCAAACAGAGACGCATATCGCTGCTTGGGGCAGGTGGTGATCGAACGCATCGCTGTACGTTGCTAAGAAAGAAAATGAACTGGGCTATGTAGTCATAAATATTTCATAGAGCTTACTTCTCCACCTTGGACGGGCATCGGTGCACTTTGCATTATTAGCAGTAAATTTATGGCGTATTTTGTGTTTCCCGCGCGTCCAATACGATCAAATGTTTGCCACGCCTACCACCAAACGACGCCCTCGATGCAGCAGCTGCAAATTGCTTATCAATTTATGCAAGTAATACAAGTAAGGGAGGCGACAACCATTTGCGGTGCTGGTGATAAATTTCGCCCCATTCAGCGTACGCAAACTTTGCCAACGCCAGCTGCTAAACATTACAAAACATTGCCTGGCAATATTTGCACTCGTCTGCTGCATTGCATCAACTGCTGACCCAATTCCCGACTAGCCCAGGATAGTGTGCGACTATTTTCGGATCAGACCCGTTGACCAACAGAGCTAACTGCATATTTAGACTGCTGTTGTTGTTTTCGTTGTTTTGTTATTGTTGCAATTCCGCGGCTATTTTTGTTAGGCTCCGTTGCAAGTTTGTTGAGGCACATCTACAAATAGCAACAAAACTGATTATTGCCTTAATAATTGAACGGTCTGAAAGTGGCTTAATTAAATTGGTTTTCTTTGAGCTTGAATGACTTACCTTTATAACTCATACAAATAACAGAGGCTGATGAGAATACCCTGGCTAAAAAGGTAAATGCTAAACACAAAAACAACACTTACATATTTATTTTAGGTGGGTGTAAGAGAGGCCTCTTGGGTAAACAAAAACACAAGCACATGACAAGTATTTTCATTAGTGTCGGCTCATATTTGCTCCAGTAGTTGTTGTCCTAAATTTTGACACTCACCTCTGAAGATATTTTCCCACTGTTGTTGTTGTTTTTGTTGGGCCTTGTAGAAATTTGTACGATAGCTCTCTGTGCTTGGTATTCCATATGCATGGAGCAGCATGAAAACAATTTTCGTTTTATTCCTGTGAGAATTACCAAATCACGCAGCTTCGTGGAGAAATCCTTGCTGGTTTGGATTAGAAATCATGTTGATTAAGTAGCCAATTTAAACTAAAACTTGCTGCTCTACTTAATAGGTTAAGAAAATTTGTTTGTGACTCAGATCTAATAATTTAGTTTTAATGTTTGAAAATACAATCGTTATGCTTTTCGCACCAGAAACCGTATTACGTTGACAATTCGTCATTTAGTCAATTCCACTCATTCGTAAATGAATCAGACACCACGTTCACTTGGGACTAAGTGCTCTTGAAACAGCTGCTCGTTAAACGCTTGATGGCTAGAGAGAAGGTGGTGACAGAAGAATGTCGCTAGCAGAGTTTTCAACTACAATAAAAAGCACTTTTATGCGTTGCAATCTCGGGAGGGCCAGTGTGTCGCACTTATTTCGCAATCGCGACACGAAATCGCCACACTAAAATGCCGGAAGAGCTTCATACCATGATGTTAGCCTAAAAGCAGGCAACGAAAAGTACGACAGTTGTACTCGTAGTTGTGTGCGGATAGCTAGAGAGCATTTTTGCTATATTGTACAGGTTGAAAAACTTTAATTCATGCACATTAATTCGCCGCGTCGTCAGCTTAAAACAGCGCTACTTGAATTTTGTCAACTATCGCACTTGACGCTCGCCCCAAGCGACACCTCGTTGTTGCTTGTTTCAGTTGTTTCTTTCGTTGGTGTTTTTGCTGGAGCACTCCTTGCTAAACGTTTGTCTCAACTTTACCGTGTTGCTGGCGCGCACTCGACCAAACCAAATTAGTTTAGCAGCATGCAAAATGTGCGAAAACTTTATGTGACTGACTTAATGAGGGTGACACGCCTAAGGGCAGAGAACGGTAGGGAAGCCATCCCTTTGTCGTTTCCCACACGCAAGGCCCAAAGCTCATGCATTTATGCAGCGAGCGAGTTGAAAGGTGACTGTACTTGTACAGCTGCAACACTCGAGCGGTTGACACACTTTGTTAACAACATACTCTGACAACCCACAACTCACATTAAACTCCCTAAATTAAGTTACATTCTGTGGCCGGGAGTCGGTTTTAACTATTTATATTTGTAATGTGCAATGCCCATTGGCAACCATTGGGTTTTTGGTGACTCTTTGACTAAACTATTCATTTTTCAAACGTATTCCGTTGAAGAGCACATTATCCAAGGTTATCGCAGGGGTTCTGTGAGCTATATGGGTGAAGGTTGTGGCCAAAACACTTGCTCGTATCTTCTTGTCAATGCATAATGTTGCAAAGGAGGCTGCTGGAGCCCCCGCCGGACACCGCGGAGGCTGCTGGTGACCCCGTTGGACACCGCGGAGGCTGCTGGAGCCCCCGTTGGACCCCACCGGTCACCACGGGGGCTCCGTTGGCGTTGCTATAGCCCCCGCTGGACACCGTGGGGGCTGCTAGAGCCCCGCTGGACAACGGGGAGGCTGCTGGAGACCCTGCGGAGGCTGCTGGAGCCCCTGCCGGACCCCGCGGAGGCCGTTAAAGCCCCCGCTGAACACCGCGGAGGCTGCTGGAGCCCCTGCCGGACCCCGCGGAGGCTGCTAGAGCCCCCGCTGGACACCGCGGAGGCTGCTGGAGCCCCTGCCGGACCCCGCGGAGGCTGCTAGAGCCCCCGCTGGACACCGCGAAGGCTGCTGGAGCCCCTGCCGGACCCCGCGGAGGCTGCTGGAGCCTCGCCGGACACCGCCGAGGCTGCTAGAGCCCCCGCTGGACACCGCGAAGGCTGCTGGAGCCTCGCCGGACAACACGGAGGCTGCTGGAGCCCCCGCCGGACATCGCCGAGGCTGCTGGAGCCCCTGCCGGACCCCGCGGAGGCCGCTGAAGCCCCCGCTGGACCCCGCGGAGGCTGTTAGAGCCCCGCTGGACAACGCGGAGGCTGCTGGAGCCCCTGCCGGACAACACGGAGGCTGTTAGAGCCCCGCTGGACAACGCGGAGGCTGCTGGAGCCCCCACCAAAGGCTCCGTGGGGGTTAGGAGGTTAAAGCTAGCTAGTTGTGGCCAAGGCACTTGCCTCTTATCTTGTTGTCAATGCATAATTTTGCAAAGTAGCTCATGCATAAACGAGTTCGTTAAAAATTTAGCTGCTTCACAGCAGAGACAGCTAGTTACGCACTTTACGACGAGGCAGTTGCGAGACTACCTGATAAACTTTAACACTAATAACCAACGGCAGGTGCAAGTGGGCGTAAAAAGGGCATCCACATCCGTATCCATTTGCTCCATACACAACCGCATACATACACAGAAGTACATACATACATATGTATATGTATATGTCTAGAGGTACGTGATATGCGTTTGTTATAATCCAGCAACAGATAGATTTTTATATGCTGCAGATATGAGAGTTGCCTTTCATCTTTCTGGACCGTCGCTGTATCGCCCTTACTGCTCGGGAATGAATTTTTCCCTTTTTCTTTTTTTTTTTTTGCATTTACCTTAATTCCAATGACTTTAACAGGCGGTCACTCTATGTATACAGGTTAAGGCCTTGTTGTTCGCCAAACTAATTTAAATGTAAATGATTTCGTATTTTCAATTAGCATTTCGTATGTTTGGGCATACGCATACCAATAGATAAACAAACACACACAAACAGAGACGTTAGATAATGTAAAACAGCCTCGGACAGTAGATTACATGACCTTTCGACTCGCCCACACTAAGCCCCAATTGAGTCTTAACCTCATGCCATTCCATTCCATGATTCGCCCCCCTCAATGGGGCTCTTATACTGTCTCCTCTCTGTTTCTCTTTTTGTGCCTCTAGTCTCTTTTCCCTATTGCTTTTGCGTTTTTCACAGCTTTTAGTTTATTGAAATTGATGAGCAAAGCGCGCAAATTAAAATTAAAGCGCGAATTTTGAACCTAATGACCGCAGAGTGCCAGAGAGTGTCCGATAAATGGCGACGCCTACAGCAGAAATTAAGAGGAAGATTTAAAGAGGGAGAGAGAGAGAGTTAAGTCGGATAAAGAGCGCTGAACGTTGTTGAATATTGCTGTAAAATAAAAAAGAAATACCATGAAAATGAAAAGCAAATAAAAGCAACAGCAGCCAAAGAAGATGCTCAGAATGAGCAGACACATAAAGACCTGAAAAACGCTTGCGGTGGTCAGTAGCAGCAGCCAGTTGATGGTGCCAGTGGGTCAGAGGGGAAAAGACAGAGAATACTCCAAGTAGCTGTAAAGAAGTTTTGTTTGATTTGGGACAACGCCAGCTCAGGGCCACTGAGAGCTGAATGGAACGTGGAACGTGATACTTTCAACTACTATTCATACAATGTAAGACACAAATGTCAAACAAACAGGCAAACAAGCCGTAAACGAGCTTGCATTTAGTTTTCTTCACTTGATATGTGGGGGAGATTACAAGTTAAACAGAGGGAATTAGTTCAACCATAAGCTTTGATCTCTCAACGCATTTCATACAATTATCAAATATGTAATGCAACTTCGACAGGCAGACATGTGGCAGCAATGACACGCTATACTCGTCTACCTAAATGCTAATGCCGCCTAGAGCTACGTATACGTGATCTACCGATTTTCAATAACAGTTTTCCACGAACTCGCCCAACACTACTATGTCAGTGTGTGGTAGCATGATTATGCTTTCACAAAATGGCAACTACAGAGAACGAATATCCTTTTTGGAAAAGTGCTCGCACGTTTTTGATAACAGGCATTGAAAACGCCTGTAGCAGCATTCATTTGCAAATCATCAACGATTTGCCGAATATCGACGGTTATAACACTTGGTAATGATAATGACCCCACAACGATAGTGAACTTAACTCCCAACTGTGAATGCATATTGGATATTGGGCTTTGGAGCTGCTCTTCAAGCAACTCATACTCTTTGTCTAAATATTCACTGGACAAAGGTGCTTTGTTTCACATGGCCTGCCTTTGTTGTCTGCAAGTCAACTCAAGCGTCTTAACTGCTGCTCCTTCTCTCCCTTGCCTCGTTTTCTGGGAGAGCTTTTAGCTTGCTTCCTTCCGCTGCGCCATATTTAACTCGTTTTATCTGCCGTCGCGTTAAAGTGAACGCTCATTATGGATATCATCAGGCATGTATGCAGGGAGCTGAGAGGTAGAGGGCACTGTATTCTCTTTTTATTGCGCTTAATTTTTATCTGTTGTCTGTTTATGGAGTGTCATGCGATAAAGATACCCTTTTAATTGCCGAACAGAATAAACGATTGTATACTATAGTAAATTTTGTCTGTGTGCAATTAACGTTAAAATAGATACAATAATTGTACTCTGCGGGCAATTTGCGTTATCACGCCTGTTCGCAAATTATGCCTAAATTCATGCTAAACTGAATGCAGACAATATAGTGCATATGCGTTTGAATTTAATTTGCGTTACAGAGCTGGTCAAAACTAATTTTTGTTTAAAGCCACTGTCACCGGGCGATTTTCAGGTTGTCTGCCTATCTTCCGCATGCTCTTTATTTATATGTTTTATATTCTTGCACTGGGTGTGTCTGTATCGCATTTTGTATCATTCCATCTGCGACACTTTCGTACACGAATAAACAATTTGAAAAGCTGACATAATGCCTACATTAAACGACAAAACCGACAGCGAAAAATGGCAAACATTTGTGGTGGAAAGCACGCGTTAAAAATGACAAACAACAGAACAAAACCAAAACAGTCAAAAGTATGAGAGAAATGACAATAATTCGCCTGCTCCGGCTTTAAAAATGACAATGAAAATTGTTGTCAATTGCTGACAAGATTAATTTCGGGCACGCTTGAAAAATATGTACAATTTTGTTGTGGTCGGTGTCCGCCCATGGGCAGACTTTTTTTTAGTGTATGTGCGACATTGGATGATAAAAAAAAGATAGTTTCAATATGCAACGTTTTTATGTGTACAAAGTGAATTTATCGATTGGGCTGCTGCTGTTCGCATTGATTGATTATCCATTTTTATGTCTCTTTGCTTTTGTTTTTGTTTGCCATGACAAATTTGATAAATTTTCACTTCCCACAGGGCATATGGGGCCGCCTGTACGTAACGGCCATGTCATGTCAAGTGCATTGAACAAGAAACTCAATAAAAACGGCAGCAAAAAAGGCAGCGTTGTGTCTTTCTATTCGTTGCCCATCGTTGGCAATGACCCCCAATTGCCCAACTGACACTTGAACCTAGCTCTCTGTCTATTACTATATATTGTACATATGTATACATACAGCTTAGTACGTATATGGTTGAGGATTGACTCGTGCTATTGCATATCAAATGAAAAATCAAATATTTTCGATTTCTTGTTTAGTGCTCTGATTTCGCTTTTAGGAAGATGCTTCAACACCAAGCACTTGTCAAGTATTTCTATCTAGCTTTTAATGTTATATGGTAGCATCGTTTTTGAGATAAATGAATTCAATTTAAATACAACATATAGTATAAATGTCACGGTTTATTTAATTAAACTATTTTATTTTTGGACTAGAATCTCGTTTTACATATTAGTCCACTAGCGTATAAACAATACACTATTCATAGATTTAAATTTTCCACTGCTTTTACTACGTCAAAAGTGAACTGGATTTTTAGTTTATTCTATTGCATTTTGGATTTAATTCATTTAATGCAATTAGCAAGCAAACGACAGCAACAATTAAACAATGTGATTAATGCCGTAAATCCATTACGAAAAATATTGAAAGCTGGCTGCGTGAGCCTGGCGTCAGTCATGGGGATTTCACGGGGTCAACATCGACCCTTTTTTGTTTTGGGGTCAACCGCGAAACATTGTGTGTATGTATATATATATTATATGTATGTACATATAAATATGTGTGAGGGTTGCTTTACTGCTGCCAGGTACACAGGGCGTATTATTATTGTTGTGTCTGTTGTTGTTTATTCATGCACATGCATTCGTCGGAAATTGTAACGATTATACACCGGACACACACACAGGAAGCGGCGTAGCCCTTTATCCCTAGAGAACAGAAACAACAGCACCCCACAAAGTCCCCATGCCAAGTCTCGTTTGAGCCGATGAACATTATTAGCGAATATTGGTGCCGTGCTATTCACGTAGCCAGCGTAGCCGAGCGTGTTGCATGCGTTAAAAGTATTATACAGGTTATATACTTGTTCCTATTGTTTTCGTCGTTGTCGTTGTCGTCGTCGTTGTCCTTTGCTGTTAAATGAGATTTGCAATTTTCAGTATACTTCAGTTAACGTAATTACAAGCAGCAGTTGTGAGCAAATGGCTTTTTAATTTGTTGCAACAATTCAAGCATTATGCTCGGATTTCCCTGTTTCTTTTGCTTGCCGTGGGCGCCAAGTGCGTTGATTGTTTTAATGCATTTTTAATTAAAACAAATATGAAGAATATTTGTGCTTTTTCTCTCTTTGACAGACATAATAAATCAGTTGATGGCGGAGACTTAACTAGCGTTTGAAATTGAACTCAAACTAAGTCATTAAAAGTTTTGCTGTGACTTTTGCAGTTTCGCATATAAAACTTCTGCAAGTTGAATCAAAAATGGGCGGCGTCTGGCAAGACTGGGCTGATGAGAAATACAGAAAATGAGAAGAGACGGACAGTATATAGTTGCGATTATTTGCATCTATAGGTGGTAGCCTTGCTACTTCTGCTTGCCTCCTTCGAGTTGAGCCAAGCCATCATGGCTGGCGCAGCTCATTATAAATCTGTTGATGCTGCATTTCTCTGCCTGGCAGGATATGCTGCGCTCGCTTCCTGCCAACTGCTTTGGCTGCTCTATGACTGCTGCTGTTATCCTGCTTCTATAGTTACTTGGCCATATCAGTAGCATTTTATGCTTACAGCAGCAGCTACTGCAGCAGCACAAACGTCTTTGGCATTACGCTCTCGTCTGCCCGTCTGCTCAGCTGTAATGCCAGTCAGTTTACGAGCCAAGGGGAACTTGTCTAAAAATCACGCATAATTTATTTACCATAAACAAGATGAGGAACAAGAAACAAAGTCAACCACGGGCCGCCGCAGCTCGAATGTCCTTGGGCTTCTACCCGGACAGACATCTATACAGACACATGTACGGTTGGTTGGACGAACTCGTTGATGTTGCGAAAAGTTGCTGGCTGTCAGCGGTACACTTTGCACATGTGCTGCGCAATATTACGTATACGCAAAGATTGCTTGCTCTATGCTTTTGGGATTGTTGTTCAATTTATGATGATGCTTTTTCTCCCGCTGCTTCTACTTCTGATCCTTCCTCTTGCTGCATACTGTGCAACACAATCTAAAATATTGAAATGAGACATGCAAAATGCAGGCAACGGAAAAATTGTAAAACAACATCGTGGCAGTACGAGCTAAAAACAAAAAGCAAGCACAGCAATAAAATCGCTTTATCTTCATTAAAGCTAGAAAGATATCATTGCTAAAACATAGACACACAAACCCACAAACAGCTCCAGCTGAACAATAAGGAGTCGAGGCCCTCTCCTCCACGAATAACCATCTTCAACATTGAATAATATATGCAACGAAAATAAAATATAAACTCGACAAAGAAAAAATATTAAAGCAACGCAGCTGCTCAACCGCTCGCTAATGCCAGAGGTAGAAATGTACAGCAAGAAAGTAAAGCACACGATGCTGGGATAAATAGTAGATTCATTCACATGTGCAACCCACCACCTCAAGGATAAACAATACAGCCACCAAGTGGATACATGTGTTTTTTCTAGCGCGCTGCTAGATGTGAATGTGGCGGCTGGCAAGCATTTTGTGTGGTTTTCATTACGCTTGGCTCCAGACCCAGTGCCAAAACTGGCACGCCTGTTGTTTGGTTTACGAAAATACAGTCGAAATGTTCTTATTCTGCTGGTAGCAAGTCATGCACCAAAAAAAGCTTGCCAGAAGGCCGACAAGGCTTTCAAGTAAAATGCTGACAGTTGGACAGACAACCGAGCTGGCTGGTCAGCAACCTTAGCACCGGTTAAATAAGCCCCATGACAGCAAATGTATTCTACGATTTAGATGGAATGAAAATATATTTGTTTAAACACTGGGTAGCTGGCCCTCATTTTCAGCTGAAAATCATTGAAAAAGTGCAGAGGTTAAACCTATTTAAGCAACAATTGAGCGCAATTGAGGCTGTAAGTCTGAAACAGCACTGAAAAATCTAAATTTTCAAATCAAAAGTATCTCAAGGATTACTTCTTATAGGCTAAAATTTAAGGATTTTATAAAAATCGCTTAGCTGGTTGCTTTCAAATAGTTAAGGATCCAATTTAAGGCTGGAAACAGCAGTTTTTTAATACCCCTGGCACTTGCTGGCAGCTTAATAAACATTCCATCCATCCATTGTCTTATGCTATGTATTGTTTTATGGAAATAAGCGAACTGTTTGGCGAGACCAAGTGGGACAGCGAAAAGTGGAAAGGGGAGGGAACAGCGAAGTATGCATTTTGATTTGCATTCGCACAAAAAATTTATTAAAAACCAAAATATATATTTATATACATATATATTTACATGAATGAAATTGTACTGGAAACAATAGTGCAAGAAGCACCGCATCCGCAGGCAGGTGTGCAAATATACAGATGAGCAGTTAACGATAACGGGTATTGAAAAATTGAAAATGAATAGCAGGTAGCTATATAAGCCAATGCACACAGACTGCTTGGCATAGTGTAGAAGGTAGCTTGTGTTCAAAGTATTTGGGGACCGGATGTGTTATGCAGTACATTTTGATTAATGTTGCTTTTCAATTTGTTATTGTTTTGCAGGCGAAACGCATACAGAGCAATGAACTGGCCGCCATAAAAGTTATTAAACTGGAGCCCTCCGACGACATTCAGATAATCCAACAGGAGATCTTTATGATGCGAGACTGTAGGCACCTTAACATTATTGCCTACTACGGCTCCTATCTGCGACGGGACAAGCTCTGGATTTGCATGGAGTTTTGCGGCGGTGGCAGCCTACAGGATATCTATCAGGTGACCGGGCCCCTTACGGAGGTGCAGATTGCCTATATGTGCCGCGAGACTCTCAAAGGTCTGGAATATCTGCACTCCATGGGCAAAATGCATCGCGACATCAAAGGCGCTAACATTCTGCTTACTGAATATGGAGACGTTAAGCTGGCCGACTTTGGGGTCTCGGCGCAAATAACGGCCACTATTAACAAGCGAAAGAGTTTCATAGGTAAGTTTAAAAAAAAATTATATTACTGCAATCTAGAATTATGGGATCAATTGATATTCAAACATGCTGAAAACTTTCTAGTCTAGATCTTAGGACGACTTGATAAAACGAATTTCAGCAAGTTTAGGACAGACCATTCGAATCGATTTGGCATAAGTGTGTATCATTGCGTGTTCCGTTTTTAAATTGTGTGCAGACTCACCCACACAATCCTGTCAAGTTAAAGCAAAAAGGGCTCTCTCTTTTGAGAGGATTCTGACAGCTACCGCAATTGCTTTTCACGCTCTTAAACACTTACACAACAGCTGTCAGAAATAACGGAAAAACACATAAGCATGAAAATAAAAAACATTGCACTGAACGAAAAGCAGGCAACGAGGCAAAAAGAAAAAACCCAAATTTAATAACAGCAAAGCAAAATACGAACCAGAATATGAATATGGCTTATAAAAAAAGGTTCCAAAATGTAGCAGCGTTCGACAGAAACGATTAAAAAAAAAAAAACAAGTACATTCTCTTGCCACGAATGCCCAACTAGAAAGTACCCTAAAAAATGACCTACTTTGGAGTTAGATTGATTTAAATTGCCATTATGTTTACTTTACTCTGGAACAAAAGCAATATACCCTTTTTTAGCCATAGCATAACCCATAAGAAGATGGAGAAACACTCCGAGAACCAGAAAAATGTTAAAGACTTAAAATAAGAATAAGGAGGTAAAGTTAAAGGAATTTTAAACAATTCAATTTACGAGAATATATCAAGTGCAGACATGTTCTCCAACCTGAAATGGGAATAAAGGTAGCTGCCGTGTAGCAACAATATCCAACGTACCGTTAGGCACAGGACTTGAGGTGAAGGTGGACAGCAGCGAATTGGAACTTCAGGCATTGCAAGATGCCCGCTGGAAGAATTTGGCATCCAGCAAGCTGTCGTTTTTTCTTTCTTGCTTTTTTTTTGACTACATAAACCCACAATAGAAAACGTTCTCAAAAATGTCTGCTGGTTTGCTTGATTTCTTTGGTTCGACTTGCAACACTGTGTCTCCTGCATAGCTGCTACCTACGTTTTGTGTCTCCTTGTAGTTTTTACATATTTTTCAGCAGTAATAGATTTTTCTGCTAAGCTGTATTGCATTTCATTTTTGCCATTAAATGGCAACCACCTTTAAAATTCCTTGAGCAACGAGTACTTCAAGTTTCGGGTCAATGGCACTACACAGCGTGTCGTATACGCAATTTAAATGTAAATACCAACTTATCAGTCAAACAGCAGCAAAGTTGCTGCCAGTGAAAGGAAAGCGAGGAGGCTAAAGAGGGATACGTAGCGCAGACTATAAGTCGCGTTTGCTTGTCAGTCATTTGCATTTTTTACGAGGACATGCAATCTCTTGGCACGCAGCCCCCTTTATAATAACGAGCAGTGGCAGATTTTAACAGTACCTACTGAACTGGTGTCAATTCACCATTAGGTGGCGCGACAATTGATTTTTACTCAGTGGTTTTCAGCATATCTCAAGCAAAGTCGATCGTGTAGATGTTTTAAATAAATAAAAGCTTTTAACTTGTGAGCGTTGCTTCATCAGAAAGTAAGACTGGTCGCCAATTAAGTAAGTTCAGCTGTTTTATGATATTGCTGTAGAGGCCACGCCTTGTATTAGGTTATAAAGAGGACAGAAAAGTCCTGCAACTCAAAGCTGCCAATAAAGTGGGGACATTTGAGCTGTGATTGCCATAAAAACACAAAGCTGACGAGTTGCTTTTATGGCATTTGCATCAGACTGGCCTTACGCAAGGATTGCTTAAGTTTTTAATGCGATTGGGACTCTCGTAAAAATCACGACGCCTTGCGCATAAATCTTGTTGTATTACAGCACTGCGCTCGTTTGGCCAAAACAATCCAATTTGTCGCTAATTGTGTGCGCCATTTGATATTTATGCCATTAATAAACAGCTGACCAAGTTCATTGCGCTCAAAGTTCGCTTGACACTTAGTTGCACTTTATGTCAGACTCAAGTAGAAAAATGCTGAGAATTAGCGGTTTTTTGTTGCCAAAACCCTCACATGTCAATTGCGGTAGCTGCGACAACGCCCCAACGAGTGCAGAAAGGATTTAGGACTTGTGCACGCTGCAAATGACAGACAACAAACAAGGGGTAAGGCAACGAATCGTGAGCTGCAGACAATTGTCTAACTACTGCTATTGTGTTTGTGTGTGTGTGTGTGTGTGTGTGTAGTGTGTATGCATGTCTTTGTTTGTGTCTGCAGTTGGCAAACAATGTGACGTCGCTTACGACTACTGTTATCATCTCGAGGGCTGCTGCTTCAATATGACATTGTTGCTGTGACAAATGCGGTGATAACCACAAGACCGATGTCTTTCTGTCTATCAGTCTATCGCTGTGTCTGCATATGAAACCACATACAAGGCAAACAAGACACGAACAAATTCACACATTGGCAGTAAGCAGGGATAACGACAGGACAACGAGAAGAAAGTCGAAAGTCGGCAGATGCCAGCTGGCGTTTTATTATTTCATAAAAAAAAGTGTGCTTACGTTTGTGTTTAGTATCATTTAAAAGTCAGCTGCCATAAACGACAGTCATCGTGCCATCGTAAGCATCATTGTTGCCTTGTTGCGTTAAAGCCCTAGCTATATGTTGGCTGAAAGCCAGTAAAATCGAGTTTTTGTGACAGCAGTTGACGCCTGGCGCTTTGACCCTTGTTAGGGATTTATTTAAATAGCCTCATCAATTAGATAATCATATATTCTGTATACTAGGTGTCTCAGAGTCGTGCAAATCTTACTGAATCTTCTCTTCAGCTTATCTTCCTTCTTGCTATTGCTGCTCTTGCCGTATTGTCACACCGCAATTAACAAAATGACTGTCACTTAGTGTTCGCGTCTCTCATGGCTTTTAATTAAATTGTGGCAACAGTGTGAACAGTCCGTCCTTGACTTAAAATTGACATCTCGGCACACGTGCTGGCCTGGCCACACGTTCGGGCGTTAATTTTTCCTTGTTAGTCGAAGACCGTATGAAATGCGAGGCATTAAATATAATTTCTGTCTTTTTGCTGTGCGATTGTCAGTACATTTGGATTGAACAAAGAGAGCAACAATTTAATAAGCACTATATTTTCTTTTCGTTCTCACAGGCACTCCCTACTGGATGGCGCCCGAGGTAGCTGCCGTGGAGCGTAAAGGTGGCTACAATCAACTCTGTGATATTTGGGCCTGCGGCATAACGGCAATTGGTAAGTGTCTAGTTATTTTTGAGAAAACACAATTTTACTTATTGATGAACAATTTCAGAATTGGCTGAACTTCAGCCGCCAATGTTCGATCTGCATCCAATGCGCGCCCTGTTCCTGATGTCAAAGAGCGGCTTCAAGCCGCCGACACTAAGTAACAAAGACAAGTGGAGTCCCACTTTTCACAATTTTATCAAGACCGCACTGACAAAGAATCCAAAGAAGCGCCCAACCGCCGAGCGGCTGCTGCAGCATCCCTTTGTCCAGAGCGAGATGCCGCTGCGTGTGGCCAAGGAGCTGCTCCAGAAGTACCAGAGTCCCAATCAGCAATACTACTATCTCGATGGCGACGAGGAGGTAAGTGTAAATACTTTCTGCCCACCATATAACATCACAAGCTTCCAAGACGCTACACACTATTTGCCTCAAGCCACTTGCCACCTTTTGCTGTAATTTATTTGCGCTTTTAACGCTGGCTTCACTTCGCTGCCTGCTGCTGCCACACTTTTGCTCGGACTTGGGCCAGTTGCTCTATTTACTTAGTTTGCTTTGCGCTTTGTGCTGCGCCATTGTTGCGCAAGAATTGAAGATTTAGTGCGCCATTAGGTACCTTGGAGCCTCAGTTTAATGTGTGCTCTCTGAAGGTGGTCACATTAATGATTTGCTCGACTGTAGAATCGATGGGGCACAGAATGCGCAGCCAACATAGTATTATATACAATAAGAAAAGTTAGATTAAATTCTTTTCTTCTCGTAATATCAAAAACTGCCAGAAAAGTATTAGGTTTCTGTAAATTACAGTTTAAACACTTAATATCAACTAATATCTACATAGCAGTGGGGGTGCCACCGTCTAGACATCAAAGCCCGAGGAGTGCCACAAACTCGTGTCTAACAAATGCAAATTTGATAAAGCACAAATTTAAAATGCCATTTTGCATGGATATTCGAGCGGACGGCATGTCAACTCATAAATCCTCAATTTGTTTGAATGTTTTGCAAAACTTTTCGCCGACTGTCACTGTCTAAGAAAGAAGGGTAGGATGGATGGACGGTATGATGTGGTATGTGGGTAACTGGTGGCTTTATTTTGCTGTTTGCAGTCAAGTTGCATTATAAGTGGTATATATTCAAATTGTACTTAGCGCTAACTTTGGCTACGGCTTAAGTGTAACGCATGGCTCAGCGCTTTAGCTCATCAGTTCTACAAGGCGAATATGATTTTGATTTATGAGATTTTATCGCAAACTGAAAACTTTCTTACTGCCCAAATGGCGTCGGGTAACTGGCAGTGGCTCATCTCTCTCTTTCCAACTAACTTTGACTTAACTTGGCTTATTCTTTTGCTTTGTACAGACGGTAGCTGGAGTGCCGCAGCGGATTGCCAGCAAGATGACGTCGCGTGCCAATGGTGTTCCGGCCCAAAACCATACGCTCAAAACAGGCAAGTTATCAGAAAAAACAATATGTTGACGAAAACAAACGAATTTTAAATAAATATTTCATCCTTTATCACAGGCCTGACGACGAATTCGACATGGTACGAGCGTTCTTCTAGTCCTGAGACGTTGCCTAGCGACATGTAAGTTGAGCCAACATTTAAGATATATACGCTATATATATATGTATATACTATAAACGAAATGATTGAAAAATTCGCTTTAGTCGCGTTGCCTTAATACTTGCTACAGTTTTCTTCGCATATGCTACCTTCTATTTTTGTTTTATAACCGCTTTAGTTTTTGCTTCGTTTCTAACTAAGTTCATTACAAACATCTGTACACATTCTCACATTTCTTCAGCCAACTTGCATTTCTTGCTTAGTGTTTTGTGTCTGCCTCTTGTTATCACCACTATATTCATTACTCTTATATCTATATATTTTCTTATAGACCAAGGCGCAGCGGTACTTTGATTATGAACATGTCCTTAAGGTTAGATTTGCCCATCTATTGAGCAGATATTCAACAGCTCGATATGTATGTAGCTGCAGCTTGCTCTTGTGCTATATTTTGTATTGTAATCCTATTTATGCTTGCCATATTCTTCGTTGCTTTTTTGTGTGTGTGTGTATGTGGGGCACTAATGTCATTTAACTTGCTGACGCCAGACGCTGCTGCCTGGCCTTGACTGCGCTTTTATGCAACTGCAGCTTGCCACATTTTTGGCTGTATACCTACTACTACTATTCTATTTTGGCACGAATTCTGGCCGAGCACGCGCCTCGTGTAATTTGCTTGGTCTACACAGAGATCCTACTGGCATTCACCATAGCTGCACGTATCCCAAAGCTGTGTTTACTTTTGCAGCATTTTGTTGCACACACCTATACAACCTATACACATACATGAAGTTGCGTTAAGTTAGCTGTACGTGCTGGCAGCATTAAACAAAACAACAACAACTCCGTGAAAAAGTAATTACAACCTGAGCGCGCGCGCTGTTGATGGATGCGAAGTTTCCAGAGCAAGGCTGCTGCACAGCTGTGTGCACTTTGCAGCTTCGCACAAAAGTATGCTATACAATAATAATAAGTAGCAGTAGTGCAGCCTTTGCACACACACACAACCACAGAAGCACATGGGCACAAGCATACAAGAGAAAAGTAAAATAAAAACGCGAATTATTGCAGCGTGTCCGAGAAATCAATATATGAAATTAATGCTCATCACACATGCCCCTCCCTGCTGCTTCCCACCTACCATTCAGTAGCAGCATTTGATCAGCCATTTGGCTGTCAGGTAGAGCAAGCACAGCTGCCATAATGCGAGCTATTTGTCATTTAAAATGATTACGCTGTCGGCGCGCCGCCTTGATAGCAACAAAATACCATACGTACCTACATACGGCAGACAGGCAGTTGGCGACACATGGCAACAACCCCTTTCGTTTCGGTGCCCAATATGCCATAAAAATCGACAGCTTCAACTTTTATGTACTTGTACCGAACGCGAAAGAGAGCGAAAGTGGCAAGTATATTGGCTAAGTGCCACGCCCACGCTCACTCGCATGCATAAGCAGCTCTCGCATGGCGCCCAAAAAGTTTGTGCCGGCAACTTTTATCCTTTTCATACGCTTGCGACAAATTCCCTAATGTTGTTCTTTGGTACTTTTTGGCTGCCGTTGAAAGCAATCCAAAAATAATAATAACAGCATAAAGCCAACAAAGGCACACGAAACAATAAACATCATTAATGCCCAAAGCACTGAACATATAAGCCAATTCTTCCATTTTCTTGTTTATTTTTTTTGCTGCTGCTTTTTAATATGACATTTTTTTGGGTTTCCTTTCGCCTATGCGCTGGAAAATATGATTCTTAACGTTAAATTGTCCTTGGATAATAAGTTTAATTGAGCGTAAAAGCATCTATTCTTACAGCTTATTGTTTTTGTCTTGATAATTAAACATTCTTTGCATGATCTTTTAAGAATCAAACACTGAAATTATCTCGCTCAGAGTCTCTTGCAAGTTGTGGCAGTAGTTTTGATTGATTGATTGTTGGTATTGTTCGTTTAAGGGCTAATTAAATAATTTATATACGTTTTTAAATATTTTTTAATTTTTGTTTCTACTGAAATCTTAACAACAAATTTTTATTTCGTTTTCTTTACGTATATTTTTTTCGTGTTTAATTTCTGTAGGAGCCTCTTACAGTATATTGATGAGGAGCTAAAGTTAAGGTAACTACACCAATATTTCTTTTGCGAACCGATTAATACGAAAATTAGATATAGCTGGTAAATACCTCAAACAACAGTCCCTAAACACAACAATTAACACAGCTTCCCCTTCACCCCAATCTATACAAGCAAACTAATGGGTAAAGTTTTGTAGACATACATATTCGTACATATATACAACATACAACACCATGTACATCAGTTTCCAACAAACTGCAGCTGTGTGCACTCTACTTTATTCCCATTCACAACCCCACACTCCTTCACACACACACTCTTCTCCCATATGTTATGCTCATTAGCAGTAGCCAAGCAGTAATAGAGTAACATCATTATCGCAAGAGGGTGGCCATATTTCTCAGTTGCCATTACACATTTGGCGCACCTTCCCTTTTTTGTGTGTTAGTCTTTTATTCTGTATTCTTTAAAATTCTATTAAAATATATATTCCCTACAGCTTTGTGCACTGTCGTCTTTGTATCTCTTTTGTAAGTTGATTTTGTTGTGCGCTCTTTGTCATGTTCGGGCATTGTTGTGTGCTTTAGTTTCTGTCTCTGTCCAAAACTTAATGTATGCGTATACGCAATTTTTCCATTGTCTAATGTGCACATTATGTAGTCGTTCTGTGTGCTGCGCGCATTATTAAAATAATGCGACACATTGAAATTATGCATCAACCGAGTGTGAGGAACAAATCTTTATCTTTCTGAGATAATATCAACATCTAAAATTGAAACCCGTAAGGGCAGACCGTCTGCATCCTGGACCCTTCATCAAATATAAGTGATTATTTATTAAAATGGTTGTCTTTCCACACATCGCATACTTATTGTTATTATTATTATTATTGAAGCTGCCTACTAGTGGCGATGGCATGATTGGATGCGTGTGTGTGTATTTGATAGCCTTTTTATGTAACAATACGCTAGCCAAAGAGCAACACGTTTTTGACAGGCAACGAATTAAGACCTGAACGTAATGCACACAAATTGATAGACAGATGATAAGCAATCTCCATCTGAAGGCTTATTAAAGTATTCAAGCTTGGGCATAATGAGTATGCCATAGAAAAAACTTGGATAGATATTTTTCCATCTACATCACAATCTCTGCGTTAATGCAACGCTTTGTTGCTTTTAAGTTTTTACAGTTTGTTTTCTGTGCTAATATATTAGAAATTGCTGGAATATGTTTGTTACAAATTAATATTCCAGCATTTTCTTGAAGCATTCACTCCGTTTTCGCATTTTAGAATTTGTTTGTTTTGTGTTTCGTTGTCTGTGCATTCATGTGCGAGGCAATCTTCTATTCGGGCATTTGAAGCATTTGTGTGTGTGTGCATTTGCATGTGTATGTGTGTGTGTGTGTGTGTGCTTAATTCGTATTCACAGTAGTATTATTTGTTGTTGTAAACAGCTTTGCATCTCATGCATTATTTATGGGCTTCGCATTAACTTATTTTTATAATTTATATATTGCGTTTATTCACTGAAATGTGCAACAACATGGCCGGCGCGGTCTCTCACTCCCCCTGAGCCCCGGAAAGAGACGTGTTTGCTAGCCCATAATTTAATTGAAAACATAAACCGCTTATCCACTCTATATTTATTTTTTGTTCTGTGAAGAATCTAAAATGCATGTATAGTAATGTACAAAAACAAAATAAATAGCATCCATGTAGTCATAGGGATTCACTTAGAGAGTCAGAAAAAACACAGACAGACACACGTGGAACTCAACACTCAAGCACTCAACCACCCAACCACAAACCCCATGTCCAGATACAAGCTGCACACTAACGCACCACCAACAACAAGAACACACACACTCTGGTGACCCTCTTTTGACCCACCTCACACACACAAAGTGTATGTTGTTGTGCGTGTATCAAATGAAGAAGCTCAAACACTTTGGCTTTCTTTTTCTTTCTCTTCCCACGCGCGTGTCTCTCTCTCTCTCTCTCTCTCTCTCTTTCTATTTGTGTATCGCTTTATCTTAAAAATTGGCTTGGTCGCTCTTAGAGCAACTTTGCCATTAAACGACACCAAAGATTCGGCACTAAGTGGCGGCGAGTGCAGCTGCGTCGGTGGAGGCGGCGGCGGCAGTGGCAGCAGCAGCAGCGGTGGCGGTGCATTGATCAATGGGGGCTACAGCAGCAGCAGCGGCGGCGGCGGTGGTGGTGGCAGCATCAACAGCAGTGGCATCAGCGGAAACGGTGGAGGACATCATCACCACCATCATCATCATCAGCATCATCAGCATTATCAGCATCCCAATTTGCATCAGCAGCATCATCATCACAGCTCTAGCACGGTCATGGTCACGGACATTCACCAGCACCTCAACCACCATAACAAACCGCACCAACTTAACCACCAATCAACCACCCCACTGACCACATCTAGCACCAGCAGCGCCTTGGCCTCGGCAGCGGCCCATTCGAGTTCGAATTCAAATTCAAATTCAAATGCAAATGCTAATTTGAATCCCATGAGCATGTCCGCCTCGCTAGCCTCCATGCCGGGTCTGAGCGCCTATCTGGGCTTGTCCAACTTGCGCACCACCAGCATTGGCGATGGCGTTGGCGATGGCGATGCCGACGACGATATGCATCTGGACATTGTCGACATTGCCATGAATAATGCAACTGCTGCTGCTGCTGCTGCCGCTGGCGCTGGCTTAGCTTCTGGTGCCGGTTGTTCCGCCTCCGCTGCGCATTATCTGCGCCACAGTAGCAATTATCGCTCAGCAGCGGCTGCGGTCTCCTCGGCCTCCTCGGCCACGTCTCACGCTGCTGACCATGGTTTGTTGCCAACGCTCATCAACAGCAACAATTACAATGCCACCACATCAACATCAGCAGCAGCAGCAGCGGCTACAGCAGCAGCAGCAGCAGCGGCAGCGTCATCCACCTCGTTTTATAATCGCCTCCTACTCCTCGATAATTCCAGCGGCGATGCAACTGTCAGCAAAGGCAGCAATGGCCTGGACAAGCACGAGTCCTCGGTTACGCCACCTACGTCCATCATCAGTCAATCAGCAGGCGATGGCTTTTTGCATTCCAACAACAGCGCTTCCACCAGCTCGGCGGCGGCGGCAGCAGCCGCAGCAGCAGCAGCATCGGCGTCATCATTAGACAGTATAGGATTAGCGGCATCAGGTGCTGCTCCCAATGCCTCAGTAGCCGGCAGCTCAACGCATCTATATCAAAATCTGCTGCGGAGCAGCGCTGACATCATCGAGCTGGCCCAGGCAAAGGCGCAGAGCAGCGAAAACAGCAACTGTGATTACCGAAGTGAAAGCAACCAGGTACGGAGAGTTTTGTCCTAGTATTATCCTATCTATCCATCTATTTAATTTGCTTTGTATATTTAGAATGGTGTAGAGGATTCACCGCGTCGACATAGCTCAATGGATCAGCTTATTGGTCTGCTAAATGACATGGGCAAGACGTCGCGTACGCGCAGCCTCAGCGACGGCGGTACCCAGGATGACGATGACGGTGAGAGAGGGAGTGCATTTCTATTCCTTGTTAACCTTAATAATTGAAACATTTTTGTGTGGTTTCAGTTGAAAAGGAGGCGCAGCCGGATCTGCTGAACAATACGCCACCTGTGCCGCCAAAGCGTTCGCATCGGCGTCGTCATACGCCACCGAGGCCCATCTCGAATGGGCTGCCACCGACGCCCAAAGTGCACATGGGCGCGTGCTTCTCCAAAATCTTCAATGGATGTCCGCTGCGCGTGCACTGCACAGCGTCCTGGATACATCCGGAGACTCGAGACCAGCATTTGCTGATTGGGGCCGAGGAGGGTATATACAATCTGAATATGAACGAGCTGCATGATGCAGCAATCGATCAGCTCTTCCCGCGCCGCACCACCTGGCTGTATGTGATCAAGGATGTGCTAATGAGCCTCTCCGGCAAATCCTGTCAGCTGTATCGACACGATCTGGTTGCTCTGCACTCGAAGCAGACGGTGCGCTTCTCGCTGCACATGAACAAGATACCGGAGAGGCTGGTGCCGCGCAAGTTTGCACTTACCACCAAGGTGCCGGACACGAAGGGCTGCACACAGTGCTGCGTCACCCGCAATCCGTACAACGGCTACAAGTATCTGTGCGGGGCGACGCCCACTGGCATATTCTTGATGCAGTGGTACGATCCACTCAACAAGTTTATGCTGCTCAAGCAGTGCGAATGGCCGGCCATCAGCATCTTGGGTGGCGGTCACGGTTGCGTCCAGAACGGTCATACGCCCGTCTTTGAGATGATTATCACGCCCGAGCTGGAGTATCCCATTGTGTGCACGGGTGTGCGCAAGTCTATGAACAACTGCCTTAAGCTGGAGCTTATCAACATGAACAGTAAGCACTTTCCCACACTAAACCCGAATCGAAATACTTATCGAAATATTATTGCGTTTTTAGGTGCTAGCTGGTTTCACTCGGAGGACTTGGAGTATGACGCCATGGCCACAATGGTACCACGTCGCGATCTGTTGAAGGTGGTGCGTGTGCATCAGGTCGACAAGGATGCCATTCTTGTCTGCTATGGCAATGTGATGCAGGTGGTCACACTTCAAGGCAATCCCAAGCAGCACAAAAAGATGGTTGCCCAACTCAACTTTGACTTTAATGTGGACAGTATTGGTATGTATCTTTCTTTATCCTCCTATACCTCAAATTTACAAATGTCATATGGTTTTCAGTTTGTCTACCGGACAGTGTATTAGCATTCCACAAACACGGCATGCAGGGCAAATCCCTGCGCAACGGAGAGGTGACGCAGGAGATCAAGGACATGAGTCGTACCTATCGGCTGCTGGGTAGCGATAAGTAAGTAAATTACTACAGACGAAACACAGATAGATCATGAATATCCTTTTTTTAGGGTCGTCGCCTTGGAAAGTCAGCTGCTGAGGACCGGATCGCTGGGCAGTGAGGAAGGACATGATCTGTACATTTTAGCCGGTCATGAGGCCAGTTACTAGGCGCTACCTGTAATACTATACACACTCACACACACACACACACAATAAATTTTAAATGCTTGCAGTGCAGGGCGGCGCCAACTACTAACTGTAATTGTAATTGAATTACTCCGTAGGCCATAAGCTAATTTAAATCATTTATAGAAACAAAAACAAAGAAGCAATTAGCAGTCAGCAGACGCAACACACAATTTTGAGAGCTACTTAGCGCATTTAGAAACCAAAACTAATGTTAAAGCAAAAACAGATTTAAGATCAACCCAAATTTTTCCATTCTTTGCCAAAAAAATTACTAGAAAATATCAAAATTTGAATATTGTATTTGTACATGTGGGTCATTTTAGTATGAGTTCTTTTCACCTTTTTTTAAACAAGGATCCACTCTTTCGGAGAAACACAAGCAAATTAGAATCATAAATCTATTCTTTTCGGTTTGGTATTTGATGGTCCTTGGAATATTAATCTTGTTTGCTGATCCTATCATGCATTTATTTTTCCGAAATCTGGAATCTTTGAGTGCAAATCGATAGAGCTTTATATTTTTCCATTAAATACATGTATTTGTTGCTACCCTATTCCATTGTAATTATTTTTTGTGTATTACAAAGAGAAAATGCTTTAAATTTGTATGCCTAGATTTATTGAATTTAGCATACATAATTAATTTAAGATACTTTTGTGTAACACTCACAAAACCAATAAAGAACATAATTATTACTAGATTCTAGTTCAAAATGGATCCCACACGAACAAAAAGAGGCGGTAAAGAGAAAAGTAAAACGAAAAATAACAAGAAACATAAATTTTAATGTTTTTAGCACTTGTGGAGTTGTTTCATGTGAAGCAAAACTGTAGTAAATTGGAACAAATGAAGGATAGAGAAGAGTCAAATGCAATAAATTTGAGGTGTAATGAGTTTAGAGCGGTATGTTGGGAAACAAAATAGAGAATTAAGCATTTTCTAAATATATAATAAAAAATAAGAAACACGAAAGTATATGATTGCAAATTGTAAAGACATTTAAATGGCCTAAAATAAAAACTGAAGATTGTCATAATAACGATTTTAGCGTAAGAGAAACATTTTTCCAAACAAGCTGCACAGCCCCTTTTTCTTCTGTTGTAAAAAATATATATTTTAAGTTAATTAGTTATACGTTAATAGCAAGAAACCGAAAATTATAAATTAATACACAAAAACTTGTTGAACTTTAGTTTAGTGCAAAAGAACAAAAATAAAATGTATTTCAAAGAGCTGAACGCCTTTGATGTTTTTGAAAAGCGCGCCATGATTTGAACAAGTTGGCAGCCTTTGTTGAACAGCTGTTTTAAGTTGAGCATAGTATTTATCACATACTACAACACGGTCACATTGACAAAAACAATTTCACTTCACGTGGTGCTCAAAATTTGTTTTGCTGCAGCGTGCAATATACAATAAATTAAAAATAATGGCTTTTGAAGTCCCGGCTTGGGACGCGGGTGCCGAAGTTGTTAAATTCAAGTCGGTGCCTGGAGGAACAACCGTCGCCAAAAAGAGCATAGCAAAAAAACTGAAGAAGAAAAAACCCAAAGTGAAGGCGAAAAAACAAAAAAAGCAACAAGAGTCAGCCATTGCCAGTTTTCAGATGGGCAGAGGGCCGCTCGCACCGCCGGCAGATTCCTCAGACGATGATGCAGACGATGGAATGAAAGCCATGCACAAGATAAGAAGCGGACGCATTGAAAAGCAGAGGCCAAATAGTTCGGCCAAAGATGCAAACAACAAGAAGAAGCAGTTGGCGGCACTTAAGCCAGCCCTGGTCGAGGCGGCTGTTGAGGCTATGGAAGCAACCACAACTGTGCCTGCTGCCGGTACAGACTCACAAAGTTCGCTAGCCAACAAGTTGCAGTCGGAGCTTTTGGGTGGCCGTTTCCGATACATAAACGAACAGCTTTACACAATGAGCAGCCAAAAGGCTGAGGATCTCTTTCGCAAGGATGGCGGCGCCTTCGAGGCCTACCATGCGGGCTATCGTCAGCAGGTGGAAAAGTGGCCTTCGAATCCGCTGCAGCGCATCATCAAGACAATTAAACGTTTGCCCAAAACGGCCGTAATTGGTGACTTTGGCTGTGGCGAGGGAAAGCTGGGGCAGTCGGTGCCCAATAAGGTGTACTCTATGGATCTGGTTTCGACTCGCGCGGATATTATTGCATGCAATATAACGAAGACGCCGCTGCAGCCACTGTCACTGGATGTAGCAGTCTACTGTTTGTCCCTGATGGGCACCAATCTAAGCGACTATTTGTTGGAAGCGAATCGCGTACTAAAGCTTCATGGCAATATGTACATCGCTGAGATTCAGTCACGCTTTGAGGATGTGCGGGAATTTATGCGCTGCTTAAAGGATTGCGGATTTGATCTGATCAAGAAGGATGTGGCTGTCAACTACTTTTATTTTTTTCATTTCCGCAAGATGCGACATGTTGGTAAGGACGTTAAAGTTAAGCCCTGTTCACTGAAGCCATGCCTCTATCGAAAGAGATAAGGGACCAACAAAATAATAAAAAAAAAAAAATTCTAAAATAAAAATTTTGTTGATTTTAAAAGCAAACAGTTGACAGAGCGATCTAAACAGTTGGGAACAGTTGTGTTTGGATCGTTTGGCGTTGCCATAAAGGTGAAAAGTAAGGCAACTGTGACGTCATGTTCTCTCGGTCTCTCAATTTTAGTTGATTTGAATCGCTGGGCAGTGGTTGTTTTGGGACTGCCGCTTTTAAAGCCAATATATGCATCTCTCAGTACCAGTTTGCTCTTCGTGCGTAGCATATCGAATATTTTAACACGGTACGTTAACTGAACGAACAGTGGCAGCCCACTAGGCAAATAAGCAAAAAAGAAAAACAGGCAAGAGAATTGCCTTAAAAATCAAATATTTTCTGTGTGTGTGTGAGTGTGTTTTTGTGAGCCAGTTGCAGAAAACGCGCGCAATTCTGTGTGTGTTTATAAATAAAACTGTATACGAATTAAAAATTGTGATTTACTGTTTGTGCAGTTTTCACACGCCCACGCCTAGTTTTCCCTACCCCTTTCATTGTCTATTTTAAAAGCAAACAGTTGACAGAGCGATCTAAACAGTTGGGAACAGTTGTGTTTGGATCGTTTGGCGTTGCCATAAAGGTGAAAAGTAAGGCAACTGTGACGTCATGTTCTCTCGGTCTCTCAATTTTAGTTGATTTGAATCGCTGGGCAGTGGTTGTTTTGGGACTGCCGCTTTTAAAGCCAATATATGCATCTCTCAGTACCAGTTTGCTCTTCGTGCGTAGCATATCGAATATTTTAACACGGTACGTTAACTGAACGAACAGTGGCAGCCCACTAGGCAAATAAGCAAAAAAGAAAAACAGGCAAGAGAATTGCCTTAAAAATCAAATATTTTCTGTGTGTGTGTGAGTGTGTTTTTGTGAGCCAGTTGCAGAAAACGCGCGCAATTCTGTGTGTGTTTATAAATAAAACTGTATACGAATTAAAAATTGTGATTTACTGTTTGTGCAGTTTTCACACGCCCACGCCTAGTTTTCCCTACCCCTTTCATTGTCTATTTCTCTCACTCTCACTAACTACATATTCTCTATTACTCACTCAACGTACATTTTCAACAGGTATTCAACGACGACGACGACACCGACAACAACAACAACAACGATAACAACAAATAGTCTTTTTTCGTGTTCAATAGAAAAAGGTGGCCAAGAATTTGTTTGTACATACATATGTATATGTATTTGCCGTGTGCAACTGTGTGTGTTGTGTGAGTGTGCGAAATCAGCTAGAATCATTGTTAACCGCTTGTGAAAAGTGAAAACAAAGCGAATAATTTAAAAAAAAACAACTAAGCAAACGCGCCTTAAAGTATTCAACGCTTCCTGTGGAATACGAATTGAATTTAAAAGCACAGCTTACTCGTAAGTAACGGATTCCTTAACTTTATTTTTATGTGGGAACTGTAGACCAGTTAATTATGATCTGCTTACACACAAGCTCGTCATATTCTTTTCGTTTTTGGGCTGTGGTCAGAGTTTTTGGTTGCCTTCTCCTCCATCAGCGTCTCCAACTCATTTTATGCTTTTGACATACACACACAGCAAGAACAGTATGACTTCATAGCTGGCACTCGCACACATGCAAAACGCAAATAAAAGCTATTCTCTCACATACTCGCCACTCTCTCAGAGTAAAGTGCTGAGGGAGATTCAAAAACAGACGGAGCGAGCGCGAGAGAGAGAGGGAGAGAGAAAAAGAGCAATTTGACGTTGTCGCTTTTTGGCCATAGCTTGCGTCGTCGTCGTCGTCGCTTTTGATGTATCTTTTTTGAGTTTTTCTTTGATTTCGTTTTCTGTGTTGCCTTTGCAACTTTACGTCTTGTTGACGGCCCACATTGTTGTTGTCGTACTCTTTATAGTCGAGTTTTGTGTTATTCTCAGTTGTTTCGCATTTCGCTGTTTTCGGGGGCTGAAGACACAAAAAAAATATTCTTATTGGCGGGTAGTCAAGGAAACATACTCAAAACATTTAACACATGCCGATCAGATACAAATACAGATACATACATACGTATATTTGTATATTTTTGTAAGTAACGTTGAATTATATCCGATTGAAATTAGTATAGAATGTGAAATACATACTCGTTTCTAGTGGATAACAGATTTAAGAGCAGCGCAATTTGTGGAATTTTGCTGTTTAAATTGTTTGCATAGGGGCCACAACGTTGATGACGACGTCACTGGTACAAAAATAAACTCGGCCAACAGCTGCCGGTGGAAATTGATCGTTGAGCAGGTTATTTCGTTATCAAAACGTCGACAAACTCTTTGTTTTCTTTATTTATTTTTTTCTGTATTCGCATTTGTGATATCAAGGGCGAATGTGAAGGCATGTGAAGGAAGCCGCAATGCTTTAGGCCACAGTGCGATAAGGGACAAATTACTCACACGCATTAAATCGTACCCCGGTCGATAAGATTCCAATATTAAGCGTTGTGCGAATATATGTACATACATATGTATAGCCGAGGCTAACAATGAGTTATGAATGGCAGGTGACTCTCTGTCCGCAACCCACAATCAGTATTTAGTTAGTTACATTCAATGCGTCATCCCAGCCGATTTTCACAAGCAACGGAAAACCTGGTCTGGTATAGAAAAAGAGACGCGGACGTGGCTCCGATTTGGGGCAGAGAATTTGACCCAAATACTAGAACTACTGGCCGTTAAAGTAAGACTACACTTAAAGCCTTCTCACCAATGCAAGTAAAATACGGCTTAAACCATTAGAGAGAGAGAGAGGCAGACAGAAGCAGTAACAAAAGAAGAAGAAGCAGAACTTGCCTTAGAAACCGGTTTTTGTTTCGTAGCCAAGAAATTGGCTACACAGCAGACAAACAAATAAAGGAAACGAGCAAAGCAAATGCTAATAACTGTACAACAAAGTGCGAGTCGAAAATTTTAATAAACTGTAGAGCCAAAGCTAGAGCTACAAACGACTTACCAACACGCAAAGCAAAGCAAACAGAGTCAAACGTGAAAAACTCGATGAAAAACCTGAATTCAACAAGAGGCATAAACAGCGGGAGAATAAGGTGTGTCTCTGAGCCGTCGTAGCATTAGATGCGGCTTCAAAGTGAGTGAGAGAGCAAATAAATTACTCGCTCTCCCTCTCTCTCTGTGTGTCTGTCTCTTAGCCAACGAGAGGCTAAGCTGTTCGTAAACAGCTCATAAACTGGAATTTTAGGCCACTGCAACATCACCTCACCAGCTACCAGATCGACTCAAGAGTCTACAACATTTTCTAGCGGGCATTTATCTGACGACTATCTGCTTAACAAATGATTAGCGAGACGATCCCCAAAAGCTTCTTCTTCTTCCAAAATGCATGTTTTCCCCCCGTGTGTAGACTTTTCTTTTGTTCGACAGGTCTATTTTCAAACTCCCCCTCACAACTCACAACCCACAGCTCACAACGTTTATCCATTTGATTGAAAGTAGCTTTGGCTCCAAAGCTAAGCGCTTTGCTTTCCCCACACACACACACACACACACACACATTTTTGCATTTAATTTTCTATTTATATTTGTTGTCGCATCGATTTTTATTGTTGTTATTTTTGTCCTCGATGTCGAGGGGAGGGTGGAAATGAGGCGCTATGATTTATGTGACTAAAGAGCCAGCTGTGTATTTTGGTTTGTTTACTGGTTCAGTGAGGCCACCCCAGTCCCAGTCCAACAGTTGTGGGTGGGTGGCAGCTGGATCTGATTGCATTCGAGTTCGAGCAACAGTTCAGTGATGACTGCATGCCACCGAGTTCGTTGCCCACCTAAACAAGAGGCGTTCAAACTTTGGGGGCGTGTGTGTGCGTGCTTCGCTTCGCTATGCATTACTTTGTCTGGTTGTGTTGCGTTGTCGCTGCACTCGGATCAAAACCGACGAACGTCAATTAGTCAAGCACCATTGAGCAGAGCATAGCAGAGTCGAGCTGGCGAAGACCCAAAGAATCGAACGCCTGAGAACATGTATACAGACGTAAGCCAGTAAGTCGTCAAGTGCCTTTTGCACTGGTCAACTGGGCAATTGCAAACTTCTAACTGGCGATTGTTGCAACTAGAGCGGATCTGGCTTATCGCAACGACTGCCAACGCTTGCCGCAAATGGCGGCATCGAGCGATAACCGCAACGATTTCCGATTTATGCCAACAAATACAAAACGTGGCTTTTCTGATAGAGCAAAATTCCCCAAACCAAATAATATTGATTGACCCACATGCCAAATCGTTCCAAACCAAACAACTTCTTTCGTTTCTTTGGCACGCACATCCAAAAATACAATAACCAAATAAACATACAAGACTGAGACTTTTGTGTATACTTCATAAAGTCTCATATCATCATTGGCCAGGCCATTTGGTTGTGTCTATGCGAAAGCATTTCTCGCGGAAGTGGAACGACAGGCCGGGCCGCCCCTGGTTAGGTTATTAACGGATGTGAGCACCGCCCGCCCGCAACTCTTTTACACCATTTTCATTTCTATACAAAAACATTTTGAATCAAATTTATAGGCAACGGTCCGATGATTTTTAAGCAGGTCGACAGCTACAACTTTTGTGCATTTCACATTAAAGCCTGTAGCTTAGGTTCATTACCTCTTGTTATTAACTGTGCTAAAATAACAACAGTTGCAAATATTTACACACCTTCCAAACTGACGTCACTGGCAGCAGCAGTGGCAGTAGCAGTAGCATTTCACACTTCAGATGACCTAATGGCATGACAGAATATATGTGGTAGAACCCCTTCGCTGTTGCTTGTTATATTTTTGTTTGAGTTTGAGGTTGTAGTTCAGGTTCATATTCATCGAGGCAAGAGTGTAGTTGTTGTTCAAGTAAATTGAATTTGATTTAAGTTGTATTAAATTAAACTTAATTACGACGGGCCCAGGCCCCAACTCAATTGGAATGACCGCCATGAGTGCAAAGCGCACAGTAAGCGAATCTTTAGCCGTCGCGATCCACAGAGAAACTTCACATACATACATCATTGTTGTTGTTGTTGTTGTGAGTACATACCGGTCACGTCTTGTGTTTGTCTTTTCATAACAATGTAGAAGTTGTATAAGTATGCAGATACATTCTTGCTCACGCCTCAACGTATTATACACTTAAAAGTGTGAGGCAACATTTGCCATGATTAGAAGCACACCCAAACTATAGAGATCTTGTGTATGCGAAAATGTGTATATTGTTTGTGTGTGCTTTAGCTACAATATATGTATGATGAATTTCACCTCGACCTCCTTCAATTGAAGCGTACGCTCTTTATTCTGTTTTTGGGTGTCGGCATCTTGCAAAATATTGCGCACGCTGTTGGCTGTTGTTGCAGCAATAGAACAATTTTAAGCATTTTATAAAAATGCCGCTTGTGTCAAATAAATATATATAATCAGACGATGCTGTTGACGATGATGTCATTATTAATACGCCATTCCAGAGCAGCTCCAAACTAAATACAATAATACAATTTATTCAGTACTCGGTTTAGCGTGAGACATCGCCCAGATAATCACTGTGATTCATGCGGCAATCTCTCGGCAAACCACAATACCAAAATCCATCAATCAGTGAAGTGTGCCCCCAGACATGAAACATTTCACTGCCAAGTTATAATTGCACTACTTTTAATTGTGAGTTGTTCGCATTATTTGATGCTGATGATGTCAACTGCGGCAGCAGCTACTATGGGAACAGATTGCCCAAAATAATAATGCTAAAACTGTTTTTGTTTCTCGCAATAAATGGATGAAAATAAACACACATGAGAAACAAATTAGACGATTTTTTTTTTTTCGTTTTTTGGCTACTTAACATTTGGAATATGTGTTTTAAAAGGCACGCGATGACGCCACCAGCCTCGAAACTGTGACGCGCTGTATTGTGTGTGTGTGTTTGGTTTTGAGAGGTTTTCGGCATCTATTAAGTTTGTTTTATATTGCAGCTGTATTTGTTATTTGTTATAAGCTGACTGCCGCGTGCCTCGATCAAAACTGGTTCAGCCTGTCCAGCAGCGATCGCAAGCAAAGATTCTGCCTCACATGTAACTGTGACTCTGTGCCCCGAGACTCGCGTTTACAGCCAATCGAGAGAAATTGATCAAGAGTGCAACAAGTTGAAAAACAACAATTAAACATTAAATTGATCACTTGCAATTCCTCAATTCTCCAAATAAACAACTAAAGGGGGTCTCTCTCTCACGTATTTCTCCTACAATAAGAGTCAATGTCTGTCGCTGGCCAGCTGGGTGTGGTGTGGATGCGTTAAGACTGCATGAAACCACATGTGATTGCCACACATAGGCATTTCAATATTATACAAATATTCTTTGTGCCTAACTGCTCAACTGATGATTGTGCCCCTTATGTATGAAGGTTTGCATGAACTTGCGGTTTTCAATGGGGGGGAAATGACTTGGTTGTACGGGATGCCGGCTTATATAACATAATCATGCACGCTCACAATCATAAGTGTTTGTGTCTAAGTAAATGGATCTTATGTCACCGATTACTCAGCACTCAATCACAATTTAAATGGTAGTTGTTTTTTCATCATATTTCGTGCCGATTAAAACGTTGTAAACAATTCGCCGAAGCTTTAAGGGAAAATAATTAAAACTGGCTGGAGTCTTGACTTTAATGTCGGCTCAAACAAATATAACCTAAAAACGAAACCGAAAAACGAATAATAACATTGTTGTGTTGTTTCTTCTTTGTTTATAGCTGGCTGGTCAGCATCTAGTTTTATTATGTTGTGGTTGTGGCTTTCGCTAGTAAAACTGTAATTCTAATTTTAATTCGCCACAGCTCAAGAGCTTAATAATACATTTTTATTTTTGTTTTGCAGCTCAACACCGCAAGAAGAAGAAGAAGTCGCCAAAGTAACTATTGAGCCCGTTTCAAGTAAGTATGAGGGTAAAGTCTGAATAATGTCATCGCATGACATCATGTGCTAGCCTTAGGGGTGGCTTCCAGTGGGGCTGCCTGCAGTTTGTGTACGCTACAAGTAATTTCATAGCCGTGTCCCAGTTCGTTAACGAGTTGGTAAAACGTGGCTGGCGCCAAGCGAACACAAAGTTGCAAACAACTTCCACCATACGACTAATGAATGGAAGACAGACCACACGCATTCACTTGTGGTGCATTGGCACATTTCCGGCTACACAGGCATTCTTCCTTCTCCATACGCATTATACATTGATTGTACTATTTTCAGCGTACATTACTTCAATTTTGCACACATCCAGCAAACTGTCGGCGTAGCTGAGCGTCCACAACGATGCCGGCGGAAACAAAACCATCCGCGCCTGCGGAGCCGGAAACACCAACCAAGAGCAAACCCAAGAGCAGCTCATCAACATTCTCGAAGGCCGCATTGGCGCGCGTCTCCCTGCTCGATGGATCTGTTCTAGACGTAACCATTGATGTGAGTAACTTGATCAGAATTCGCAAGAGCCTAAATCTAATCTCATTCTTCTTTACATTTGTATTTTAGCGCAAGGCCAAAGGCCGTGATCTGGTGAATTCAATCTGCGCGGGCCTGAACATCATTGAGAAGGACTACTTTGGTCTGACCTATGAAACGCCCACCGATCCCCGTGTTTGGTTGGATTTGGAGAAGCCTGTGGCAAAGTTCTTTCGCACTGATCCCTGGCCACTATCGTTCGCCGTTAAATTCTATCCACCGGAGCCATCACAGCTCCAGGAGGATATCACGCGCTACCATCTGTGCCTGCAAGTGCGCAATGACATCCTGGAGGGTCGTTTGCCATGTACATTTGTGACGCACGCGCTGCTCGGCTCGTACCTTGTTCAATCGGAGATGGGCGACTATGATCCCAAGGAAATGCCGACCCGCGCCTACCTGAAGGACTTTAAAATTGCTCCTAACCAGACAACTGAGCTACAGGACAAAGTAATGGATCTGCACAAGACCCACAAGTAAGTATTATATGCTGTACTATTAATTGCATCTCATTTCCATACGTTCTGTTTTAAAGGGGTCAATCGCCAGCTGAGGCAGAGCTGCACTACCTGGAGAATGCCAAGAAGCTGGCCATGTACGGTGTGGACCTGCACCCAGCCAAGGATTCAGAGGGCGTAGACATCATGCTGGGTGTATGTGCATCCGGTTTGTTGGTTTATCGCGATAAGTATGTAGATTTAATTCAACGCTTGAAAATTGAAACTAAACTTGAATTCCTTTCAGATTGCGTATTAACCGTTTCGCTTGGCCTAAGATCTTAAAGATCTCGTACAAGCGTCATCATTTCTATATCAAGATACGACCAGGTGAATTCGAGCAATACGAATCCACAATCGGTTTTAAGCTTGCAAACCACCGTGCTGCCAAGAAGTTATGGAAGTCCTGCGTTGAGCATCATACCTTCTTCCGTCTGATGACACCGGAGCCTAACACCAGGTCCACGCTGTTCCCACGCTTTGGATCCAAGTACCGCTTCTCGGGTCGAACCCACTACGAGAGCAAGGCGACGCCCGTCGACCGTACGGCACCCAAGTTCGACAGGGCACTCTCTGGAGCACGTCTCTCATCGCGCAGCATGGACGGTTTGTCTTGAAATGCAACCAATCCCTATGAAAAGATCCTTAAGCAATATATCTCTTGTCTTTACACAGCGCTGGCCATGGCTGAAAAGGAGAAGATTGCTCGCAAGAGCAATACCTTGGACAACCGTGGAGATAGAAGCAATGACATGGATGCACATAGCCGTAGTCCCATCAAGAAGGACAAAAAGGAGAAGGTAACTAGCCAATAACTTTGCAAATAAGCCAGGCCGCTAGCAAGCGTTTGTGTCGACTGGAGATGAATATGCTTAACATGTTTTTAGGATTTAACCAGATACTTTTGTTTACTTTTTTCTCGGTTTGTTACTAACTCTCACTCTCAAACCAAACAAACACATGCACACAAAACCATTTGCAACAACTACAACAACACAATCGCGTGCTCGAATACCCCCAATACACGATATGCTCGTAATCCTGCTGCTCGTTGCGTGAATCGAACCTAAACTTAACAACAACCATCTTGCCCCTAATATAAACAACTAACCAATTAACCAGTTAATACGCGAATCGAGCACCGGTACAGCTTCGGCCTCCTCGCAGAGCTCACTCGAGGGAGAATATGAGACGACATCTGCTGTTGCCGATTTTTCTTCTCTTGCTCAGGTTACTGTTCTCAACATACATTTCTAAAATCCTCGTACAACGAATTCGATTCCTTCCATCCAAATCCAAATTTTTTATCTTTGGCTTAAGCTCTGCTTTTTGATCGTTGTGAACTTTTTTACTATACAAATTTTGAACAGCGTTATTGCGAAGAACAGCATTTTTATAAGTACTTCTTTACCCTTAATTTTTTTTTTTATATATTATTAACATTTTAAATGTGTTTTAATTTTGTAATGTTCATTTTATTTTGTTTACATTAACGAATTTCCCTCAACTCTGGTAGCCATTGATTGCGGACCTTGAACTAATGGTAAATTATGTAAAAAGAGTTATACTAATTTGTCCTCATATCTTCTCTACAAACTATAACTGTAACGTCTTATACACATTTTCATACTACAACTATACTATCCTTACTTTTATTTAAATTATAATTTGCTATCTGTTTAGTTGAACTTGAGTTATAAATGTTTCATTCTCATTTGCGCTTCATCATGAAAACGTCATTTGTAAATACAAATAATGTATGTCTCCCATTATAATAAGAATAATATACACAAATACTTTCTACGACTCATGTACAGAAAATCCATTATATTATTTTGCGCTTGATAAACACATTTTGTCCGTTGCATGTACTCTTAAGCTTTTCCAGCAAAATCTGTTGTCTTTTTTGTATTCTCTACAACTTGTGTAAGTCTAGGATTAACTTTGTACTTTTTTCACATTAACAGGACGAGGAAAAGGAGGCTAAGTTGCGCGAGAAGAAGCAAAGAGAAAAGGAGGAGAAAGAGCGCAAAGAACAGGAGAAACGGGAACAAAAGGAACGAGAAAAGGCCGAGAAGGCAGCAAAGGCAGCTGCAGCTGCTGCGGCTGCTGCTGCTGCCGCAGCCGGAGCTGGAGTCAATGGTAAAAGCAAAAAACCATATATGTAAAATGTTAAAGAACCCAAATAATATTTGATAAATTTATTAGGCAATGATGATCTTAATGACTCCAACAAATCTGACAAGTCGGGCAGGCGTGTAAGTATATTGTTATAATAACAAAGAATACAACGTAAAAAATTTCATAGAAATATGTTTAAGTATTGAATATTAAGATTATATATATTACCCTGCGTAAGAACTCATCGCACTGTTTATGCCCGCGCCCGTGTAAATACAGCCTGATACTTCCCACCCCAAAACCTACCCTTTACAATTTTTAAGCTCCTAAGTAAACAATAGTTTTGTATTTTAGTATTTAATCCAAAATTAATTATGAGTTAAATCATTATTTTTAATTTTTTATTCCCCCTCCAATTGTTTCTTTTTATGTTACAACTTTTGATTTATTGGCGTAATCCGTGATGCGCATAACAGGGCGTTGGTATATTCTCGTCGGGTCGCAAGAGCAAGAGCGGTTCACCATCAAAGGATGGCAAGGATAAGTCCGGCAAGGACAAAGACAAGGATAAAGAGATGGGTCGTCTTGGTCTGGTCGTTACTTCTGGTCTTGGCGAGCAGGATCAAGGCGAAGCCAACAAGGATGCTGGCAAGAAACGCGGCTCAACAACACCCGGTGTCACTCGTCCCTACGAGTATGCCGTGGATGCTGAGGGCAATGCTAGCAGTCCAACGCGCAAGTCTTACACACCTGGTGGCTTCCGCTATGACCAGGACCCGAATAGTGGCAAGCAACTAGGTCCTGATGGTCAAGAGCAATTGTCGCCAACGTCACAACAGAAGAAGATTGGTTTGGCCTTTAACTATGCGCCTGGCAACGAGAATGCGCTGAAGGAGACCGCTGAAAAGATTAAGTCGGGTCAATTATCGCCCCGCACCCAGGACAAGCTTAATCGCGGTCAGCTGTCGCCCAAGTCAAGGGCCAAGCTCTTGCAGGATGGAAATCTGTCACCAACCACACGTGCCAAGCTGCAAGGCAGCGCTGTCGACGCCGCTGCAGTGCCGCTGAGCGATGGCCAGAAGCGTTCGTACTCACCCACCAAGGGCCAACAGGGACAGCAGGGCTATGCCTCGGGTGTTCCCGGTAGCTATAAGCCTATCAATGATCCCACAGCCGACTTTCTTGAGTCGCAGCGCTATAACAAGGAACCAGGATACGTGGGCGTTGCAGCTGGTGCTACAAAGCCTGGCTCTGCAGCTGCTGGAGCTGGACCAGGTGCTGGCACTGGCGCTGGAAGTCGTACCGGTGCAGGCCCTGGTGTAGCTGCAGCTGGAGCTGGAGCGGCCGCTGCCGCTGCTAAGCCCAAGAAGAAGCGCGTCAAGATCATGGTTATAACGTCGAAATTCGATCCATCGACCAAGCGCATTGATGCCGAAAACGGCAGCATCGAGCATTCAACCGGCATCTTAGACCCAGCCACTGGACGCATTGACACTAAGTACGGTGTCATTGATCCCAAGAGTGGAACCTTGGAGGCTCTGAATACCAAGACGGGCAAGAAAGAACTTTATCAGGGCCATTTGGATCCCAAGACGGGTAATCTGCACCTTGTTTCAGGCGTCTCAGATCCGAAAACTGGACGTATCGATGACTCTTTGGGACAGATTGTGTGCATAACGCCACAGGATAATCCCGTTGTTGAGCTAACTGTCATCACAAGTCGCATTGACCCGGCGACGGGCAAGATTGATACTGTTAACGGCGAAGTTGAGCGATCGCTAGGTGTCCTTAACTTGGACTCAGGCTTGCTAGATACTAAATACGGTGAAATAAACACACGAACCGGTGAGCTCAAAGCCATCGATCCAAAATCTGGTAAGATTGTCGTTACAAAGAATGTTAAGGTTGATCCGGGCACTGGCCAAATCACAATACTGGGCGTAATCGATCCAAAAACGAATAAGGTTGATCCGAGCCAAGGTCGCATCATAGAGGTGGGCCAACAGATCGACCCTATTGTCGAAGTTACATCTTTGGCAGGCAAATTCGATTCGAAGAAGAACGTTATCGATCCCAAAACAGCTGTGGTTGAGACCTCCGGTGGTCAGTTTGACCCGAAGGCAGGCAAGATCGATACAAAATACGGCCAGATTGACTTGGTCAAGCACACAATTACCTTTACCGATCCCAAGTCAGGCAAGACGGTAACACGTGACATCAAAATTGAGCCAACCACTGGACAGATTGTGTTGAAGAACCAAGTGAATCCGAAAAACAACAAACCGGACAAGGATTATGCACGAGTCATCTCGCTGCGCATTGTGCAACAGCGTGTGGATCCGGCAACAAAGGCGCCCATTTCTCAGGTCAGCGCCGCCAAGGACAAGGACATCATTGTTGATCCCAAATCTAACCAGATCTGGGTACCGACAGGCTCTAGCGATCCTAGCACCAAGGAACTTCAGTACATTTCAAGCAGCGTCGATCCCAAAACTGGATATGTTATTACCATTTATGGCTACCTTGACCCCAAGACCAACGAGATCAAAAAACAGACCAAGCTCGACCCGAACACCATCAAAATCGAACCCCAATCCGGCAAAATCTACACAGCCACCGGCGAAGTGGACAAAGCCACCGGTGAACCGCTTTATGCTGCCACACAAGTGGATCCCGAATCTGGCGAGGTTTACACTAAGCTAGCTCGCGTTGATCCCAAGACCGGCAAGATAGTCATCGTGCGCATTCTGCTTATATCCAAAACGGATGAGCGTGGTCGTCCCGAAGAAATCGATCCAGAGACTTGTGAGATAGATCCAGTGTCTGGACGAGTTCTTAAGTTCTTCAACAAAACCGTTTATGTTTACAATATGGTTGACCCGATAACTGGTGAAATTGTGCAGGTCGATCCCAACGATCCACGTTTCGCCGGCGCACGTACCACAGTGACACACACGATGACCCTGACGGGCGAAATTGATCCGGTGACGGGACGTATTAAGAGCGAGTACGGCGACATAGATCCGAATACTGGTGACATTGATCCTGCGACAGCTGTAACTGATCCAGTCACCGGCAAGCTAATACTCAACTATGCACAGATCGATCCCTCACACTTTGGCAAACAGGCGCAGGTGCAGACAACCACAGAGACGGTGCCAATTACGCGCCAGCAGTTCTTCGACGGTGTTAAGCACATTGGAAAGGGTGCTCTGCGACGCGACTCCGAGGGCAGCTCGGACGACGACATGACCCAACAGTATGGCAGCGAAAATGTTCAAGATATTGTGCTAAGCCCGTCAAGCCAAGCTGGTCAAGCAGCTAGCAAATCGGGCAAACAAGTAAGCACACCGACTGTGGTCAAGACGACAACGAAACAGGTGCTGACCAAGAACGACGGCGGTGTCACACACAACGTAGAGGAGGAGGTGCGCAATCTGGGCACCGGCGAGGTGACCTACTCGACCCAGGAACACAAGGTTAGGACCCGTTGTCTACTCACAACTAATCACGCTTTCAAGAAGGTTGCGCGACACGAATCACGTGTTTCCTTCATATAACTAAAGCTTCAGCTCTGCCTTTCGATTAATTTGAGTTCATTTTCTTTTTTTCCAACTTATGTGCCTTAACCATTTATCGCTATTGCTATAACTGTTGTTGTTCTTGTTAATGTAAACGTTGATTGTTGACTACGCACTAACCGCACCATGCAATAACGTCACCAAAATATCACATAGGCTGATGCAACACCCACCGATCTAAGTGGAGCCTATGTCACGGCCACCGCAGTCACCACCCGCACAGCCACCACACACGAAGATCTGGGCAAGAACGCCAAGACGGAACAGCTTGAGGAGAAGACAGTTGCCACCACTCGCACCTTAGACCCCAACAACCAGCAGCAGCGTGTTGTCACCCAGGAGGTGAAGACGACGGCGACAGTTACCAGTGGTGATCAGGTAAGAACGAGCTTATTCCAAGATCGCAGGCTCGCATGGCTGCCCATTTGTTAATTTGCATGAACCAATTTCGTTTTGTTTATTAATTTTATATTTGTTGCATTGCCGTATTATTGTTGTTGTTGAACGTAGTATCAGAGACGCGACAGTGTGTCATCGACCAGCTCAGGTGACTCGGGCACACCCATCGATGGGCCATACGATGGTTCCAGCGTGGTACGCACTGACAATCAGGTTTGTAGCACATGCATGTAGCGTTTTGATAATAAACTCCTTAAAAGCAATGTTTGTTCTTAGATTCTCAAAAACTAAATATCATTTCAAAAAAATTAATCTGTTGTTTCTCCCTCATAGAAATCTCCGCTGTATGCTGGCTCCACTACTACTTCAACTGGCCCACATGTAGAGAGTACCCGGGTAGTGCTCGGCGAGGATTCGCCCGGCTATTCAGGACATGGCGAGATCATCTCTACCCAAACCGTGAGCAGTAAAACCCGCACCGTAGAAACGATTACCGTAAGTACACCCACGAAATGACTCACACTTGACATTCTTGACAAACGTTAGCCCATGAGTAAGTACTTGGAGGTAGGAATTCTTTACAAACTGCAAATCAAATCAAATTTCCTGTGTCTGTATCCGCCCCACTGTAAATTATATACATTAGTCTCTTGTTGAAACCGGTGATAAGGTGTGCATCGTATTCATATGAATTCCATATTCACAATAATATTAATATACATTCCTATTGTTGTTTGTCAACAGTACAAAACCGAACGCGATGGCATTGTTGAAACTCGAGTGGAGCAGAAGATAACCATTCAATCCGATGGCGACCCAATCGATCATGACAAAGCCTTAGCTGAGGCAATACAAGTGAGTTGAAACTACCCAAGATCTTTATGAAACTGTTAATGTCTATAACGTTCTTATTTTCTTTTCGCATTTTAGGAAGCGACAGCCATGAATCCGGACATGACAGTCGAGAAGATTGAAATTCAACAGCAAACGCAGTAGATTTTATAATTATTTTAATACGAAAAAACAAAAAAAAAATAAATTCCGCACAGCTTCAGTTCACATAAACATAAACACAGATACACCAGCCCAGATACACCACACGCACCACCCACAAACACACTCACCGCACATCCAATACACCTTTTATACCACAAACATACATACAAATGTACTACATGCATAAGTTTATACAAGCAGACAAACAGATCTGAAGCCACATGACTATATACTATATACCATACATATATATGCAAGAATTGAATATTTTCTATAGAGCTATCCATAACAATTCTGGAGAAATTATACATCCATATGTTTATTATTTTTTTTATATTACAAACTGTTGTTTATAACTACCAATTTATTATTATGTATGTCTAACAAAATGCATTATAAAACGTAAATAAAGTATATTGAATGTGCAAACGCAAAGTTAAACAAAAAAACAAAATTCTATATAGATCTATATATATTTAAATGTATTTGTATTTGTATACATTTAATTGTAAACCACAATTGCATTCATATAAAAATAAAGCCTAAATGTACACACTATCCAAGTGCTCAATAATGATTATTCATTAAGGGATTTTAATATCAGCAAAACTCTACATGAAACTAAGCGCCACATCATTGCAATTAACAAAGCAAAAAAGAAAACCAAGCGAATGGAAAACAAATGAACCCATTGGGAGTCAACCTCGTTTCCCTCTTCCTCCTCCATTAGCAAACTGGTAGCTATTGTGACGCATGCAGGACATGTACAGCTAGCGATAAGGACATTGCATTAACATGAAATCCAATTCGCAATTTTCAGTGCGCAACAACTTGCCACAAGCAACGAGGTAAATGATTGTAATGCAATATTTATGCAGCTGGACGGTGCGGGGTCTGCTCTGGGTCTGTTAATAATATTACGTTCCATGGCAAGAATTTCATTTGACTTTTTTTCTACTACATTCTGCCTGTTTCCTGTTCTATGCAATTTTTAAATTGTGCTCGCGACATGCAAAAAAATGTCAGCGAGCGATTAAAAACGAGCTTAGAAAGCGTAGCTACAGAGAGAGAGAGGGGTAGAAGGAGGTGGAATCATAAAAAGCCGTAATTAAAGTGGAGCGTACAAGGTGACTGACTAATGCATTGATTCATAGTTTAGATATAAAGCGTTCCATGCCCGATAAAGCACCAAATGCGAGGCGTTGAAATTCTGCACCCTGACTGCGGTCGGTCAATCCATCAGGCGTCAGTTGGTCCCTTTCGGTCGGTGGGCCTGCCAAGAATTGCAATGCCAGTGACCACTAAACACCCTTTTTACCCATGTACTCCTGGCAATATGTCCACCCCCTGGACGGATAGACGAACGGACGAACACGATAACCGACCGCGTTGAGTGCTTTCTGCTCATGAATTTTTAAATGCGCGTGGAAATATCCTCTTGCGAATATTTCGTTGTGCTTGTTGTTATTGTTTTCCAAACTCCTGCATATTGCATGTTGTTGAGGTCAGGCTAAAATTTCAAATAGCCACCAAAGTTGTGGCTAACTACAACTTTTCCATCAAGTTTTCACAACAACTAACAACAATTCCTATAGACAAAGATCCTTGGAATATATTTATATCCCCAACGAGACACACAATCAATATAGTTTTCAATTCAATAAAATAGTAATACAGAAACAAAAAGTCGTTTTGTACTTACCCTTTAAGCCAATTCATCAAACGAACGTTCAATCCATTAAGCCATTTATATGAAAAACCTGCAATGAGACACACAAACGATTACAAAAAATATATAAATGTCTGTAACAGAGTCAATTCCTCGAGATAGGAAGATGGGGGAGACGTTGACGAAATCAGTGCAAAAAATCAAAATGCAGCCCTGCAATTTTAGAATCGGACATTGTCGCGACGTTGCCAATTAGATTTGATGGCAATTTGCGCTAAAATGTTATAAAACAAAAGCTCGATGAGGGAGGAGGCGTGCATTGCCAAAGCGAAAAAGAATGTTAAGCGGCCAAAACACTGTAACATGTCACGGGAGGAACACAAAAAACAGACCAAAACATGGTCAGAATGAGTTTGATGGGGTTGTGGACTGGGTTGGAGACTGGTCGGCTGGGTCGTTCGCTTAATTTTGTTTCGTGAAACGGCAATTTGCATGTCTGTCTGAGCTATCGTCCTACAGTCCCCTCGTAGCGTCCCCTGCCATTGTCCGCCCACGGGTCTAAGTAATTGCACCTAAATGTGCCACATGCACATCGGGCAGCAACAAGTGGAGACGGCAGGCACATTCGAAATTATTTGCATGCGTTCTCTGTGCCACAATAGTGCATGCAGCAGTGAGTACGCGCGTTTCGCGCTCTTTGCGTCATTTGCAATTGTTTGTAAACAAACGCTCCCAACATGTTCCCTCGCATCGCCAATGGCGTTGGAAGTTGGCGCTCACGCTCACGCCGCTCCAAGCCCAACGCATGCGCCAAACATATTGCCTCGAAACTGTTATACTGTCATTTCCCAAACTGATGTAAGACGACTGGCCAAAGATTGCCCACAAGATGATGATCAGCAAGTTGAGTCAAACAATCGAAGGAGTCCACAACGACTATCTTCCCACACCACAGGCTGACAGTCCATTTTGGCTAATTACTTGACCATATTTTAATGGTTTCTTTTCTGTAGGCCAATCGCTAAGGAAATTATCATTAAGCACCAACGGCAACGCGCGTTTGATTGACAGTGAAAGTGGTCTAAGGAGCCCAAGTTCAGCATGTGGGGTTGGGGAATATTTGATTTGAAGTTGTCACAATCGACGACTCCTCTACAAATATTGAACAGCGTAATTAACGTGCTAGCTGCTGCCCCGCACATGTGAACATACATAATTATGCATTGAACTCATTAATAGTCGACCAGGCTGTAGTCCATTTACGTATTCCAAATCCATTTGAAAGTCATGCGGAGGACACTGCTGATACTGGTATATATGTATTCCCTGCACGCATTTCGCATAAAAGCAATGAACAAAAGGCCAAAAATATGTGTATTATTTGCAATCAAACGGAGCGCCATAAACGGCCCCAAACTGACCACACAAAATTCCAAATCCATGAAACTCCATTTGGGCTAACAAATATTGAAAACAAATTTGCGCTAAACACTTCAAATTGCTAAAGATGATATTCGGCCATATAAAAATGGCAATAAATGCAAATGAAAACCGATAAACACACACACGCACACAACACCCACCCCGTCGACCTTTGGCATTGGTATAAAGCCAATTTTCAACGCTTATAAAGGATGAAAGGGTTCGAACTGTTATCGTCGCAATGGGTTAACAAAAACGCATTTTCAATAAATACCAATTATGACGAGCCGCCCTCTGCTTCGCTTCGTCTGGATACAATTTGATTTTGGGCATGCGAATTATTATTGTTGGGCTCATGACTAAATGGAACAACGAAACAAGAGCATATGGTCAAGAGTCAGGTGAAGTCTTTCATGGCCCATTTATGGAATTATGCCACAACATAAAATTTTGATGAGCTACCAATTTACAAGTTGGTCGCCGGTTCTTATGTTCTCACACATGAAGTGAAAAAACGCCGTCTTCGTCGGTTTGCAATTGCGTGATGGACTCTTAATCTATTGTATATACTACATATGTATTAAATTTTAAAACTTGTAAGTTGCATGACTTTGGCATACGTGTGCCATGAAAAATTCATGGCCAGGTTATTGTCTCTATCCACCCAGTTAATTAGGTTCGACAAGGTGCTGCCAAAAAAATGTATAAAACTAGTAAGTGACCCGCTTGCTTCGCTGCACCGATAGTTTTTACAAAATTTACAAAAAAAAAATACAAGCTCCCGATTGCCATAATTTCTTAAAAATTAGCTTGATTTTTATATGCAATACACCAAAAGTCTTGATTTACGCTCAAGATTAATACTGCATTTAAATAAATACAAAATAAAGAAACTTAATTTTTGGTCGATTTTCATGTTAATTTTTTGTGACCAATAATCGATATGGGAGTTTGTCAAAACTTCTGATTGCCATAACTTCGTCAAAACACAACCGATTTTCAAATGTTATACACCAAAAGTCTTGTTTTACGCTCTAGATAAATACTGCGTTTAAATAAATACAAAATTAAGAAACTTAATTTTTACTCGATTTTCATGTCAAATTTTTGTGACCAATAGTCGATATGGGAGTTTGTCAAAACTTCCGATTGCCATAACTTCGTCAAAACACAACCGATTTCCAAATGTTATACATCAAAAGTTATGTTTTACTGTCTAGATTAATGCTGCATTTAAATAAATACAAAATAAAGAAACTTAATTTTTAGTCGACTTTCATGTTAATTTTTTGTGACCAATAATCGACAGGGAGTTTGTCAAAACTTTCGAAACTTAATTTTTAGTCGACTTTCATGTTAATTTTTTGTGACCAATAATCGACAGGGAGTTTGTCAAAACTTTCGATTGCCATAACTTCGTCAAAACTCAACCGATTTTCAAATGTTATACCTTAAAAGTCTTGTTTTACGATCTAAATAAATACTGCTTTAAAATAAATACAAAATAAAGTAACTTAATTTTTAGTCGATTTTCATGTCAAATTTTTGTGACCAATAGTCGATATGGGAGTTTGTCAAAACTTCCGATTGCCATAACTTCGTCAAAACACAACCGATTTTCAAATGTTATACATCAAAAGTTATGTTTTACTGTCTAGATTAATGCTGCATTTAAATAAATACAAAATAAAGAAACTTAATTTTTAGTCGACTTTCATGTTAATTTTTTGTGACCAATAATCGACAGGGAGTTTGTCAAAACTTTCGATTTCCATAACTTCGTCAAAACACAACCGATTTTCAAATGTTATACATCAAAAGTCATGTTTTACGGTCTAGATTAATGCTGCATTAAAATAAATACAAAATAAAGAAACTTTATTTTTAGTCGACTTTCATGTTAATTTTTTGTGACCAATAATCGACAGGGAGTTTGTCAAAACTTTCGATTGCCATAACTTCGTCAAAACACAACCGATTTTCAAATGTTATACATCAAAAGTCATGTTTTACGGTCTAGATTAATGCTGCATTTAAATAAATACAAAATAAAGAAACTTAATTTTTAGTCGATTTTCATGTCAATTTTTTGTGACCAATAATCGATATCGGAGTTTGTCAAAACTTCCGATTGCCATAACTTCATCAAAACTCAACCGATTTTCAAATGTTATACCTTAAAAGTCTTGTTTTACTGTCCAGATTAATGCTGCGTTTAAATAAATACAAAATTAAGAAACTTAATTTTACTCGATTTTCATGTCAAATTTTTATGACCAATAGTCGATATGGGAGTTTGTCAAAACTTCCGATTGCCATAACTTCGTCAAAACACAACCGATTTTCAAATGTTATACATCAAAAGTCATGTTTTACTGTCTAGATTAATGCTGCATTTAAATAAATACAAAATAAAGAAACTTTATTTTTAGTCGACTTTCATGTTAATTTTTTGTGACCAATAATCGATATCGGAGTTTGTCAAAACTTCCGATTGCCATAACTTCATCAAAACTCAACCGATTTTCAAATGTTATACCTTAAAAGTCTTGTTTTACGATCTAAATAAATACTGCTTTAAAATAAATACAAAATAAAGTAACTTAATTTTTAGTCGATTTTCATGTCAAATTTTTGTGACCAATAGTCGATATGGGAGTTTGTCAAAACTTCCGATTGCCATAACTTCGTCAAAACACAACCGATTTTCAAATGTTATACATCAAAAGTTATGTTTTACTGTCTAGATTAATGCTGCATTTAAATAAATACAAAATAAAGAAACTTAATTTTTAGTCGACTTTCATGTTAATTTTTTGTGACCAATAATCGATATCGGAGTTTGTCAAAACTTCCGATTGCCATAACTTCATCAAAACTCAACCGATTTTCAAATGTTATACCTTAAAAGTCTTGTTTTACGATCTAAATAAATACTGCTTTAAAATAAATACAAAATAAAGTAACTTAATTTTTAGTCGATTTTCATGTCAAATTTTTGTGACCAATAGTCGATATGGGAGTTTGTCAAAACTTCCGATTGCCATAACTTCGTCAAAACACAACCGATTTTCAAATGTTATACATCAAAAGTCATGTTTTACTGTCTAGATTAATGCTGCATTTAAATAAATACAAAATAAAGAAACTTAATTTTTAGTCGACTTTCATGTTAATTTTTTGTGACCAATAATCGATATCGGAGTTTGTCAAAACTTCCGATTGCCATAACTTCATCAAAACTCAACCGATTTTCAAATGTTATACCTTAAAAGTCTTGTTTTACGATCTAAATAAATACTGCTTTAAAATAAATACAAAATAAAGTAACTTAATTTTTAGTCGATTTTCATGTCAAATTTTTGTGACCAATAGTCGATATGGGAGTTTGTCAAAACTTCCGATTGCCATAACTTCGTCAAAACACAACCGATTTTCAAATGTTCTACATCAAAAGTTATGTTTTACTGTCTAGATTAATGCTGCATTTAAATAAATACAAAATAAAGAAACTTAATTTTTAGTCGACTTTCATGTTAATTTTTTGTGACCAATAATCGATATCGGAGTTTGTCAAAACTTCCGATTGCCATAACTTCATCAAAACTCAACCGATTTTCAAATGTTATACCTTAAAAGTCTTGTTTTACGATCTTAATAAATACTGCATTTAATTAAATACAAAACAAAGAAACTTAATTTTTAGTCGATTTATATGTCAATTTTTTATGACCGATAACCGACTTGGGCATGAAACGTATCTTCCGATTGCCATAACTTCCTCAAAATAATCCCGATTTTCAAATGCAATACACCAACAAACTCACCTAACAGTTCCCGTGACGTAGTCAAAAGCACTTGTAAATATGCTCGAATCGATATTGACACTGGTTTGATAATGGAGATACCTTCCTTTACCTACATTTTGAGCTCTCAACTATGTCGTAAAGGGTATATAGTATGGAGGGCAATAAAACAATGCAGTAATCGTTAGATTTCTCGGTAAGATTGCGCTTGAAATTTTGCGCGCTTATCAACCTAATGTCGATTGGGTGGGTGGGTGGACACACTGCACAGGACACACACACTGGCAAGTGGCAAGGGCCACATGTCGGTCATTTTCATTTCGCATAATAAAGGTCATTGTGTGTTGTATTAGTGCCCTCGTCCATTTGGCAACGTAATAGCCGCACAATTTATATTATTAATGCTCCACACAATGTGCACACACATCGAGGACACAAACAGCCCGTGACAAAAATGCACAAGAATGTTGAATAAAGATAGAAATTACTCTCGCACCTGTCGCTTAATCTTTGTACCATGTAAATCTCTGCATTTGATAAACGAAATCAAAGCCATCTAAATATATAAAAAGTTATTTTTAATGTATTTAGCTCGTTAGCAAGCTTGAGTATCGCTTGTATCATTTAAATGTCACAAGGATTTTCAGTTGCGTTGGCAATTAGCCTGAAGGATAACAATGACGTATAAGGTATGTATTAAGTGTGTATTAAGTGTGGGCAGTGTTAAAAATAAAAGGCTCGTCACGGCAATGTCTCTCTGCAATGTAGTTAACACACACAAATTATGCGTTTTAGCGCAATACGTAGAGTTCGTCCATTTCGTCTTGGCGTGTACTTAACAAATTGCCTGGCCAGTGTTGCATAATGAATGAAGAGCAAACAGAGACCATTCGAAAGGAAGGAAAAAGGGGGAAGACTACGTGAGTAGTAAGTAGTCTGTGTACACAACCAAGTGCCATTCTCTAAGTTTTTTTTTTTTTTTTTTAGGCCAAACCAAATAATGACCGAAAGAAAGACCAGGCTAATACTAATGGGTCCCAAAAAGTCACAATACCAAGTTTTTTGGGCTTTTATTGGGTAACAAACAGTTGACGCAATATGCACGCATGGGCAGATTTCGATTTCGATTTGGATTCGGATCCCAAGCAGCCCACACATATGTATGTATGGTATGTATTGCGAGCTTCCTTCCCATTGCTTGTGCACTTGTGACTGCCGCCCACTGTGCGGCACGCCCCACCATCAAAAGATATATATTTAATAGCCGCACACATATCGATCGTGTGAAGCTCGAAATGCTTTTCCGAATTGCGTGCCATGTCCGATGGTCAATTTTCCGAGTTGCCTGCCGCAAATGAACAAATGAAACAAACCGCAAATGAAAAACCAAACCAACCATTTGAGCTGGGCGGCAGTTGGCAGGTGGTAGAAGGGGGCGTGGCCGTGGCATGTGTGTACCGCGCACATGAATTATTAATTGACAATTGCCGAAAATGTCCATTATCAGGTGGAAAGAGTGGAAACTTATAGTTGGGGGCAGGAGGCAGCAACGAGGTCAGACTTCTGTGGTAGGAAAAATTTCAATTTCAGTATAATGAAAATTTTGTGGCAAATGCTGGTGTTTCCCCCTCCTCCCACGGCGGGCAAAGAGACAGTTGTCGTTGTAATGGGGTTAGTTGGTTTTTTCCTTTACCACCCCCTCCCCCCTTTCCGCCTTCCCCGCTGTACTAAAGTTCTCATTGCAGGTGTTTCCATTTCGGCCGCTTTTTTGTTTCGGCCAATTGCAAATTACAACAACTTCCGCTCGACACAGCCCTCCTACACTTGCTACCCTACAACTACACACACACACATACACACACGCATGGTGTGCGTGTATATATAGACACATGTGTCGCTCTAATGACATTCGGCAATGACAATGTTGAAATTACGCACCACAATTTGTGTGGTGTGTGGTGTGTGTGGAACGCTCCATTGGCCAAAACATTGATGGCTAATCGGGCGGGCATTAGCTGATATTGCAGCTCAAACTGAACCACAGCAATTTTGCCAAATGAGTTTTCTATCAGTGGCATCAGCATGGAAATTATTGTTAACTCATTTTCTATTATAAATATCTCTCTCTCTCAATTATTGTTGTTGTTTAGAAATTATTTAGCTCTGCCATTACATAACAACAGCTGAACGAACAGTCGAACAACAACAAAAACAAACAGAAGAAGCGGCTTACATTAGCCGGTTTTAGGCTGGCCATCAAAAGAACAGAAGTGGAAGAACATAAAACATAAAACCAAAACCGAAAAAAACCAACTAGGGAGAAAGAGAACAGTTCTGCTCAGCGGCTTCTACTGACGTGTTCAAAAGTCGTTCAACTCGATCGAGAGCGAACTTGATGCTTGCGAGAGCCACAAAACAGGTGAGATCCAAGAGTCGAGAGTCGAGAGCTAAAGCCGCGTGGCTATAGCAACCAAACAATAATTCTGCCGTCTTCAGCAAAAAGCTGAAAGAGTTTGCTCGCATTTTGGTTTGAGTGTGGGCCCAGAGAAGCCAGTCGATAGCCAGCATTGACCGGCGATTGTAAAGATATTCTGAGAGCTGTGTGCAAAAAAAAATCAAAGTTCGAAAATATGTTCAAATTATTGCTGACGATGCTGCTGGCAGCGATGCTGGCACGCCTGAGCAGAGCCGTCTCTTGTGGCGGCTGCGTTGACTTGGATGAGATTAATTTTGAGCACACGATTCAGCGTTTCCCTTATGCATTGGTCAAGTTCGACATTGCGTTTCCCTATGGTGAGAAGCACGAGGCCTTTGGTGACTTCTCCAAAGCAGCACACGCGGCAACTGGCGAGCTGCTGGTGGCCACCGTTGGCATCAAGGATTACGGCGAGCTTGAGAACAAGGCGCTGGGCGAACGCGTTAAGCTGGACGACAAGCAATACCCTGGCATATTTCTGTTCAAGGGCAGCACAGACGACTATATTAAGATGCCCGCACACCTGGACATTACGCTGGACAACTTGAAATCGTTTGTGAGCAGCAACACACCCTACTACATTGGACGCGATGGCTGCCTGAAGGAGTTTAACGATGCGGTCAGAAAGTATGCAAACATGGATGATAGCAAACAGCTGGCACTGATCAAGCAGATGGAAGTGAAGGTGCAGCAGCTCACCCAGACCAAGGAGCAGCAAAGTGCCAAGGTGTATGTCTTGTATATGCAAAAGATTCATGAGCATGGCTACAAATTCGTTGAGGAGGAGACCAAACGTCTAATGCGTCTCAAGGCCGGCAAAGTGACGCTTGCCAAGAAGCTGGAGCTGAAGCAGAAGCTCAACATTTTGGAGGCTTTTCGCGTAGCCAAATTGACAAAGGTTACACCCGAGAAGGAACACAACGTGGAGCTTTGAGGCTGCCCAGCAATCTATTAGACAATTCTTAAAACAAAAACACCCAAAGCTTAAGTGCTTAAATAGGCTCGCAATTGTATATTAAACTTAGCTGTTACCGAAACTTGTTTGTTTTGTTTTTCAATCTTGTCATGGTGACAGCAGCAAGGGTGTGCGACAAAAGGGCATTAACAAATTTAGTTACGGATTTTTGACAAACTTTATGTAGTAATACTATGCTTAACTTGAAAAGAGTTGACCATTCACATTTCACAGCAGTAAAATTGTTGTAATTGTTTACCTGTTGTTGTTGTGAATTCCGTCCGATTTTTACCGATTTTTTGTGGCAAAATCAGCAGGGCGATTTCTAGCATCCCCAAGAGTATGCTATACATTGTGAATATTTATTTGCGCTCTAAGATATGCAACAGCTTTTATGCTTTAAGGGAAATTTCAAAATAATTTCCCTAAACTGAAAGCGTAACTGCAATGAATGATGGAAATTTGTTTGTCAGTTTCAAATTTAATTGCTGATATCCGAGAATTTAGATACACAAATTAATTTGTTGCACTTAATTCAACACAAGAACAGAACTCAAATGTATTTTTAGCTACTTAGTTCACATTAGCGAGGGTACACTGTTGTGGACAACAGCAAAGGCCATGCAATACGTTGCTCCAATGCAATACACATAAAAACTAGTTGTAAGTGTGTGTGTTAGTGTAAGTGTATGTGCGAGTGGCCCTGAGCTCCATCTGGCGGCTCTCTTCGCACTCACTGTGAAACTGATCGAGACAATGGCAAAGGCAGAGTCAAAAACGCATTATGGCCGCGATCGCTTGCAGTTTTTTCTCAACTGTTTGGTAGAGTTGGGGGGGGGTGTCAAGGGGAAGATGGGGCGATTTGTGTGTGTGTGCGAGTCTGTTTGTGTGTTTGCGTTGTTATCGCTCATTTTCACTTTAATATGAGGTTTTTTTTTCGTTTTTTTTTTGGTTTTTGTTGTTGCTGTTGATTTCTTTGGAGTTTGCTCTTTTGTGCACGCTGCGCTGCTGCTGCTGCTTGCTGCTGGGCAGCCATATTTATTTATTTCTTTTTTTTCGTATTATTTTGTTGTTGGCCCCAGCAGCGGGGACAGCAAACGCAAACGCACCAATGTGTCTGTGTGTGTGTGTGTGTGTGTTTCTTTATACGAATGCGAAAGTCAATGAACTTTTTCGGTGCTGTCTATGCATTTTGTGATATTTATATGTATGTTGTTGCTATTGCTGCTGCTGCTGTTTTGTTGTTGTTTTGCGATAAGTGCTCACGCCGGTGCTGTTTTGTTCGTGTTGGTGTATTGCTGTATTGATGCATTGTGCATGAAGCAATGACGGATACAAAATAATAACCAACCAACCGACCGACAATAAATTACAACAATTTTCAAAGTTTCACAAATAGGACAGCAACGGGTTCCTCATCGAATTATTGTTGTTGTTGATTACAGTGCGGGAGTTGGGATTGGGGTTGGGGTTGGATTTTTGGGTTTTAGATTGCGCGGAATGTGTGAAAACTCGTTTGTAGCTTTCTACGAATTTGTTTTTTGTTTTCTTTTATCTTCCAATCTATTGACAATAAATTAACAGCACCACAACAATGCAAAAAAAAAAAATACAATTCCAAAGATCGCGGCCGCTGCTTTTAAAGTAGCGTTTGCCAATCATCAGTTTTTATCTAAACCGAGACCTTTGACCCGCAGCTTAGTCAATTTACAAACAGCTAAAAAAGAAAGGAAAATCGGCGGAAAATTCAATTGGGAAAAATTGCCAGCAACGCATTCTGCTGGTTTGCAACACATTTTCACACACTCTGCGCAACCGCAAAACATTCCCTGACTATGATTTTGACTACAGCCACACCTTACAGCACAGAAGGGAGGGAGGATGGATCATGCAAATGTTTGCATTTCCACGCAAGTGCATCTATTCCCTTCGTCTTCTGCTTAGACAATCGATCGATCGATGCACATGTCTATGGTGATCAATTGATCAGTTGGCAATCGAACCCTTTTCACATAAAGGCTTAGGGATATTGTAAGGGGATCTCCCACGAAGGCAGCGAAGCGAGTGGAAAACCTTTCTCCTCATTATTATGTGCATAATCAAACACTTCAATTGCAATGCCAAATCCCACATCAAACAGGCACATCAAAAGGGTATAAAGCAAAGCAAACGACGTAATATGAGAAATCCAAATGTCGTAGGCGATGATGTCTGGTCAAACCCGATCCAAAAAGTCATAAGATTGCGTGTCGCCATCTTCGGTTATTTAATTTTCAATCGGCAATAATATCCGAGCGATATTCAGGTAATTTTGTTCGTGGACTACCTGCTGTGAGATTTACGTTTATGCATTTCATTTTCATTGTTTGGTTCTCCGTTCGCCTTTTTGGCCATAAAACAGGTTCGGGCCACCAATTTGATATCGCGATGCAGATCGCTGGAAAAAGCGAGGCAAAGAACTCTGAGCCCGCCTACAAGTTGACAATCAGAAATGAACATTTTTTGTATCAAATCCCCTTTTGGCGCAGCACAAATCGAAGGGTTTGATGGCGGAGGTCAGGTCACAGACACAGCAAATGCATTAAATGTGTAATCCCAGATATGAAATCTGACCGAAGAGACAGCAACGATCGGCGACGACGACGCCGACTTTAGAGTTTGACTTTAGAAAACAACACAAAAAAAAAAAACATTTTCACGACTCTGGTCGAGAAACTGATGTTCGTTTTTTATTATTTTCTTTTTCTATTTTTTGTTTTTTTTTGCGGCTTAGTCTGTCTTGGCTGACTCTTGGGGACCCGCAGACGGATGACGTTGAGGCGATCTTGATGCTGGGACAGGTAGCAGCAGCCGCAACAATTTTTGAGGCGCTTTGCGCATTAAACCCGATTTTTTCGTTCGTTTAAATGCGTTTTTCTTTCTTTCTTCTAGTTGGTTTTTTATTTTCTTGGTTGAAAAATGTTTCATTTTTGAGGTTTTTGCTTTCCTCGAACCTTCTTTTCTGTGATTGCATTTCTCGGCTGCTGCTGCTGCTGCTTCAAGCCGCGCCTCAAACCTAAACGCAAGCAACATCAGCAGCCTTTAGTTTGACCTCACAGTCGCTGTCATGGCTTAATTGCCTAGACTAGATCTCGACGCAAAACTGGCTTTGCGCGCTTGACAGTGGTGCGAAGGGAGTGGGACGAGATGTGGTATGAGGTCGCGTCTTGGTCGATTGGCGTTTTGGGCCGGCAGTTTCGGACTATGGCGACTTCTTCGTCACCGACCATTGCACAGCGCATGGGCGGCGTCCAAATGCAGATACTTTTCACAGCGTTGTCTCAGTTGGGGCTAAAGTCAATGACTTGGTTGGCATTCTCGTGGGCTTTTAGCGCCTAGCAAAGCACGCATGACAAGCAGACTTATTCATAAATTAAAAATGCAAAACTATCATGAAGAAAAAACTAAAATTCGATAGCACCAGCATAAGTATATCTTGTTGACAGGATGTTGAGGTAAGAAAACCCTTTGTTTGTGAGAATGTCTAAGAACAAGGGTGCGATTATCTGCTGTGCGGCTATAGTCCAGTCCGGAAAAGTCGCCCTCATTGCTGGAGGAGGGAGGCTTCATAATTAATGTCAAATAATTGGCAGAAATTTGTTTGCTATTTAATTGTGGCGCGCTTTAACACAATCTATGTTCCCTTTCTCCCGCGGCCCTTTTCATATATTTATACATTTTCACAATTTCTCAATCAATTTTCTTTTTATTGAGTATGATGCGGGCGCCGTCAGTCCCATCTCTGCAGTATTTTCGGCAATTGCAACATTTCGGCTTGTCTGGGACGCGGGTCATTGACTTGTGTTCCCAAATGGAAAAAGCATTGAATCGTGAGTTCGTGATCACGACGAACATGTTTCTTATTGCATAGCTTTCCGCCATTCCGGAAGCACAGTCATAAGTTGCATGCGTATGTGTGTGGGTGTGTTTCTTGCACCTATTGGCCCTGGCGTACCTTAGTCTAGTAATATGGTAAAGGATCCCTTTAGGGCAACCTGCATCTTCAGGCCGTCATGCTGTGCCCAAAAATGATGATGTTGATAATGATGATCGCTATCAAAATGCACAAATCTCATTGTGATGTGGATTCGCGTTCGGCGTTCCCACAGTAGAAAATGCAGCAATCTATTGTCTACGCTATTATTTATATCAAAATCAAAGATCGAAACAACATCAATGTGCAATGTGGCAAGAAGCGAAACCCAAAAGTCACATACTACGCACGCACAACAATGGCTCAAACGAAGAAGAACCAGCTAAGAATCGCTTAAGGTTAACACATCGCAAACAATGGCCGGCGCGCAAATGGACAGAGAAGGAGAAGGAGGGGGACAAGTGTCGCGAACGCAACGAGGGTTGCGGCAAAACCAGTTTCGGGCAGCCTGTACCTGTTCAACCGATCACCGATCAGCCTGTTGCTGCTGCTGTTGCATTTTCGAGCCCAGCCTAATTTGGGGGTAGGGGTAAAAACACACGCAGCCTCCATATAGATGCGCTGAGTCAGTGCCATACATTTTCATCCAAGCCACGTTGCACGTTGCAAGATCGCGCAATTGAAATATGTTAGCGGACTAAGCCTCTGTGGATTGTGCAGGTGCCGAGCACAAACACACACACACACACACACACACACACACACACACACACACACACACACACACACAAGAAGTCACATACACTGGCTCACAAAGGCACAAAGTCACTAAAAGGAAAAGGGACGCAATGAAAATAATGCATACACAAAGGACGAGGCACATTTTCATTTTCGTCTATAAAATTTATTCGCATTAATCGCCGTCAAAGATAAAATTAACGAAAGAAACGAACATGGCTCTGGCTTTGGGTCAGGGTCAGGGTCAGGGTCAGGGACAGGAGATCTGGCCAGGGGTCGACACAGGATGATAAGGCAACATTGACACCTTCAGCTGGCATACATCTTGTTGCTACCTGCCATTGCGTTGTTGTTGTTATTATTATCTTATGGTGCACTTTGCAGACGCTGTCTCATCCTAGCGCATCCTGGCTAAAGAGCAATAAATTTGCAGGACTGTACATTGTGTGTTCGCCTATGCACTTGTCATGATCACATTTTTTAGCTACATCTTTCACTGGTTTATAGGACTACACTGTCCCAAAAGGGGCGCTCCGGGCGGTGGGGAGCAACCACTAGTAAAGTGGATTGAAGCGTATGCGTGTGTAATTAAGTGTCGCAAAAAAAAAAGATGCCGACGCTAACATGTGACAGTAATCAGAGTCGGATGGGGTCTCTAAGTATGTTTGTGTGTGTGTGTGTATGTGTAAATAGGAAAAGCATGTTGTTGTACTCCACAGTCGAGCTACTGGATGGATGCCCCTGTGCCCGGGTGAGGGTGATAAAAATGTGTTCCATGTAAATTGCAAAAAACAGTTTTTATGTCCCATTGCCGCATTTTGAATAGCAGCAGGAGTGAAGCTTTGAGGCAGAACAGGACGCCGGGAGGACAAAGGCAGGAAAAAAGCGAAAGCGGCTGCGTGTGAAGTGGTGCAAAATATTAGACAAGGGCGGTTGGAGCTTGAATTAGATGACTGGGTCGCTGGGTAGTTGCTGCTTTGAAGCTTTGAAGTGTGGCAGGCATTGTTTACAGTAGTTTACGTTCTATTTATAACGCATCAATATATTATTTTGCCCAGGAAGAGCAGCGACAAACAATTAAGCAGATATTTAATTTCTTAAAGCCATTCAAAATGCTGAAATACAATAATACACATGTTGCAGTGATAGTCAGGTGTCTTTAGCCCTCCTCCTGTTGAGCTCTGGAACAATAGAACCGAATGCGACTCAACTTATTAATGTTTTCTAGGTTCGCATTTGCATTTTTTAAGCATAATAAAGTTTTTAAAAAACCCTGCACATCTGTGCTGTCTTTAGAATGATCACGTAGTCGAGCGAATTTTCACGAAAAATTATGCAAATTTGTAGAGTTTCTCACGCTCGGCAAAAACGGAAAGCCACGGAAAGACGGAAAGACTACCTGACACCGCAAAATATTGAAGATCATGCGGATCTCTTAATGGTAAGCGAAAGAGGTTTTCCATCTCCCGAAATTTGCATAAACTCTGTAAACAGCAAGGATTTTCACTTGGCAAAAAAAGGGTTGCCAAGCGAAAATAAAAAAGAGAGATCACAGGCGAGATCCTAATTTGCATAAGGTGCGGAGACTTGCAAATTGGGCCAAAAAAACAAAACGCAAAACGAAAGTGAAAATGAAAATACGAAAATGTTCAAGATGTGTAAAAGGAAATGCGACAGAGACGGGCTCAAGGCTCAGACATAGACAATCACACAACAGGGGTTAATTATGCGCACAGTGGACGGCGCCAGAGAGGGTCTCTTCGTCTCACAGCATGCCGGCACGCTCGCACACCTGAGTCCGGACAGGGGGTTGAACAGGGACAACAGCATCGCTCATTTGCATAACACATCAAATAGGAATAGAGCTAGAGATTGGGCTGCAATTTATTTCCTTGTTACTATTTGGCCAGGCAAAATTATGTAAATTATGCGATGCGTGCAAAAAACACACATTCGAGAAAAACTTTCTCACGCTCTTCTTCGACTTCTTCGTCGATGTAAAGAGTTCTTTTGACAGAGGAGAGACTATTGCTCACTTCTTGTTTTTGGTCTGGGTTCTGGGTCGGGGTGAACTGTTCTTGTTTGGGTTTATGCACAACGGGCAACAAATCAAATTTTGATCGATACTCGATTCAGCTCTCGATTGATTTTGGACCAATTTGCATAATTTGCTGAGTTTCGATCTTAAGAAGGCGAAATTTATGCAAATTTCTAAAGGGTTTCCACTTTGTGTGTGCCTTTCCTTCGTAGCCTTTGTAACGTACTTTTCTTTTAGCCGTTTTGTGAGCAACGAAATATTTATGAATAAGCCTTCACTAGAATTTTTTAGCATCACCTTTGCATCACATTATGTTCGCCATTTTTGAATTTCGCACAAACTTTTCGCTTATTAAAGACAGCTCCTCCCCCTTCGGAATACCACCACCACCACAGCCAGAGCTGTAGGGTGTCTATTACAACCCCAAACAAAACGTGGCTACAAACTTGCGAAATCGCCAATGCCGTTTGCGAAAAGGCACAACGATCGAACATTCATTGTCGCAATAAAATTGCAATGCCAGCCAATGCCTGACTTCGAAGGGCAATGGAACGACGAGCAGGGTACAGGGTTCAAATATAGAAATAGCAAATATTGCTGAGGTGAGGCGAGGTGAGGTAAGCAACCACCGTTATGCTATGCTTTCCAACTGCATATGTACATATAGATGAACATCCTACCACCCGAGCGCGAATTCAAAAGTATGAACTTTGATGTTCGCCTCTGCTGTGCTGGGCAAAACCATAAAAAAATCCGCAAAACGAGGGTTGTCTCTGTCGTAAAGTACTTATCGAAACACCCCAAACACTCTACACTCTACACTAACCTCCCCTCTCTCTTCCTCTCTGATAAGACATTATTACACTCTCGTAAATGTGGAGTGCGTTATGTGTGGCATGTCCATGTGCTCTGAATCTGTCTGCAGCGGCAGCATGCAAATTTTTTATTTTACTCTACTTTTGCTTTGCTTCTGCCCTTGTTCCTGTTCCTTTGCCCTGCACTGCCCCCGGGGGTTGAAGCGCAAAACGAAGCCAAAGCTAAGCTGCAACAGAGGCCGCAGAAGCCGTAGACATAGCAGCCACCACCACCGACAACACACTCTTCATTTGTGGTATAAAAAAAAAGTGCGATTGTTGTTATTATTATTTTTCTAAGTTCTGTTTAGGGCAACAAGAAAGTCAACGATAAATCAGAAAAAATTCATAAAAAAAAACATTTAAGCTCTAAAAAAACCCACTTGGGGATGGCTTCCAACATTCCAAAGCCGTAGTTTTGCAAAGAATTAACCAATTTTCATAAGTAATATTGTTTTTTTAAGGCTTTTGATGAGTTTGATTGAAATATCTATCATTTTTGAACGACAAATAAAAAAGAATTTTTTACTAGATGAAAGATGCCCATAAACCTTTTTATATCCATTTCATGCGTTCAACCTATAGACAAATGTAAATACAAACATTGGATGATGGAACAAAAGTGTCATATTTGGCATAAATTAGACGCCATAGTTGGCGACCCGTATGCTTGCTGCACCAGTCATTTCTCTTATGTACATATGTATGGATAAGGGCGAGGGAGTGAAGATGGGTACAAGGATAAGAGATATAGGTTTCGGTTTCATTTAGAGTTTTTTACGCGACAGCGGCACAAAACAATAAACAACAGCAACAACAACAACGTGAGCAGCACCAAAAACGAGCACTCGTCGCGCTTCACACGCGCAAGGATCTCGAAAAAGGATCAAATTACAATAGATATAACTCTTGGCAGTTTCTTTGACTTGAACAAAAATGTTTGAATTTGTCGCATTTTTTGTGCCATTCTTCTGCTTCTTTGGCTATTCTGTCTCTCAGCTTCCCAGATCTTTTGTGTGTTTATGGAGCGTGTATTCGTGTGTCAGTCGGACTCTGTGTGCCCTTCCCCCCGGTGTCTGTGTCTGTGTCAGTGTCAGTTTCTATGTGTCGAGTCTATTGAGATGCGTTTCACTTTCGTTTGGTCTTCCTTTATTTGCAGGACTGCTTCATGCTGGACGTGTGTCACTCGGCAGATCTGTACGTGGCTATTGTTGTGACTTGTTGACCTTTTGTGGGTAAAAATTAGGCACGGCCAATAACAGACACATTATTATTTTGCTATGAGTTTGAGTACTGGCAAGGCAATTATGCAATCGTATTGTAATTTAAATGCCCCTCACAGACTGGCGGCGACGTGTCACAAGCATAAACTTGAGTTGATGTTGGCGTAGGGCCTGCCTGCCTGCCATCGCGCCACATGAGGCACATGGAGCTGCAGCAGCAACAGCGCATAAAACACACACACAAACAGAGTTGTTTGTATGTTTGTCTTTTTACCAATTGCTTGTGCGTTTGTATACTCAGCCCCAGTCGCTAAGATGGCGACGCTGATCGCAACAAACACACACATATGCACTGCGCCCACGTTCCAAGCTGAAGCTGGAGCTAAAACTTCTAACGCTCTTACTCGCACTCATTCTGTCTCTTCATTATGCATATATGCTCGCTCGCTCTCAACATTGGCATTTTCTTTTACTTTTACACAATTTGTTTTCGTTCTTCGTTTTGTTGACATTTCCAAAAATGTATTATCTGCTGTTGCTTTTGGTTATTTGGTTGTTGTTGCTGCTTGCTTGATTGGCGGCCACGTCTGTTTTCAACTTCTTCGTTTATGCTTATGCGTATTTGTTTGTATGTGTACATATGTGTATGTGTGTGCAAGTGCACATTGCACTCAAATCGTCGTTTTCGCCGTCTACGTCTGACGCCGCGGCCGCTGCCGCTGTCGCTGTCAATGTGCTGCTGCACTCAATTGCGTGGTTAATGCTAATTATTTGTTATTCTACAGTCGCTGCGTTGCAGTTCTTGTTGTTGTTGCTGTTGCCGTATTTTGGAACACTAGAAAAACAGAAGAAGAAGAAAAGCACACAAAATTTGGAAGACACGCACAGGCGAACGAACGTGCAATTGCTGGCGATTTCCGGCTGCACAAAATAAGAATTTAATCGCGACTGTACCAATGTATTTATGTTTGTAAATAGGCATACATGTGTTTGTACTACACTTTATAGGCATAAATAAAAATATCACTTACCAAAACGCACACTGAACACGTCTCTAGTTGTATTTTCCAATGCATTTCTTCCAGCCATTTTGCAATTCCAGACGGCGTGGGCGCATGCTGCCCTTTTAGGTTAGATTCCGACTGTAAATCACTATTAAATACACTTACTAACACATTTTCACTATTGCATTGCTAACGCAGCACTTAAACTTGCACATTTAGACACTTTTATCATATTTTCACTAGTTTAAACACGCAATTATTAATTATTTGTTAATTTGTTATGCGCATTTGCGATGCGTGCAAGAAGTGAAAAAGAACTAGAGAGATGAATTGCGAACCTGATCTGATGCGTGCTGTTGTTGTTACGCTCTTAACTCAAAGAGAGATGCGCAAAGGTGAGAGTAAGCTAATGAGCTGCATGTGCTTTGTTTTTGCAATTGTCATTTCGTCTAGCCTAACAGTGTGTAAGTCTCAGTGGTTTTGCAGTTACATTTATTGCACTGCGCTAGAGAGGGAGAGCTGCATTGAGTGACATTGATTTAATGTCATATGCGTTTGAGCGTGTGTGTGGCTTTTGGATTGTAATTAATGAGCCGCAATATTTATTCAATAGCAGAGACACTATGTCTGTCGGGCCACTCAAGATTCGGGTTCTGGCTTTAATAGCCGCTGCCACTCAAATATAAAAATCGATCTTCTTCTTTTTGGCTCAATGTGTACCAGCCAAATGTTGTTATTCTAGCTCTTGTTGTTCTTCTTCTTCTTGCTGCTTCTTATTCTATTATTCTTTTCCTCTCGCTGCTGTGCATACAAGTCTTAAACAATGGTAGACAATTTTTCGGCCACTTGTCAAAATAATTTGCGCCTGTTAAAAGACTTGGCCAAAAGAATTTACACGTACGTTGACCAAACATTGTGCTGTTGCTGTTGTTGCTTTTCCTACCTGGTGTGCAATTGTTGACTTAGTTGTTGTTGTTGTTGTTGCCAGATGAGAATGAAAAATGTGTGAAAATTTCTTAAGCAAACTGTTTGTTGTGAGAAGTGCAACTGCAATGGATACAAAAGTTGAGGGAGCTCAAAACAGGTAGAAGCTTTTGAGCTTAGCTACTGGGATCTAATGAAGAAACTAACCCAGTGTTAATTTCTATTTGCAGACATTCTTCAATGCAAGCGATTACTGTACTGCCTAATGTTTTGGCCAAAGATCACTTGTCGCGCCATGAAAATCTCTAAAATTATCACCTGTTGAACAGAGGCAGATTGAACAATAAATTCATTGGAATCAATAGTTCAATAACCCAGCAATAGCAACTACACTAACAATAGGCAACTCTGAAGAGAATGACGAGAAATTATGGCACACACAAAAAAGGATGCACACAAGCTGGAACGAGAAGGAGAAGGAGAACAAGGACGAGGCAAAACCAAAACGAATGCACAAATTGATTGTTGCTTCTGTTGTGCAGGGGCGGAGGAGTCCTCGATTGGTATGGGTATGCGTGTAGGATGCATGCAACAGGATACACACACACACACACACATATACGTATGTGTGCGTGTACAGGACCCTGGGAAAAGTTAACTTTTTGATTTGAGGAAAAAGTCACACGATTCGATTGCAGCAGACAAACGAAGGGAAAGACGAAATTTTGTTGCCAGTTGGATGGCGGATGGCGAAGGTGTTTAGAAATTTTTGAGAACATGTTGCAAGTCAGTCGAGATTATTGCAAGAGGGGGAAACACCACCAAACAACAGCTGAAATGCAGCAGGTTGCATCAACCAAATAATGAGGATACAAAGGATAACAGATAATTGCTGCAATGAGAATAATTCAAGGGATGGGGTAATCTATTATTATTGTGGTTTCATACAATGCGAGGCTAAACAATCATTAATAAGCTTACAATGTGTATAAGATTATGTAAGCAGAGACAACAACCCCTCTGTTAAGAAAAGCTGCTATGCTAAAAGTCTGTTAACGATCAGATTGCCAAAATTTTTGCCATACTTGTCAAATGTCAAATGTGGAAATGAATTATTAGAGCTGCTAATAAAATTGCTTGTTATATTGAATTCGGCAATGGATAATTGAACTTGTTTTGAATATTATTGCAATAATTAAACTTCAAGAGTAAAGCTGTTTACGACGTTCAAGAGATTCTTCCAAAAGCTATATTACATATGTACATATAGGTAAGTAACAGAATTAACCTAGAATCTAAGCTGTGATCTTTTGTGTAGATTAGCATATTACATGCTCTCAAGAAAGCTCTGCTTCAGTCAACATTCTCTGGCCGTTGGCTAACCACGTGTCGCGTCTGGTTCTTTTAAATTTACTTAATCAGCACACACACAAACACACATGCCGAATGCTACAGTAAAATATAGTAAATACATAGAACAACACACGCTCTCCTCTCTCTCCCACTCTCTCTGGCGACAGTTGTTTGTTCCAAGTTTATTTTTTGCGCAAAAATGGCGACTTATCTGTGCCAAAAATAAGCAAAAGCAAGCATATGCAACATGTGAAGACATAAACACACGCACACATCGGGGCAGCTTTCGGTTCCCGAGCCGAGCTGATTGGTCGGACGGCAAATTCGCGAGTGAAGAGCCGAATCGCAATTTTGCACTAAAAAGCTTCGGGAACAGTCGGCAGCAATCGCCGCCACTCGGCGAAACATTGAGAGAGAGCTGTTATGTTTAATACCCTATAGTCTTAACATGGCAAGGGTATAATAAAGTTAATGAATAACTGGTTACACTCAGCATCCAACGCCTTGCTTAAACATCTTTTACTCTTTGCGGCTTAAGTTTGTGTCCCAAGCTATCAGCCTATCGAAAGTTATACTTCTGCACTAAAGCTGTTTTCGAGATATATAGGCTGGCATCTTGTACAGGGTATCTGGTGGTTAATAACTGATTGCGAGAGCGCTCTTGTTATTGTTTTCGACAGCTTTTTTTTTTGCGTATTTTGCCGGCATTTTGCTCTTGAATTTTGTTTTCGCAGTATTTCAAGTTCAAGTTTAGGGACGGCTCCCGTCTGCTTTCTGCTCATTTTTTTTAACGGGCTTTCTGTGCGTTCTTTCTCTATTTGTTATTTTGGTACATAACACGCCCCGGGCTTTGGCGTTGACGTAACTTGTTGATTCTTATGATTATTGTTGTTGTTTTTGTTATTGTTGGAAAGCTAAAATGATTAAGAACTTTTGCAGAATATTTGCAAAAAGAAAGAAACAACGCCTTGATCTATATCTCGTTCAATTTGTATCTGTCTGGCATTAGATCGAGGCATTACATTTCCATAAGCATACTAGCATTGAATAAAAGACCTTCCGTATTTACATATAAATATTTCCATCACACACACACACACGCACGCACACACTCGTTTTAGTTGTGGCCCTGGCACAGCTACAAAACGACGAAAACAACAAAATTAATGAAATTTGTTTTCGTTGTAAACAACAACAGAGCCGCTGTCATACTTACACACTCACACACACACACACACACACACAGTTCTTCTTCTTCTTCGTCGTTGTTATATTTTTTTTGCTGTAAACAAAAAATTGTGTAATAATTAAGTGACCCTGAAAAGTTCTACAGATAAAGCGACCAAATGGCGACTCTTGTTTTTCCCATTTTGCAAAATGCTTTTGGTTCTGTAGAATTCGGAGAGCGCAAAACGTTCTCTTCTCATAAAGCAAAAGGGCTGCTTGATAATTTTATGCTGCTCTCGAGCTTTCGCTCTTCCCCCCCCCCGTCACCTCCCCCTTCCCATTCAAAACGTTGTTGTAATGTAAAAATTTCGATTCTTTTCTAGCATTTAGTATGAATTTTGTTACGTATGTTGTTGTTGGTTATTTTTGCTCAATGCTCCGTGAGTCACGTAGTGTATGTGTGCGTGGCTTGTATATAGAACGATATGTATGTACATGTACATATTTACTTCTGGAAGCTTTTACCTACCGCCTCTCTGGCGCTTTACTCAGAATTTCAGTTTCAGAATCGGAATCCACCAAAACAGAAACAGAATTAGTCGCCCGCCGAGAGACAGACAGACAGACAGACCCATTGCTAGACCCTTAACTAGACCCTTAGGCTACTTATGTAGTTGACTCAAGGTCAGTGCACGCGTTGTTGTCCCCACAAAAGCGCCAAAAAACAGATGCCTCTCAATCTTACAAGCGACAGAAAAGCTTGTAAACTCAACCGCGCTACAATAGTGTGAACGATTTTTGCATAATGGCCGAAACGCGTGCAGCTTTATTCGCGATCAGAAACCGAAAGAATTGTATTGAAAGCAGTGCAAAAATGTAAAAATGTGACACGTGGAATAAACAAAATATATTTTGAATACTGCTAAAAATGTGCAAGTGATAATAAACCAATCAGAAAGTCAAACAAATTAAAACAAGCTAAGATCAACAAAAGCTGCTGCTGTTTATACAAGGTATGAAGTGATTAAGAGATACAAAAACCCTTGCTCCCTGGTGCAAGCTGACTTGAAATTGTTTTTCGTTCACACAAATTCAAATTGCTAAAAATAAATACATACTAAATGTGCGTGTCTCAAAAAAACTCGATAGGAAATACGAAAACATGGAAAAACGCACCCCATGCGCCGCTCTATTGCCGTTTCATCCAAAATTAGTATAAGTTGCTGTACTTTTGAGGAGGTTTTTCTCATTTCTCAGTTTTTCCACATGTGCAGCAAACTGCAACTGCAACTGCAACACTCGAGTGGCGTTGGCGGCACAAATGGCATTGCCAAGGAGTAGGGGACACACACACACACACATGCATACATAAAACGCAATGGCAATAAGACTGTTTGCCGGCGTGGGTTCTATTTTTAGAAAGCGCATGTGTATTCGTATTTGTATTCGTGTTCGTATTTGTTTGTGCAGGCAAAATTAATGCGCGTTCGTTACAAAATGGCGGCCGAGTGCCAAAGTCAAAGTTGCTGGCGCAGTCGCAGTTGCAGTTGCAACAGTCGCTCCGTCTCGTCCCCCCCTCCATCTCGCCCCTGCTGCACTATCTATTTCTCTGTCTCCCTCTCGTTTCTCGCTCTCTCACACTTTTCCACTCGCTGTCCGCGTGTTTGCTTTCGCCTAATTTTTCGTACGTTTTTTATACAATTCCCGTCAAATGTTGCCTTTTGCTATCTCTCCGCCTCTATCTGTATCTGTAAATGCTATCTCCCTCCATGTATATATGTGTGTGTGTGTATGCGCTCGCTTCTCGCTGCGTTGCAAAAGTGCAATGACCCATGCGTAACGCGAATGAGCCCCCGCACCCGTTCCCTTCATCATTCCCCTTCCAGTCAGTCCAACGTTGTTCCCTTCAGCTATACACCGGCCCTGCCCTCGACGCCAACACGACGACGTCGTCGCCTTCGTCACCGTCTTCTCAGCTACACTCAAAGAAAAACTCCTTTTGATGTCTTCGTTGTAGATAATAATATATACTTTATAAGAAAACTTCATCTAGCATTCTCATTAAAGTTTTTCTCCCAGTGTACGATTCAGCTCTATGCTTTTATGCCTACGTGCTGTGCTGCTTTCCATACTCTTACACAAACACACAACCGCACACACACACACACACACACACACCCATACACTCTTGCAGTTGCAGCAAAATGACGCGCGCGATAAATTTTCTAACATTTTCCATTCCTCTGCTTTTCGTGATGTTGTTAAACACACACAACACACACACTCACACACACACACACACACACACTTTCATGCCGTATTTCGAGTTTTGTTGCATTTTTTTTATTAATTTTGTTCGTTTGCAGCAGTTTTTATGTTTGTTTTTTGGCTGTTGCACACACACACGCACACACATGGTTATATCTATAGATACATATGCACATATAAATAAATATTTGGTAGATATTTCGTATTTTTGCCCTTCCGTCAGTTGAATTTTGTGTAAACATTTGTCACACAGCCAAATAGCGGAAGGTGGGGGGAGGGGGAGGGGATGAAGAGTAGCATGATATGCACATGAATACATAAATATGTATGTATGTATTCAGTATGGTATATTAACAATCATAATAATTAATACTTCAATCAACAAAATGAAGTTGAAATTTGCCTGCATGAAATAAGCTGTGAGCCATCCATATCCATAATATCGCATCCATTAGCAGTGAGTTGCGAATAGAGAGAGATTGTCGAGTGCCTGAACAAAGTATTAAATGCATTTTATGGCCAACACACAGAGACCGGAACGAAAACGTCGATAACCTGTGCACTGCATGTCGTCCATTGTCCGAACCGGAGGCGGCAGCTTCTGTTCCATCGTAGTTCAAAGGATATCGTCAGCATGAGCCTGTATAAACAGAGTCTTTGCTCTGGTCCATTTTTGTCGGAACTGAATGCGCTAATTGCTATTGTATTTCACAAAATATTTAAGGAAATTTTGGTACATGCCGCTGCAACTTCAAAGATCGTGCCACAAACGAAGACACTTGAGTGCTAAGACCACCGTTGATGCCAATTCAGGTAGTAAGAAAAAGGGTTGGGACATTCGGGAAAAAGTAGGCTCGTTTTTTGCATACTATCCTGACAAATGTGAAATGGCCTTAACTGGCAGACACTTCGACATTGATTGAACTAACGTCAGCCTTTAATGACAATGACGATGATGATGATAACATGCAAAAAGACAGACAGGCAATATGTTTTTGGCACATTTCTGGGAAAACGGACATATAATCGCGACTTTGCCTCAATGGTAATGATCCAGAGCGAAGAACCTTTACGAAAAGGGTTAGACATCGGTCGTAAATGACACAAACAAACGGTTTCCAGTGAAGCATTTTCGCACTTTTTCGCACAAAAAGTTCGCGGTCGTAAAACCATAAAAACCCGAAAACCCTTTACAGTTTCCTAGTACAAGTTCGCCATGTGCCTAGAGTACAAAGAAAACCCCAAGCTGATAAAAACTTATCGCGAAAATGCACTCAAGAATTTTTCCAAGCGATAAGTAGAATGCGATAATTGCAAATTAGGCAGAGAAAAGTGCGATTTTGGAATCTTTTGTCTGCTTGGAGAGAGTTTAAAGACATCTTCATATGGGATTATATTAAATATATAATTGCAATTGCATTTGCTATACTCAGGTGTGTGCGAGTGTGTGCCCTTAGCTACCTGCTGTGCATTAGGGGTGTTCAGAATGACAGCTTCTTCATTGAGGTTGTGCGGATTATGTGCGGATTTGCACTCTCTAAACTCACATAATGAGCGGTCACAAAGCCATGGCGCAGCGACGATATCTTTATTATGTTGTGGGATTCCGACACTAGCCAACAAACCGAGTCAAGAAGTCAGCAAAGTCAACACACAAAACTAAAGACAGATTATCCATTTAAGGAAATTCAAAATCCCATTTCGTACAGTTTCCGGACACACTGAATCGCCAGCTCTTATCGGTCTCAAAATACAAGAAGAAGAAGTGGAATGGAAAACTGCAACTGCAACTGCAAGAAATACCAAAACTGAAACTTTCTCTGCTGACAAACAACTAAAATGCTGATAAGATTAAAGAGACCCCCTCCCCCTCCTTCCCTCCATAACACACAAGCTCAACTAGCTCATAAACATTATGCCATAGATTACTTATGGTGCAAGTCTTTCGACACAAATCGACATTTGCAGGCAACATATACTCTACAAAAGAGTTCTTAGAGCCAAAAAGATATCTTTAAAACAGAATATAAGCAAATATTTGTTTGAAATATGTTTTTTTTACAAAATCGAGTTGCAAAGATCCGAAAATTTACTTTTTTATATAATAAAACTTCTTGTTATGCGTTAAAAAAGTGTATTTAAAGTTCGGTTTGATTCCTTTGCCTGCTTGCTTTTTATTAGTTTATTTGTAGTGTTTTTTTTTTATCAGCGGACGGCAGTTGGGGGAGTTGAATGCACTTGCGAACTAGTTTGGTTTTAAGCCCTAAGATTTAGTTGCATTACATATTTGTATTCCATTTCGAAAGACTGCCAAAAAAAAAAATCGAAAAGGAAAAAAGGTATGCAGTTGGAATAGTCTTGTGAATGCGGTTGACCTTAATTTCCTTGGCATGATTAATGAATTCAACTAACAAGTAACAGCAACAGCAACAAAAATCGACCAAAAGGAGGCGGGGCGAACTGATATTAATGATGCACCACAAAAAGAATAAATAATAATATCAGCAACAACAACAATATAAAGTTGCAGGTACAGCATTCTGGCTAATCATCCTCATATTACTCGCCGATCAACAATTAGAAATTTTTTTAGCAAAAAACAAAAAACTCACTGTTGCCATATGCTGTTTGTATGAGTGCAAGCGAGAGAACAACAGTTGCACAAGCGCAACTGCAACTCTGCAACTGTTGCGGATGCTGTGTATGTGTGTGTGTGTGTGTGTGAGAGAGAGAGCGAGGCGGCCAGCGATTCGCGGTTTGCTTTAAATTGCTGCACACACACATGCAGCTATGAATTTAATTAATAAAAACTTAATTCAAAGCAAATAAAGTATGCATTTGTGACGTCATCAGCACACATTAACCCTTAACGTATTTTTCGCCCGATTTTTTGACCGTTACAGAAACATTGCAGGCCTAAATAATTTGCATACAAGACAAAGAAATCAAAAGTCTAACCCATATGCAAATTTGGCAAGCGACCCTTTAACGAAAATAAATTAAAGACTGCATCGATTGCATGCAATGCATTATCATTATTGATTGCTGAAGGTCGCCTTGTCCTTAAAGGACAAACGAATTTGCATAACTTGAGCGAAAATGCCAATAAATTGTCCTTTGCCCCGTTCTAAGATGTTTTTTTTTTTTACCTACTAAACGTTTTATGCTCTTAGCAGATTGGCATTAATGCTTTGTATGATTAGCAATGCTTTCCGAAATAAATTTACATCGGTCCAAAGTTGATGATGAACCAAAAAACAGAAAAAAAGAGTAAAGCAAAGGGTTTCTCATTCGTTTAACCAGTTTTGAGACCAAACACACACAAACATATATACTGCCATATAACCTGCAGCCAGTTGGGCAACTTGGGCAGTTAAGCCAAACCAAAAAATACAAAAACAACCAAAAAATGCAGCGGCCTTACATACGTACGTATGTATCTCCAACATACGCCAAAAAGAGCACACGCACACTTGCAGGTTCCTCTCTCTTGGGTGCTATTGGCAGCAGCAGCGGCCGCCATATGCAAGACTCACCCACACAGACGAACGTACACGCATAGCGCAACGCAAAAAAAACACACGCACACAGCTGCAGACTGCAATGCAGATAGACGGCGACGGTGACGGCGACGGCTACGTCGACCGCGGCGTCTGCAGCGCAAATGAGCGAGATAGAACGAGGGTTGACTGTTCGCTCTCAGCTCGCGTAGCACAGTTTTGTGGCTTTTCATTTGCAATATAGCATTGTTGTTGCTGTTTCGAGCACTTCCCCTGCGAACGTGCGTGCGTGTATGTGTGTATGTGTGAGAGGTTGAAAATGTGCTCGCTATCTCACTCGGGAAATTTGTTGTTTTCAATGACTTGCTGCACACGAGCGCCGTGGCACTTTTATTCAAGTTTGAGCGCTCGAATCTGCAACAACGTGCCACGCAAAATTAATAAGTAAAAAAAAGTTGAAAAAAAAAATAAAACAAACAGAACGCAAATTCGTACGTGTCGCAGTTTCTTGGGCACTCCAACAAACAACAACAACAAAATATTAATTAATAAATTAATTTCAAAAAAACACTTGGATAAACTTTAAGCAGCATTTCGGATTTTTTGGTGAATTTCTTGTGCGATTTTGTGTGCATTGTGATTGTTAATTAGAAACTGATTAGCAACAAATTCTGCAACAGTTTGCCAAATGTGACATAAAAAACAAACTGAATTCGAGTACAAACACAGTTAAGCATTAAAAGTGGCCATTAACACAACATTAAGTGCCATTTCCAATTAATAACTAAATTCAACATTCAGCCTGCAATTGCAGCGTTTTATTTCGTGGTAAGATTTTTATTGTATATTACTGTTATCTAGTATAGTATTATTATAGCCAAGCTCATCGAACATTTTAGGCCTTTAGTTTCGCAATTATTAATTGGGATACGCGTAAACAACTACAAAAGGGCACACAATATATACAAAAAGTTAAACTGGAAAAATCCAAGAACCGGTTTCCAAGTGCATTCGTTTCAATGACATTCGCTTATCATATTCAATTTAAGCGCAATACAACAAAATGGCGGCCGCTGTTAACGTGCTGTTAGCAAAAGCTCGCGATCGCGCCAAAGCTTTTTAGCTGCTTTGTCTTGTTTTTTTGGCAATCGCGTCGTATGCGCAACGTATAAGAGTTTTTTCTTGTGGTTCGAGGCGTTGATGCGATTCCATTATGATCCCATTAAACGCTTAGCTGCCGTTGCTACCTGCTATCAATCCGATTGTTGCGCAATTGTCTGTGGAGGATCTTAAGGATCGTTTGCTGCACTCGGCTCTGCAGGTTGCTCGTTTTTGCCCATTATCCGCTTTGCAGGCAGACAATAGATCGAGCACAATGGATATGTCTTGCGCATTTTCCGCACTCAAAAACTCAAGTCAAAGGCACAATGCAGGTCGTTTGTTTTCCTCTTTTCCTCCCTCATTCTCTGAACCTTTTGTCTGGTCTTTGACATTTCCCCAGTGTTGTTCGTTTGCCATTATACTGGCAATTTTTTTTGTGTCTGTCTGTAACTGCGACGCATTACGATCGTCTTCGTATTGGAAACGTAGTAGTTGTAGTTGTAGTTTACCTGTTGGCAAACTGAAGATTCCTCGAAACTCAGTTCGCTTATTGGCGACGCCTTGCAACGCCTTTGAGCAATGCCACATGGCGGCGTAGCATGTCCAACATATGCTGCATACATGGTCATCGTCGTCATCGTCGTCGTCGTCATAGGACCAACATATGGTGACCACTTGAGCCCAAAAACAAAAAATGTATTTTAACGAGTTTCGAAATAAAACTCGAGCATTAGAGCCCGTGTTGTTATATGGGTAGAGCTACTTGCAACCACTACGAATGCGACTAAAACAGAGAGACACACACACACACGCACCCTCGTCCTAAAAACAGGAAAAACGAGCCAAGAATATGGAATACCACACAAAAAATGAATGAAAACTCGAAAAACGCAAATTATTGCAAGTTTTTCAGTTTTTCTCTCTGTCTGTATGTGTGTGTGTTTGTGTGTTGCTTTCCATTTTTCCAGTCCGTAAAGAGCATAAAAAAAATATATATATAAATGTATGTAAAGTAAAACGCGCGAAAAGCAGCCGGAAAAATACGCGCACACGTTTTTTCGAGGGATGTTTGCATATTTTTCCCCCATTTTTTTTGTTTTTTTTTTTTCTGTTTTGTATCCGCGTATTTTTGTCACCCTCCCACTACCACCTTGACTTTGCCTTCCCACATCTACTTCCATGTAATATTTCCTTGTCCCCTTCTCCATTGGCAAAAGGCGCTTTCACTTTTTATGGCGCATAAAACTTGGCCAGGGTGGCGATGGGCATAAATTTAAAAAAAAGCAACCAAGATTTTCCGCCAAAAACCAACGAGAAAAAAACAAACTTTTGCAATGAAATGAGTCAGGAAATGGTGGGGGAGTAGAAGGTAGGAGTCGGAGTCATCCCCTACTCGAAAAAGAAATACGCAATATATATATTTTTTTGCACACCTGCCTCTGCGTGCGTGGGAATAGAGGACATTTCAGCAAAATGCCTGCTAGGCCAAAAAAAAAACATATACATTTAAGTTTCGAAAATTCCATATCCATGCCAATTTGATATTGAATATAAAGCAACCCGTGCCAAAAAAATTAAGATCTGTCTCTCAAACAAGTCTCTGCAAATCATTGCAAAAATTCTTTTTTCAATATTTAAAGTTAATGAATTTTTATTGTTTTGTGTCTGTCTTCCTTTAGGCATCTGGTGAACTGTAAGCCTTAAGCTGGCGCTCAAGGTGCGTAAGCATTTAACTTCGTATTCGCCAACGTTGTTGAGCGCGGCGTTCACAAGCTTGAACAGCGCCTATCACAGCAGCAGTGACACTGCACCGGACGAGGAGCCGGAGCCGGAGCTGAGCTTGGCACAAGCAACAGGACACCATCATCGCCAGCGGCATCGCGACAGAGAGAGAGAGCGCGAAAGGGAGCGCGAGAGAGAGCACAGATTAGGCGCCGATATGGGTGGGCCAACGCCAGTGCCGGGCAATGGCGAGGGACAAACATACTGCTTGCGCTGGAACAATCATCAGACGAATCTGGTGCAGATACTCCATACGCTGCACGAGATGGGCAGCTATGTGGACTGCACTCTGGTCGTCGACGATGAACAGTTCAAGGCACATCGCGTTGTGCTGGCGGCGAATTCACCCTACTTTCAGGCCATACTGCAGGATGTGTCGCAGGATCAGTGCTGCATCATATTGCCGGGCGTCAAAGGCTTTGAGATTGCTGCACTGCTTCAATATATGTACACGGGGGAGACGACGGTGACGAAGAGTCAGGAGGAGGAGATCCTAGGCACGGCCAAGGAGCTGCAGGTCAAAGGACTCTACGACAACATTATGAAGATTAACAATGACAAATCACAACGGGCAACCAGTGAGGAACGCCCACCACACCCTCAACAGTTCCAGCACCAGCATCATCAGCATCCACAGCATCATCAGCAGCATCATCATCATCCCACATCCAGCAGCTCGAGCAAGCCGCCAAATGGTGATGGCGCCTATCATCATCATCAACATCATCAGCATCAGCATCATAGTCATCATTCCTCGTCAGTGATCTCAACATCGACACACATCTCGCCCAGTGCAGCCATCTCGAGCAGCTGCTCGCCACCGCCGCCAGCCTTTAGCTCCACCTCCGCCTCCTCGTATCAGACGAACTACTCGAATTTCCCGACACCAGCAGCCAGTGGCCAGCCCATCAATATCAATGCACACATCAATGCTGGCGAAGCACCACTTACACCCACCCACAGCACACCACATCCTCCGGCTGCCGGTGAAGCAGGCGGCAACCAGTGGCCCCTCTCCCCCTCAGCAGCAGCTGCAGCAGCAATGCTGAATTCGGTGTACGAGTCGGCGGCCGATATGAATCCATTGAAGCGCAAGAAGCTATCAGCCATCTCGAGCATGTTGCTCAATTCCACACGCGATACTCCTATTCTGCGCAATGTGCTCGCCCAGGCCAATCCCCCAGACTCCTCACAGCCCAGTCCACTAATGCTGCCCGTCGCCGGTGGCAAGAACGATCTATCCACACCCCAACATTCGCATCAGCACTCGCTAGATGGCGCTGGTAGTGCTGCTGGCGCTGGCAGCCACAGCTTCAGTGGCTCCGACTATGGCGGCGACAAGGAGCCGCTCTCCCCTCACACGGATCGTTCCTTCGACGATAAGAAGCCCGAATGGAAGCGTTATAAGCAGTACACCCGGGCGGACATGATGTGTGCCATCCAGTGCGTCCGCGAGGGCATGAGTGCACTCCAGGCCAGTCGCAAGTTCGGCCTGCCCAGTCGCACGCTCTATGACAAGGTGCGTAAGCTGAACATTACAACCGGACGCGGCACACATCGCACTCCCAAACGTAGTCCACCTGGCGGCGTCGAATCCCCAGCTGCATTTCCCTATTCCGCTGCAGCTGCGGCAGCTGCAGCCGCTGCTCACAACTATGGGCACGGCGGGCAGACGGAGCAGAAACGTGAGCAAAAGGAGCATGCTGCTGGACATGCGACACAGCATCATCATGGCATGCCACCGACCATTCCACATTCGGCTGCTGCGCTGCTGGATCATGCGTTCCTGCAGCAGGATATTGCTGGGAGGGAGGCGTTGCATGCTATGGCCTTGGCGGCTGCTGCACATGCAGCTGCCAATCGCATGTCCAATAGTCCACCCGGCTCCAATGGCCACGCCGCCGCCCGTTCTCCTAGCCACTATGGCGAGCAGGAGTCGCTGGAGAAGCACGAACGTATCATTAAGCGGGAAGCTATTGAGGAGGAGCGTGATGCCGATGCCGACGCGGATGCGGATGATGAAGATGATCAAGTGGAGGATCTGTCGCTGGCTGGTCGCAAGGAACGACCCGAATCACCATACTCACCGCCGCCACCACGTGCCGCCTCGCCCATGGAGAGCGCCAGTGTCATCATGCACTCGGCCTCCACCAATGGCGGCAAGGAGCTCGAGGAGCAGCCCGATCATGAGATGATGGACTACAGAGATGTGGCCTCGCCATCATCGCTCGCACTCAAGCGTGAGGCTCAGGCCCATGCCGACTGATTAATGCTGACGATGGCCTGGCAGTATGCAACAGATAGTCACGACTCCATCTACTAGGCCAGCAGTTAATCCTAATCCTAATCATTTGTTGTTACTGGTTCCGGCGTCCAACGTGCAAAAAAATCTTTTTCTATTTCTGTTCTCATCATCATCATCATCATTAGCGATCGGATCCATCATTTGGCTATAACGATCGAAGCGGTAGTGAAGCTTTAATACATAATATATATAGATATCCCAGAAGCCGGGTTGGGGCATGGGGCATCCTGTTTTAATCAAGTTGCAGCACCTACAAAATACAAAATTCAATACACACAAATTTTTCATTGTTGTCAGCATCACTTTGTGCCTAAAAAAAACAAAAACATGATGGAATTATTCATATATAGACTATCTAGGATATAGGATTAGTTTAGTTATAGGGACACCCACACATACATACATACACACACACATACATCTACACTTAATGGAGGCAATTTATAAAGCATATGTAAACTATACACTTACATAAGACTGAATGAAGGATATATGATGTTTGTACATTGATGTAAAAGTGGGCGTGGCAGAGCAAAAAGAGGCTCAATACACACATACATACATACAAATTATATCTAACGCATTTAAGAGCGGAATCAACGACAACAACAACAACAAAACAAGTTAGCAATACTTTGTACAACTATCTTTAAATGCCAGTGATTTGTTTTAAAAATAGTTTAGCTTCTAGTTACACAACAGCTCCTTAGTTTATGATACAAATACACACACATGTGTTTGAGCTTAGCATACATACTATATATTAATACATATATACTATTAAACCGAACTACCTCAAATGGCTCAATAATCAAATGGTATATCATTATGGTTTTTAATGATTTTTTTTTAAACGTAATTGAAAATTGTCCTGGGTTGAATTTTATAAGACTGACACCGATTCATTTCACACACACACACACACAGAAACATTTCGACAACAACAACAAATATTTTAGGTACAAAAATTGAATAGTTTTAAGCTTAATTAAATACCAATTATCATTAGTGCAAAAATATGTAATGCAAAAATCAAACAAACAAATGCGCTGGGGGCAATGCAATAGGCTCTATATAAGATCTAGTACATACATACTTACATACATACATATATGTGTATGTAATAGTCTTAGTTTAACACATACAAACATGTATTAGCGTTAATTCATTATTGTTATACCTATGTGAAACTGAAACTGTACATAAAATAATATACATTACACACACATACATATATAGATATACATTAATTTTGGATGCAAACCAAGTATTTTTGCCGTTATTCAACTTAGTTATAATTTAAACAAAATTCTTGATTGTATCGCAACGCAAAATTTCTAAATTTAGGCAACATTTTCGGTATGTAATGCAAAAATAAAATGACTGAAGATTATGTACTATATGATTAATTACACTGGTATTCATTTAATTCTCTCTAGATTAATTGAGATATTGTATTGATTTTATTCGAAGTATTTGACTATTGACATCCCACACAGTTTGGCGGATTACGATTATCGAACTCACAAATGCCAATGGCAATGCGAAAGGGTTTATGATTAGGCAGATGCATTGGCCGATTCGATGTCCATGGCCGATAAGGTATGTTGAGTGTGCGAACCGAATACTGTTGCTGCAACTTGGGTGACTCCTTAGTGGGTTCAGGATTGTGTATGGAAAGCGCATGTTCGATATGGATAAGTGGTGGTTCGTCATTGGGACTGTGCCGCTTGTGCTCACAGTGGGCCAAGAGCTTGGCCTCGCTAAGGAACTCCAAACGGCAATAGTTGCAATGATAGTTGATGCCACTGCTGTGCAGCACCTGGTGACGATCCAATTGATGCTGGAACTCAAACTCATCGTGGCACTTGTGACATATGTAGACACCACGATTCTGCCGATGCAGATGATAGTCCAGGAAAACCCTTAAAATAATATCAATTAACAATTGTTTGCCTAATAAATAGGAATTAAATATTACTTGCTGGTAAAGACATCTCCGCATTTGTGGCAGTAAAACCAACTCATTTTCCAATGATGCATATAATCGTGCTTCATGAGATCGACCAGCGTGTTTGTCTCATAGCAGCAGTTGGGTGCAAAGCAAGAGAACGCCTTTAGCTGAACCTGCGTCTTCAGCATATCCAGCAAATAGAGATCATACTCCTTGTCTGTGGTTATGTGCGACTCCTCGAGCACATAATCATCATACATCATGGAGAGGTTAAGGGCACTGTTGCTATTGCTTCGACTATGGTTCACAATCCAGTCGCCCGTGAAGTTCATGCGTCTCGTGTACATTGTGTCCGCAACGGAAGTGGCATCGTCATTGCCATCGATCTCCTCATTCTCACCCTCTTCATCATCACTGCTTAGATCTCCGTTATGCCAGCCCATGGAGCAGGCACGTGAGCGAGAACGCATCGATCTAGGCTGGGCAGCAGCTTCATTCTTATCTTCTTCTTCATCCTCCGCTTGCAAAGCCTGCAAAACATTCACAAGATATAAAAACCTAAAGCAATGAGAACAAGGGGAACAGTACTCACCTCCTGTTTGGCACTGCATATGGTATGATGGAGCTCCCATTCGTACTTGGTGCCAAACGTAGCCTCGCACAGGCTACAGCGATGTTGACTTTGGTGTGTTATGCGCTGATGCTGACGCATTGCAACAACGCCAGCAAACTCTTTTTCGCAGTAGTTGCATTGAAAGGTACGAGAGCGACGCGGCACTTGCACTCGCGGCACTGACTGAGCCTGAACTCTCTCATTCTTATTGACAGCAGAAGCATCATTGTCATCGTCATCGTCGTCGTCATTGCCCGCTTCGTTAAGGACGCGGCACTTGGGTCGACGTTGAGTCTGACGACGATTGCAGCGGCGCAAATGCAGCGTAAAGAGATCCCTGCGAAAGTAGGCTCGTTCACAGTATTGACAGATCAACCGCGTGCGCCACTTCCAGCCATCCGAAGCGTTTCCACTGTTATTGCGCAGGCCACCTGACTCTGTGGCAGTGGGCGATTCTGGTGGTTGGGCCGAGTACGCCTGCAGCACTGAGCAGGATGACGTTGTTGTTGTTGTGGGTGAAGCTGTTCTTCCCGCAACTTCCTTATCTTCCTGTGCCAATGTAGCACCCGTTGTGGACACCTCGGCATCGGCTATGGGAGGACTACTCGGTCTCTCTGTCGGTTCGGTCACAGTCTTTTTGTTTGTAGCAGCCAAACGCTGCAGTCGCTGCATCAGCGAACGTGTGACTTCAGAGTGCATATTCAATTTGCAGACACATTCTACGCAAATACTTCGAAGTGTTGTCTTTACAGTGTCCGGCTGCAATTGTTATTATTAATTGTTTAATAAAAATGCGAGCAGGTTATAAATGATTTGCATACCGGTAACTCCCAGTCTCTGTTGAGGCGTCGCTGCATAATCGTGTTTGTACTGAGGTCCATGGTTTTGGAGCTGCTGCAAATGGTGCATGGATCGAGGTTGCCCTCTGACGTATCGGGCTTGCTACTTGACTCCGGTTCCGGGGCATCCTGCATCTTTGCGTTAAGCGGTTTTGTGAAGTCAATCGAATAGTTGTTGAAACAATAATATGCTACATGTGTGCAGATTCACAAGTTATGCTAAGCAAACAGAGTTGCCATATAGTCGACGCACTTGTATTCTTGCCTCAATATTTAAATATGCTTAAATAGCAAATTTTTATACAAGAAAAAGTTTTGTTGCTCTTTTTTCATTCTTCTCTTGCAGTACTTCAGATTGTTATTATTTATCTATAAACAGTTATAGCGGCAACCCTTTTATTCCATGGCACTTTACAGCACTGAAATCATTTCGATAGAAACACAACTCACTGAGTGCTTCCAAGTGCATTTTTATTGGTTCATTGGTCAAACATATAAATAATGGAAATAATATCAGCGGCTAATCTTTATCTACGTCAATTGGGCGACCGGCGACCACGTATTTCGGAACTGAATCCAACCATATTTAAGGAAGGCGGACCAGATCCAAAATCACTTGTTGAAATCTCCGGCCGGCGAAAAAGCGGGAAAACATTACTTCTAATGCAACTCATTGCACACTGCCTCCCCCGTTGCGATGTTATATTAATCGATCTCAGCCAAAAGATCGATATGCAGATACTCGGAAGACTTGTTACGAATGTTGTTCAAAAAGACAATCCCAATGCAACACCCGCCAAGTTAGAAGAGATATTTGAAAAGTGTTTGAGCTCGTTGGATATAATTCATTGCTTTTCATCACAGCAAGCACGCATGGCAATTAAAGCTCTAGATCATCACATATTGCTTGATAATGAGAGAGCTAGTTTGGTTGCGGTAGACGGACTCTGTGAATTTTATTGGTTTGACTTGCCGCCAAACACGCGCATGCGAAAATATACGTACTACATGAAATGGTTAGAAAAGTTAAATCGAATTTCAAAGAGATTCTATGTTTGCTGCATGTACACCGTGGATATCAGTTATCTTAAAAACCTATATGCACCCAGCAAGAACATTAAAATTGATCATAAGTTGCAATTAAATTATTATAAAAAAGGCACAAGAACGCTGAATAATCAACTTATTACAATTGACGAGTATGGCATAAGTTTTAAGTAGAAATAAAATAAATAAATGTTAAATTCTTGATAATTGACGCGCCTTTTCATGTTTTGTCAGTGGTTTAAGTAAATATCGATGTATTGTATATTCATACATATGCCACACTGAAACTCGATTGTTGTAGCTCATCGAAATTTTTTTTCTATTCGCTGTCATCTCTAGATTTTCTGTTCGACGCGACGAGAAAACGTGCTGCATTTTCAAGTACCCCGATTTTATTAAAAAAAAACTATACAAACCGTAATAATGGGCGTACAAGTAGTTCCAATCACTCCCGGAGATGGTGAGTTATTAAAATTATATATTCTTTTTGTTTATTTCAATGTAATTGAACCTTTTATTTGCGGCTCTTGATAACTTGGAGTGTACTTATTCCGTTCTCTATATGCACATGTATAGCTATCTCACTTATGCACGCATTTCTGTATTACAGGTAGCACATTTCCCAAAAATGGACAGAAAGTTTCGGTGCACTACACAGGCACTTTGGACGATGGCACAAAGGTGTGTATAGATTTAGATATTAATATTCATCAATGCCTTAACATGTTTTACGCACATCCAAATTTATAGTTTGATTCGTCTCGGGACCGCAACAAGCCATTCAAGTTCACCATTGGCAAGGGTGAGGTGATTCGTGGCTGGGATGAGGGCGTTGCTCAACTGAGCGTTGGCCAACGCGCCAAGCTGATCTGCTCGCCCGACTACGCTTACGGCAGCCGTGGCCATCCTGGTGTCATTCCTCCCAACTCTACTCTTACTTTCGATGTCGAGTTGCTCCGCGTCGAATAAATGTGGTCTTGTGCAGCAAAAAAAAAGCCGAAGCGCAAATGTGTGTGTGTGTATATGTGTTTATTCTAACATTGCACACACACATACAGACTTCCAGCATACACAAACTTAAACCTGATGCGCTCCGGCAGCGGCAACACAGGAGATCCAAAACAAGAACAATCCAACAGCATTTGAATTCTATTCAAACAATTGAAATTAGACTTAATTAACAACACACAGATTATTAAAAATGGCAAACGCATTATAACTACGCAATACAAATAAACATTTATTCAAGTGAAACTTATTGTAGTTCTGATTTTACAGTTATAGTTAGTTATTCCTTGGAGCAGACAACATCCATTATCTGGTTAATTATACCATAGCGTGCCGCCTCGTATTTCTGTGAATGCTTTATCCAGTGGTTGCGTACTCGTTTCCAGTGTGTCATGTTTTCGGCCAGCAGCTTCTCCTTGCTGGACCCTTGTAGATCCACGCTACTTGTACTTTTTGGCAGGCGTTCTGGAATCGGTGACATGTCGGTTTCAAGCGGCTTCGGCATTTGTGTAACGACTTTCAGTTCGCCGCTGCGCAGTTTTGCCAAGATCTCTTCGCCATCATCCTCGCGTTTGACTATGGGAATGGAACCGTCTGTGTTGTACATGGCCACGCTTGGATTGCGCGGCTGGTTGGCCATCCAGGCGCGGCAGATGGGATAAAGCGGTGTGCTATCCTCGTACTTGGACAGGTCGAGGCTCCGTTCAAACAAGCGCATTACGTAGGATTCACTATGTGCCTTTGCTGAAACATTGTCACCTTTTTTGTACAGTGAACGTTTAGCTTTGGTGCGAACTGGGGCTAGTACTTGAGATCCAGGTGCTGCTTTAGTGCGACCAGATTGGGCAGCAGCCGATGCTTGTGCCGTGGCGGATTTACTATTTTGTTCAGCTTGGTGCTTGGCTTGCAATTGAGCACGCTGTTGTTGCTTTTGCAGTAGGAGCTTCTTGGAAGGGCGTCCACGGATGGGCATTTCGGATTCGATGTCGTCGTCCATTTCAAGCATTGGTAGCGGGGGTTCGGCATCTTCTCTTGTGTCCGATTTGCGTGAATCTCGGCGGCGCAGGGGCGCCACTCCACCAGATCCACGTTGCGATTTCTTTGGAGTCACTTTCATGGCTTCGTCGTGTATTTTTAATTTTATTTTTGTAAATTTGTAATTTTCAAATGCAATTAAAGTGAATGTCAAAACTGATGGTGGTGGACGGTTGTGGTTGAACAGAGCTATCGACAGACCTCCACTTATATTTTAACAGGGCTGTTAAATTACAGTTTTAGCAATGCACTCTTTCTGTGGGAGGAGCAGCAAACATTGAGAGTTGCTTTTGATTCACGGGACGGAACGGTTGTCATATGCAAAGTGCGCGCAGATTAAGTGTTAAATAGGAAAATCCAACTTTGAATGCAAATAAGAAAATGAATCTGTTACAAATCCATTAAAACAGAATAGTGCAATAGACTTGGAAGTGCAATTTTGAAATTGTTTTGTGTTAGTGACGCATCAGTGCAATTACATAAATTCACAAAAACTGTAACTTCCCATATACAGTAAGTGTGCATTATTGCATTTCCTTTTTTTTCGTTAGTTTTATCAGTTTGTCTGCTATTTGCGTATGTGTGTACCTTGTTGAGTGTCGTTGCATTTTGCGTCTTTCACTCTCTTGTTGTGTTGTTTTGTTATTCTCTCGCACCATCTCGCGCTCTCCCACTGGCCTGCACCACGCACGATGACTCTCCCCACCTTCGTTTATTACTGCGTCGTTGTTTTCGTTATTCGTGCTTTAAATTCTCTTTCCCACATGTTCCCAAATTTACTTGTCTTTGCTATTTATAGTGAAGATTAACTGTTACAATGGCTTCAGCATCAGCATCACTGCAGTCGGTATCAGAAAATCTTGCCATTTGTGACAAAAGAGGGCGCTCATTGGGGTGAGGGCGGCGAGCATTTGTTGACAATCGTTGCCATATATTTTCTCATCGACTCTATATCGGAACACATACATGGCAAGTTCGTATATATAAGCCGAAGCGCTATCAGCGCCGCACAACAGTAAATTTGGGCGATTAATGTGTTTGTAGCAGACGCGCCTTTGCCAACAGGAACCCAACAAACTAGCCGAACAGCTGTGAATATCGTGTCTTTCTATATCGCAAGTTCGCTGAACCTATATATACAAACATGTACACACACGAATTTTTATAGCAGATAGTGTTTGATGTTATCAAAAATTATATTTATACACATACAACCATATAAGCATTGCTTCAAGAAACTTAAGTTATAACTGTGATTTAAATTTAAACATGGTACACACTACAACAAATCCAGTTCTACTTAAAATCCACGTCAGAATACGATTGCAAACAAGAAACTCCGAAGGTACAGATCGTTTTCAAGGCATTTTTAAATGTGACATTAACAAACGAAACGGCATTTTCGTAGGCTTTTAGAAATAGTTCATCAGTTGTTGCTGATGGCGCTGCCGTCTAAACGTTTTGACTTTAGTTACATCGTAGTGCGGGTGGTGCGAGTTCGAATCGTGTCTGTGTCTCCCTTCTCTTTGCCCGAGCTTGTTGGCTTCTTTGACGATAACTCACGTTACTTAGCCGTAACTACTCGGGCTACAGTAATTTTTTGTTGTTTTTTTTTTTTTTTAGTCTGATGCAAATCAATGATTGGAACGAATGCATATTGAGAGATATGCGATATCGTAAGAAATCAAAAGTAACAACAAAAGCACCCGCGCTCTCTCTCTCTCTCTGTCCGCTCACTCTCGTTTTATTTGTTATGACGTAATTTGCTAGCGTTGCAATCGAATTTCTTGTTTTGGTATCTTAAGAAAAGTGTGCTCAAACTGGTTTCGAGAGCTTCAACTGCGCCGCACCAAAACAAACTTAACAATTAAGAGGGCTCTAGTCGATAAATCCCGACTACGACATACCCTTAACCACATACGTAATGCGTAAAGCGTAAAACGTAAAACGATATAATTGTAGCACTGAAAAAAGCAGACAACGCGTTTTGTGCGCGTTTAAAAACGCGCCAACTAGCCTGCTTGAACAATGAATGCTTGCTGGTATTTATACTGGTGGGAGGCCGTGGGGATGGTTCAAGGAAAGACGCGTTTTAAACGCGTTTTAAATCGCGCGCCTGTTTTAACTTAAGCGTTTTCATTTCCCATGATCCACTAACCGACAAAATGGCCAAATAGCAGACAGACGGACAGACAAACATGGCTATATCGATCAAGAATATATATACTTTATGGGTTCGAAGTTGCTTCCTTTTGTCACAAAACCATTATACCCTTAATTACCCATTTTATGGGTTAAGGGTATGAACACCATGAATACAAATACACATGTATGTGTATGTGAAACACAAAGAATAAGAGAGAGAGAGACAGAGAGAGAGGGAGTCTCTGTTGATGAGTGCGTAATTTCTGTTTTGGGCTATTATCAAAGTCGTCATGACATGTTGTAAACAAAGAAAAATCAAAGCGTTAAATGTTTTATTGTAAATGGATGTGCATAGCAACAAATGGCCTTGACACGCTTACAACATCCAGCACTAACAACAAACAAATTAAAAAACATAAACAATTGTGATTGTGGTACATTCACACACATATGTTAGGATGTCTGCAAGTTGCTTGAAGTTATTTTTTGTCACGTTTCGACACTCTATTTATATAGCGGGCCTCCTCGTTCGTCATTGAAGGTTATTTACTACAATACATACATAATGGTGACATCATCTGTGGAGCTGGTCGCCCGATCTCTGACCAAATATGAATGCACACAAACTGCACTTTCCCAAGACAACAACTTTTTTCAATGCCTTCAATACAATTTTCTCGTTTTCTGTAACTGGTTTGCCTTTTGACCTATTTAACGACAGTCGCTCTTTGATCTGTTTAAGTTAGTATACATATGTAGGTGGGAGTTGTTAGTGCGTGTGGGAGTGTCCCCAATAAAGTGGGTCAAATTTGATGTGTGTTCAAAATATATATTTATACCATCGCCACGCAACCTGTCGCAACCATCAAAATTAACCCAATTTCCACTACAGAGAACTATGTTGAATTTGATTAGAATCTTGTTAAGTTTATGGGTCTTTATCCTTACAATCATATCTTTTCTTTAATCAAAAGGTAAAGAAAGAGAGATCTAGAGAAAGAGAAAAAACAAGATGGGCCAAATTGTTGGATCCATGCAGAGCAATGTGGCGGATGTGTTTGGGGGTCGACGTAAGCGGAAACATAGCACAGATACAACGGCAGAGATAGAGGAGCGGGAGAGGGCCAAACTCAATGCCCAATCGCCTAAAAAGTAAGATTAAAAATTTAAACAAAAAGTAGAAATATATAATTAAAACATTTAACATTTACAGAAAGAAGCTATTGACGACGACACAGTATATTTATAAAGCATTGTTTAAAGAGCAAAAGAACTCCGATGTGGCGGTTATGGCCATGGACAAGGTGTGGCATCTGCACAAGGTGTATCTGAGTCAAAGTCCCTACTTTTATAGCATGTTCAATGGATCGTGGAAGGAGGCACAACAGAACTTTGTACACATCCAGATACTAGACGATCGGATCAATGTGAAAAGTCTGGATGCCGTGTTTGGCTCAATGTATTCGGATGAAATAGAGATCGAGGCCAAGGATGTCATACCAGTGCTGGCAACGGCCACACTCTTCCATCTGGATGGCATCATTGACAAGTGTGCCGAGGTGATGGTGGACAGCATCAATGCGGAGACAGCAATACAATACTATGAGGCAGCCTGCCAGTATGGCGTCATACATGTGAAGAAGGCCACCTTCAAGTGGTTCCAGCTCAATCTGTTAAGCATTTACAACAAGCATCCCAATCTACTGCGGCACATACCCATTGACCTGATGAGCCTGCTCACAGGCAGCCATGATCTCTACGTGATGCAGACAGAGTTCTCGCTGTATACGCTCTTGCGCACTTGGATGTTCCTGCAGCTGCATCCGCAATACGATCCCGAGGATCCAGTGCAGCGAGCTGCAGCACTCAAGCAGCAGGAACGTTTGGTTAATGCCGGCGTGGAGACGCACACGCCCAGTGTGGATGTGGTGCAGTGGACATACTTTGCCAGCCGTATGGAGGAGCGCTCCTTTCTGGCCACACCCGAGGGTCAGCCGTATATACGCGTATTCCAGCGATTGCGCACACAGTATTTGACTAATCACTATATGGATCTGAAGATCATATTCAATGACAACATCATTCCCAAGGAATGGCTCTACAGTCACATACACAGCCACTGGGATGCACTCTTACGCATCGATCACGGCCAGGACGATAGCAGTCCAAAGCAACTGGACAACGAGGAGTTCCTGGATAATTGCATGCGCTGTGGTCGCCTATTGCTCGAGCCCGGCTATCAAAAGTGGCGCTGGACGGGCTTTAACTATGGCATGGATCTCATACTCATCATGGACTCGCGTCGCTTGAACATTCGACGCCATCATCGGCACGAGCACGAACGCGTTCTCAGCTTGCAAACCAAACGCAAATTCATGATACGCACCACAGTCACTTCGATAAATGCCCAACGGCAGCCCGTGTTTACCCAGAAGTCCGAGATAACGACGTTGCGGCTGGAGAAGAATGAGGAGGTGTCACTGATGGTGCTTGATCCGCAGCTGGTGCATCCGCTGCTCATATCCATCAATATGCTGGTGGTGATGCCGCCCAATCAAAGCTTCAAAGAGATTGTGCCGTTGTCGGAGGAGTCTTCGCTATCGGCTGCCACCATACCCATATCAGAGATTGGCGCCACCTGTGAACGCTCCTTGACGCCAGCCAGTGCTGACGATTCGGCTGTCTGTGTGAGTGGTGGTGATTCGGATGCCTCGTCGCCATCTACACCACCCGCTGGACGCTTCAATTGGGCACGCATTGGTACAAGCGATGGTGAAGCAATATGTCGCGACGTGGCGTGCTGAGCGCGTTAACTGCCTCCCCCCCTATATACTGTTCAAGGACTCAAACTCGAGCCTCGTTTATTTTATAGTTTATAAACTGCTGTACATATCGCTTTTAGTTGTTCAACTAATGCCATCTAATTGTACATTATGATTTTTGCAATATTCGCACACTTCTATTATATATATAATTTTTTACATTATCTACTTTGTAACACATCTACGTTACGCTCGCACATCGGTGTTATATATATATTTACCTAATATATATAGAAATTAGTTTTGTATTTATGTATCGTACGTAAATCCATATTCTAAGCGCTTAAATTAAGCAAAAACATATTCGAATTACAATTGCTTAATGTCATTTAACTAACTATTGTAGTAATCGTGTCACTAAAAAACCCCCTCAATGCATTTTAAATAACCTCATTAAATTATTATCTATTAAATATGTGTAAACTTACAAGAAAACAAATTGTCTTTATATATAGGTATAACGTTTATATATTTATTTATAACAATTTTCATTAGCGCATTTAACAACAAAATAATTTGTTTAAAACTGACTCGGTCACACATACACATACATATCTTAAACCTGCACCAAAACAGAGTACAAACAATTTAGCTACACCCACTTTCATCCAGCCAGCATAATCCTTATTGGTTTTGTATATATCTAGTTTAGTAGTAGAATAGCTCTGGGAATTTTGTCTCATAGACGGGTTTCTCACTATTGCTGGTCTGCAGTTGGGCTGATTTGTTATCGCTTTGCGTTATCTGTCGTTCCACTGCCAACGAGTTGAAGAGCTCATTCAAACGGTTCTGTATGAGATCGTGCTGCCAAAAGAACAATATTAGAATCTAACCAAGAATACGTATTATATAGAGTATATACCTTCGGTTCGGTGCGTCGTATTAGGTCATCGAATTCGCCTTCTCGGAATGTGCGTACTATTTGCATTTGCTTCTCGCGTTGCTCCCGTTTCACAGCTTCCGTGGGCTCAGCCAGAGCACGCTTCATGGCATCAAAATTGAACTCTGGGGCGAGGATCTTCTTGCATACGCCTGGAGAACTATTGACGCTATCCACATCGCCATTGTAGACGGTCAAATCGGCTGAGCTATTGCGTTGGGTCATGTGATTGCTAACCGATTCCACCCACGAATGCCGATGACCCGGATGGTCTGTCTGGTTGAGCGTGTATGGAGCACCCGTATTGAGACGCTGTGCATCCATGCCAGCATTCTGCATGCACTCGCCCAGTGCAAGCTTATCTATGTTTAGATGAGGCAGCGATAGATTCAGGCTCTTTGTGGTGGACACCTTCTTGGGATCGAGCAGTGGCGGCAAGTAGTAGGCTGCCTCCTCACGTCGCGCCTCAATGATTTTCTGCGCGTATTCCAGTAGGCTATTGATGCCACTAACGCGCGATATGAGCACCAGCAGCGATATGGAGATGGCATGTAAATTGCATCTGTGCGCCGCTCCCAACGTCTCCAGAGTGCTTGCCACTTGCTGTATGCTGCAGGAATCAAAGATATGTTAAGCAATCCAAATGACAGAAATTAAATTCTTACCCCAATATAAAGAGCAAGAACTCTTGGACTGTCTCGCTGCAGGACATCTCAACGATGAGCAGAGCAGCCGTATTGTAGCTGGAGGATAGAGCATCCACGCGATCCGACAGCGCCATGCTGTCAATAAGGGCCTGCATAATGTTTGCTCCATACTTGTGCGTAAAAATGATGTCCGAGCGCGACGGTGGCTCCTGGGAGAGTGCCGGATACGGCTTGACGCTCACAGTGCTGAGCACCTGTTCGTTCTGGTGACGATCGAGCAGGGCCTGGAATATTTGCATGACAATCATGCGCGTGGGATCATGCGGAGCACGTGCCATGCGCAGCAGCGGTTGCAAGAACGAAGCGGGAAAGGCTTTCTCAAACGATACGGTGCTATATTGATTGCCGACTTTGAGCAATGATTTCAGCAATATGTTCTGCAACATTTGGTCGCCCTTGCTCTTCTTGGAGAGATCTGGCACCGTGTTCATGATGAACAGCATGATCTCGATCTTCTGGTAGTCCGGATGATGATTGGCAAACTCGCCCAGAGCATTGATTAAAGCCTCCTGGTACTGCGACTCCTCGGGCGTTATCTCCGTAGTGGTGCTGACGCTTGTACGCAGATGGGTCAACAGATTGTTAATAATATCCAGGGCCGAGGGACCCACACTCTCGCCCGCCGCAATCGCAATGATCTTGGACAGCACCACTGCCAGCGAAGTGCGTGTCTTGGGCGACGACTTGAAGTTGCAGTCCAAATGCTGCATGAGTGTCTCCACCACCGTGTACGAATACTGTGGCTGTATCGAGATCATCACAATCCGGAACGTATGTATGGCAAAGGTGTTTGGCACCCACAGCTCATGCCGATCCAGATGTCTGCGTAACGTTAGAATAAGTTAATGTCGATAAAACGTTTTTAATTGACAAAATACTCACGTCAGTAAAGGCTTTAGCACGCTGCGTATGTGTCCGAATGAGGCACGTCCCACTAGCTCGCGTAGCACTTCCTCGGCCAGCACTGGTGGCGTCACATTGGTGGCATCCTCAACGGGTGTGAGGTCACCCGACTGCCAATATAAACAAGAATATATATATTAGTGCTATAATCTAATGTTTTATGGTCATGAGCTAATAGGGTGGAAGCTAATAGCTAATAGCTTGGGACATATACGACATATACGAGGGTAGTCCCGGAAGTAATCTGAGTTTCGATTACTTTAGGGACCACTCCCCTCATAGAGTATATGATTATATATAAGCAGGTGTATAAAAAGTAGCTAGATTAAAAAGAAATGCAATTTGAAAAATTTGTTCAATTACCGCCAGTAATTTTTTCTTCACAAACATAACGTTAACACAAAACTGTGTTGTTGTTGATGTTATTGTTGTTGTTGGTGTTTATTGTATTATTATTTTTTGGTTAGATCGTATGCATTTGTAACAAAATATACGAAAACAACGAAATTAGTTTTCTCTAAATTTACCTCGATTTAATTGTTTTGCCAATCATTGAAAATAAATCCATAATATATAACAATCACTTTAATTAATGGCACAAAAAGTTGACTCACCTGCATATTGAAGAGCAGCGAAGGCACTATTTTCTCCATGTGCTGTGCCTCCCAGATATTCTCGACGAGATCATCCGACACCGTTTTACGTATGACACCCTGCAGGCCCTTGATACCCGCCAAGCGCAGGCTGTCCCGCAGATCCTGGCTATCGCTGTGACACATGGACGAAAACTTCGAGATGAAGAAGTCGTAGCGTCTATGATAAGACGGTGTGTCCTCGTTTATATTAGCAAACTTAACGAACTGCAAGAACATATTAAAAGGTTTTAGAATATGTATCAAAGTTTGTTTTTGGGGCAGAATCTTACCGAATTTGTTGCCATAATTTTTAAATTCGGATTCGAGTCTTCGAGCAGTTTTTGAACCATACGCAAAAACGATTCCACAAACAAGTTGAGCGTTGTCTGGGCATGACAAGCCTGCAGCAGTAGATCCATAGCCTCCATGGCGATCTCGGCGAGCCTGTAAATAATATAAATTATTATGTGTTCTATTTAAAAGTAGATAAATCTTACTTGTAGCGTTTGCGATTAATGTCCTTGGTTGCCTTCTGGTACAGATATTCCCCAATGCGATCCAACTTGTCGGGCGAACTGAGCGAATAGAACGTTAGCTTCTCCATGTTGGACTTAACTAAGCCATCCTCGGGATTGACGGGAAAGATGTTGTCCACGAGACGCTTGTAGCGAGGCCGCAAAGCCGAACAGCAGCCACAGCAACCTAGAAGAGCGCAGGGAAAGGCACAGGTCTTAGAGGGATTTGGGAGGCAGACGTGTATGCAGCGATATGTAAACATGACGACGTCATCTCCCTATCGCATCGCAGTTAGCAGTGTGTGATGTGCACTTTGCAATTGGCGAAAAGCGACTAGTTCGTGTTCTCAGCGGGAATAAGGAAAGCAGGGAGTATATTGTATTTACTGGGTGCGACCGCCATTTTCCCCCTTATCTTATCGCTACCATAATCGTTAAACGAATTGACCTCACTCGCGTGATACATATGTATGTTTGTTTGTTTGTTAGTAGTAGGTGGTTAGGTGGCAAATTGTGTGTGTTTTTGTGCGATTTCTCTCTGTTGTGGCTCATCTTCTATGTTTGTTTGTATATGTATGTTTGACACAACAACTCCTTGGCTTGTGACTTCATTCGTCATTCGACGCTCTTTGATCGATTGCTGGCGTCATTCATTTTCATTTTCATGTCGCCTTCGAGGTCACTCTCTCGCTCTTTCTCCCCCTTTTTTAGCCAAATAACTCACCAGGCATTCTTGTTGAAGATTAGTTGCTTGTTGCTGTTATTATTATTGTTTCTTTTTTTATCGCAGCGTTAGATAATAAACGCTGCGCGATAATAACTATGCTGCCGCCTATGTCAATTTGTGGTGTGCTCGAAATTTGTTTTCTTTTATTTCCAAAAGGTTGCCACACTGTTGCACTTGCCGTCCGGTCTGGTAGCCCACAATTAACATGAAGTTGGCTGCGATGCTGCGCTGTGCGCACTTAACAGCAGTACTCCTCTTCGATACAAGACGTTTGCTTGGTTTAAAAGCGCGCGCGCGTCTCTCAGCGGTGCTTTAACTGATTGTGATTAATTTATTTATTGTGATTCGCAAAATACTTACAACTTGGGTCTGTGCATTTTTGTACAAAGCTATCGAAGAACTCTGGCAGTTCGGGCGGCTCAAAGCAGCAGCGTATTAATGCCATTGAAAACTGCTCAGAAATTTTCACACAAAATGCCGACAACAACCGTTATGCTTGTACATATAAAAGTGTTGGTGTATGTGTGTGTGTTGTGATTCCTCTTCGGTTTACTTGAAATCAGCTGTTTTCACTTGACGGGAATAAAGCTCTTGTTTTTACTGCCAAACACTTTTACTTGAAGCTTTTAAGGCCATTAAAGGTACGTTTTTTTTTCACTCATATATATTTACACTTAAGTATATAGGTACACACGTGTTTTTTGTTATATGCTTTATATATAATTTGTTACATGGTTTCCATGACGAGGGAGCAAATAGAAGCGCAATGTATAACAATAACTTGGTTACAATAATCGTTTCTCGTTTAAATGTTCAATGGCTTAACTGTTAATATATAGTAAACGCACTACATTTAACTATTTATTTTATGTTGATTCCCAATAAATTAGTTTCACTTTTAAGCGTCCTTGACCGAAGGAGCATAAAACGAAGCAAACTTTGCTGTTGCGAACTAAAGAAAGTACTGAATATGAAAGGTTTGTAGAGAAATGGTTTGCGCACAAAATCTGCGCTTGTACACTTTTTAGGCTTCGCCTGCAAGAGAGCTTTCATTCTTTATGATTAAACATGAAAAGCTCACGGGGTTCAGCCGTCGTTTAATGTTAATGATACATAAGTACATACATATGTACATATAAGTTGCATGGTTGGAAAAGGGCTTTCACCTGCTGGAATTTACCGTTAGATTGCGCTCGAACAGGAATGTAATCGCGAAGCAAAAGACGACCACTTGATTCTGTCATCTTGTACGACAAAAAAGCAAAAGCGTTGGCGCCTTGAATAAAAAAAAGATATGGCGAATGCTTCACACGACAGTTTCGTGCGTTGACAACTTTATTAAAGTTAAATGGGTTCCTTGGCAGCGACTCAGACGGCAAAGGGTGGAAAGGGGACAGGGAAGTGCGGAATGGACGTGGGACGCAGTCAGCTCTGGGTGCTTTATAGTTTTTTGACCGTTGAAGACGATGACGATCGATGATTTATTTGTATGTTTTTGCGTATTGCTCAATTTTCTTTATTTTTTTGATTAATTACTGTGATATTCAAATTGAAGTGCCTACGAGTGTGTGTGTGTGTGTGCGTGAATTATTTTATTCATTTTGCTACCTGCTGACCTGTTGTGCCTTTATACGATTTGCTTTGTTTATGACACTTGCCAGAATAGTTTTCATACACAGACGGCCGGGGATTAAAGCTCTTTCATAACTCGTATTCAAAACGAATTAATTAGTGAAGCGACCAGCCGCAGAGTAATGACTTGTGATGGAACGCAGCGAGCGATTATTATAACTAGCCAAGATCGTGATTGATGAGCTGGGTGTGGACACCCTTTGCCTGCCTGCCTGCCTGTCTGTCTGGGAGGTTGGCTTACTGTTTGTTTTTCTTACGCACGCAGGCAACACAAATAAACCAGCACGAAAAGCAGCGCCAGCAGCAGTCGTGTTGAGCGTGTCTGTCAGCTTTTTGCATACTCTCAGAATTTCCATATTTTTGTATTTTCAAGTCGCGCGATAGAAGAAGAAGTTACAACAACTATCCAAAGAATGTTTGGGCGAGCTGGTTTCACTTGTTTACATCGCTGATGATATGAATTGAGCAGGAATATTACAAGTACATACTACTACTGCCATTCCCAACAACTTGCTTTAATTAACTCTCTTGCTCTCTATGTCGGAGAACAAGTGCATAAGAGAGAGGAAGAGCGCAAGAGCGAAAGAAATGCCGGCTACCTGTTGCTTGTTGTTCGGCTCATTAAGCTCTCACCGTGCGATGAGCTTTGCTGCTGCTCTCACGAACATTGTTGAAGTCAACGAAGTTGGAAGTCGCGCCCAGAGTCACAGATCGTGCTCGCTTTGAGTTGACTTGTGGCTTCAGTCGGCTTTTAGACGTGACGGTGTTCACCTGGCTGTGAACCCAATACGCCGTGCGTTCTCTCACATATATCGTGTGTGTGTTTGTGTTGAGTGATTTGAAATTCCAAATTTACAACGATTAATAGATATATATGTGCATACATATATATAAACGAACTGGTCAACGCCGAGCCCAGCTGTTTATCGCCCCCACCTTTGCCCATAGTTGCAATTAGCAAAAACGATAGAAACACATCTGTTTCGCTATTTGTCTCTGTCTCTTATATTTGCGATACATCCTCATACCCCTCGTCAACGACCATCGGCACGTCCATTCAACTGCACTCAACCCACACACAACAACAACAAAATAAGTAAGGAAAAAAAACAAACGACTTTGTGCGCAGTGCAAAAAGCTAAAAAAATCAAAATACGGCACAAATCGTGATAAATTTTCGTGTAAATTGTGCAAACGATTTTGGTAATTCATTTTTTTTTTCGAGCTTCGTCTTTTATATTCATTCCAAAAATCTAACAACGACTGTATTTGTGTGTGAGTGTCTTTGTATGTTTAAGTAACTAATTAAAATTTAACTAAGCATCAACAAGTGTAACAAGTTGTTGATTCAACACCAGCAACAACAACTACAATAACAACAACGACAAGTATTGTAATTAGAACTGCGCAAATTGTTTTCGACTGCAAGCTTTTGAGGTGAGTCTTACTAATAGCTGAATTTGTACCATATATACTCCAACAGTAGAGCTTCCCTAAACATGACTTTCGACTTTCTGTAACGCTTTCACTCGCTGTAACCCAATACTGAAGTTGATTGATTAAAAACACAAACTAAATCGCAGTATTAGCACTAAATAATTAATCACTAAAAAAGCAATTGTCTTGAATAATTCAACTGGCGAAATCTAATCTCTGATCTTTGAATGTCTAAATGTCGAACTTTTTATGGCCCTATAGAATAACATTAGAGCTGTTCCACTTACACAGATACATGATTTGTTGGCCAAAAACCATATGTGGGCGAACATATGAGAGTATAGGCTAACAACCAACGCATTCTCGAAAGTTTTCTGACTCATATTATAGAGTAGAGAACAACCTGATTAATAGGTTTCTGTGCAAAACCAAAGAGTTGATCCGTCGTAACCCTATGTTAATTGAAGTCATTTCGGGGTTCAAAGTGTGCGCAAAAAAACTTGGCCAAGTAATCAGCCTCAGCAATCGCATACGTACTTATTGACGACTTTCTTTCCCTTTAAACTTTTTTGTGGCAAAGCATTAAGATGATAAATATGCGACCTCTATAAGTGGCAACAAGAAGTTGCCTCGATCGGCGAGTGCTTTGAATTTGGATGCAAATTAATAACCAATTATAATGTTAATCAAATCTTCACCTCTTAAAGACGATGATGATGTAGTAGCCTCTCTTTTTTAGTATTGTTAGGAACGGAAATAGAAATATTAAGGTCTTATAATGCAATATATTTATATGAAATATGATAAAAAGCTGTGGGCTCCAGTGAAAGCTTACAGCATCATTAAGCGAATGGGTGTTGAAAAAAGATATATTCTTGAAAATTAGTCTGCGTCTCATAATCGTATCGATTTCGATTCTAAGAGCTTAAATTAGCATTGCTAATATGATTGAATAATTAAGAATTTGACATAAATTTTGGTCTTTGCATTCGTTTAGGAATTTTTATTTATGTATTTTCCCCGAATGCAAAATATATTATTAGATAAACATATGTAATTTCCGAGAATTGGCAAAGTTTGCTTTTGAATTTTAATAAAACTCAGCAGTTTTGATTATTCTTCTATTGAGAAACTAACTTGTAATCAAACATTTGAAAATCCCGAATAATCAACAAAGGGCACATGGATATGATGGAGTCCACTGGGGCAGCAGCCAATGGGCATGGCATACGCGAGTCTTTGATGTTGGTTTTCAATTCAAAAAGTGTGCGTTATGCACAAATCTCCATTGTTGTCCTTGGGGATTTGTTGGCACTGGCGAATATTTATCCATCGCATTCGCTGTACATATCGCGACCCTTTCTAACATGGAGACGCTAAGGATTATAATCGAGGATCAAATCTTATATAATTTATACATGCACAAATATATTTTTTTGTATTTATTTTTTGCTAAACTTCACCTTCACCGACTCAGTTCAATGCCAATGCCAACAAAATGACGTCATGTTGTGGACTGCATGTAAGTTCTCTCTTTTGTCTCTGTGTGTGTGTGTGTGTATGTGTGTGTTTGTGTAGGTGTCTTCGATCTTTGGCGAACATAAAAACACCTCGTTTCGTTTTAAACGTCTGGAGCCAACGTTCCTGTTTGGCTGTTTGACTTCAAACGCTTTTGCCAAAATTAACTCGACGCACACATTTTGTGCTCATTAAAAACTTTCGAAAGTTTGCGACTTTTTGGGGCCGTCGTCGTCGTTCATCGTTGTCTGTTGTTGTGTTGTGTCTGGAAATAAACGTCAATTTAAAGGAACCTGTGCCAAAACCTGCAAAGCCAACAACGCCAAGCACCCAGCAGAAGCAGCGGCAACAGCGGGTGACGGAGCACGGAGATTAATATGCATGACACACACACACACACGACAAATTGAAAATTCTCAAAAACATACAAAAAAGAAGAAGCAGCTTTTTGTTGATGTGGCCAAAAATGGTGTACAGCCTTGCCTTGTATGCAGTCCTACAGCTTATGTCGTTTTTTTTTGGAAGCTGTGTTTTTTTTATGATGATTTTTTTTATTTTTTGGCAGGCTGCCGTTTTTGGTGTGCATGCGTCAAGGATGATTTGTTTTAAATGCATTGAGGATCCCGAACATTTTTATGCATTTATTAAAGCTTCCTGCAAGGCTTGAAAGTTGCCTGAATCATGGCCGAATCAGCATTTAAGCCACTTAGCACCTACAAAGCATTTCTAAGAGATCACAAAAGTATGCCGCTGGGTGAATAACACTTTGTTTAAATATTTGAAATGAATTATGAATACATTGTTTGTTCGGTTGTAAAACATGTTGCGCACATAAAATATATAAACAAATTGCTGACTGGTTTGTTGGTTTTTGTTTCTGTTTTTTTTTTGTTACCAATTGTGAATAATAAACTGCTAATGAATGCGTTGTCCCCCCTTCCCCGAGTGCCTTGTCTCGAGTGACCTTACCTAATCGAAAGGGGCGCATCTGGCCCACAACAACAACATTCACTTTCGCATCGTGCAGCTTTTAATTGCCCAAGGGGCAAAGACAACAAATCAAAAATCAAAGACAGCCACAATATCTTCCAAATGTCGTAATCACCTCTCTGTGTGTGTGAATGTGTGAATGTTGTGAGGCAAGAGACGAGAAGTGAGGAGTAGACTGGCTGGGTGCTATTTAACAAATTAGTTAACCTGATCGCGTTTGATTTGTTAGTTGTGAGTGCCATATAGGCCAAACAAACAACTAACATGGCCTGGCATTGAGCTCGCTCTTAGGCTTGTTGAGCGGAAGTTTGATCGGTCAATTGAACGGTAAACAGCATTTGACACTCTTGACAACAAAGCTTGTGCGGAAGTAAACACGCTATATACTCACATTATAAAAGCCCAATTAGGCCAGGCCAATCGAATCACTACTTATCATCTGAGCTGAGCGCTGCAAACGGTGGCTGTGGCCTCCCCTCATTGTGGCTTTGGCTTAAGAGTATCGGGTGTCAAGTGTTGCTGCCGTTGTTGGCATTGGCAGGTGCAGAATCAAACTTTGCAATACGACGCCCTGGGAACGTCAATCTGGCAAGATTCGTCTTGCCCCAAATGTGTAGCCTACAGGGTATTTAACTTTCTTAACGAGAGCAGATCAGCTTTGTGTTTATTTAAGCCTTCAGCAATGGTGCTCAGAATCGATCGATCGAACCGAATTGAATATTTGGGGCGTTTGCATGATGTTAGCCAAAATCAGCTTTCAATGAAGTCATTAAATTGATGTATTGACTGCTAGTTTTGCCGCTGGGCCTGCTCTCGCGAGCCAATTATGAATTTCCAAGAACTCCGTCTGGTTGCGACTTTAGAAGCCCCAAAAATTTCTCTCGTCAGGTTAGCGTGGGCCATCGCCATCGTGATGTCATTGGGCAACTTTATGGTTATGTTTGTTTTTATGGTGACATTGACTGCTGCACTCCCATCCACTCTACACTCCACTCTACACTCCACTCAAACAGAGATTCATGCATACAAATGAGACAAATGGCAGTTGACCGATTATGGCATTACGTATTGTGAGCTTGTTTCCCAGTCCAATTTGCTGTTAACGATAATGGGCGTTGAAATGACAACACTTGATTGCTGCCAATTGGCAAATGTGGCGCATCAAAGGTAAATTTGTAACGCTTTCATAATGCTGCTGCTGCCTGCAATGGGGCCAACTCATACAACTTCAAACATTACTCAATGCGACTCCGAAATCATGTTGAAATTGAATCACCCAATCGACAATTGACAAAACTGCTTTGTATGCCACACAGGCAACGAACGAACCTTAGCGGTCAACAACATTTGTTTTGAACTGCATATCAATGAACCCCTTCATCATCAACCCAGCTGAGCAGCTGGGTACGTCATAAATACATATATGAGTTGTTGCAGCAGTAGCCTTTCTATCAATCAAATCAAACTTTAATCGCTTCCAGCTAATAACAATTAGTTTAAGATTTCTGCAAAATTTGCATAAATTATAATATTACAACAGCTACCGCTAGCCTGGTTGGATTTAATTACCCGGCAGCGACGGATTTGGTGGAAAAAAGTGAAACTCTCCTCGCTGTTGCTTATGCAAGACGGAAGATGGCCCACAGCCACACTGTTTGGGTTATGACGTTGTTGTTGTTGTTGTGCTGTGCCACAAACCCAAAGAAGCTGCTGCCATCGCATTGCATGCAAGGCGCCCTTTTTAACATTGCATGCAGCATGCGGCAAGCGAGCGGCAAGCACGTTGTTGCATGAGCATCAGCACTCAAGGTACACCAAGTGCCAAGATTCATTTTCGCTGCTGACCTTTGCCACCGTCAAACATTAACGTCAGCTCCGCATCAGCATCAGCATGCGGCGCTGTGCGCTCCAAGTTGCCGGAAGATGCAACCGAAATCGAAAACGAAAACGAAACTGACACCCAGAGTCGTCGAGAGTTTCGTGCTGCATAGAGAAAATGAAAAGACTTAGGCAACAAACTTGGCCCTCATAACCATTTTGGCGCTCGGTAATTGCGCACAATTTTGCGATTCATTTAATTGATAAATAGTATACAAAAATAAGTTTGCAAAACTCACTTAAGCCCCCAACAGCACTGAAGGGCCAACTCAGCATCATTTCGTACAGCGATTGTTGCCACCAATGATCGATTGATTTTTTGTTATTTTGGCAAACCTTAATCGTGTGTAAGAGTGTGTGTGTATTTGGTCGATATGGTGCCTAATTGATTTCTGCTCAGGTTAAAAGTCGCACAGTCGGCAACTCTGTGACATGAAGTAAAAGCACAGCACTTTGCCACTTTGGGTTAATTATTAGATTATTCATACGAAAAAGTGAAATTCCTGAGAGTACACCAGCTGCGCGTGAGTTGAAAGCATCTATTAATCATGGCATTATAGACATAAAACATGAAATTGATTTACATTTCTCATCAAAAAAAAAAAAAACAGAAACATTTTAGGTTAATTGCAAAGAATTCTACTGGATTCCAATAGTCGTACCTGTCTCGAGGTCTTTAATGGCGAAGGCAAAGAAATTGCCACAAAGGCGCAAAACTTGCAATGTAATGCCACACAGATTAACCTTCTAACATACATAATAAACTAAAATAAAAAAAGCTTCCTAGTACATACACACACATTCATAGAGAGACAGCAGCGCGGCGCGGACTTTAAGATACAGTTTAGTGAGCTAACAAAGCGTGAAAATGACAGCATGCTTAAGCACAATGCTCAGTTGGGGCCAAGATTGACGGCCGGCCATCAACGGCAGCAAACAAAACGATGACAAACAATATGCGAACGGATATACGAGAGACGAACTGGGTTTTAAAATGAGCTGGCATTGCTCTAAGTGTGTGTGTGTGTGTGTGTGTGTGTGGGCGCTTAAGCAAACGGATGTGCATAGCATTAGAATAGTGCGCCAGGCAACAAAGAAGATAGATGAAGCCGCTTGTCATGTTGGTCATCTTCTTGTTGTAAGATGTGTGCGCGCAGATATGCAATATGGCCTCTAAATGGGAGTAGCAATTACTAATTTCTTTTGTAAAGCGAAATGAATCAAGGGAATTTAGTTGTAAAAATCGAAAATGTGCGGCGGCCTATAGACCTAAGAATGGTATTCAAGCTCTAACTCTTGGACACAACACAGAGCCTCATCGTCGCACAAAGAAGAAACGAGACTTTGGCTCTTTGCCCGTTTGGCTGTCTGCATGTCCAAATATGCCTGTCGCTGTGTGTCTGTGTCTTGAGGTATTGAGCCCCAGTGCGGCATCCACTCACAGATGCCTGAGCATAGATATCGAAATGCAATTAAGTATTTGCCAAGTCGGCAAATGGACGACGCAGCAGCAGCGGCAGCAGCAGAGCGCCACCAACAAAGTAAAAAGGCGGCACGCATGGAAAAATGCGATCCAGACGACTGCATCCCAGCATCCCAACGCTGGCTCCATCGGGAGCAGAGCCACAGAGCTTTTGCATAACTTTGACGTCGACTTCGACTCGGCTGCTGTGCTGAGCCTTTGGGGCTTGGCCATACTTACAAATTGGACTACACCTTCATTTTCACTTCGGCCCAAAAGGCCGCCAGATCATCGGCAAGGGGAGCTTAGACAGACTCAATTTCTGTTAGCTGGCTATCTATCTGGCTGGCTTTCGTGTGTTTCGCTTTGAACGTGAACCCAGGGGTCAGCAACTGGCGCTGAGAACACACGCAAAGTGGGCGAACGCGTTGTTTGTTCTGTTCGCTTGTCTGTTGTTGCCTTGTCCAAGATGATGTTGCCGCACTTTTGGTTTCACTTGACATGGTCGTAACAGAGGGGGAAGCGAGTACTGAGCCTGGGTTGGGTTAGGCATCATTATGTTTGTTTTGCTTTATTTCTTTCTCATTCGCAATGTCAAAGTTCAAGTTCAGAGTCATTATTATTGTTCTTGGGTCTAGTCTTTTGTTTGCTTTTCTACTTAAACAAGGATAGAGACAAAGAATAATTGTATAATTTAGAATAATTTGTATAAAATAAGCTACACACTACGCATTTGTGACTGGAAAAATAAGATTCAAATTGCATTACGTATGTTGATTGAATGTGGTATATGTATGTATATTGTGTATGTATGTATGTTTGTCCCAGAGAGAGAGAGAGAAGCTCCTACGCTTCGAAGCGCTACAAATTTTATGTTTATTACACCTTAATAATGCGTGTTTACAAACAAATCACGTTCATGGCGCAATCAACGCGCAGCAATCGGCATCGGCATTGGCATGGACATCGACTTCGACTTCGGCATGGTTGCATCTGGGCCCCCAGTCTGGTGGGGCCTAACATGCTGACTAGTCAGCTTCCCATCAACGTCAGAGCGCACGCATCGCCACTCAAATTATATGGTAAAAGATTTTTATTGGCAGCTCCAAGCGTTTTGCGTTTCCCGCTTCTCCAGCTGGATAGCAGACGGGGCTGACTCTCTACCTAGTCATGATCATTGATGTCTAGTCGCTCGATTGCTTCTCTTCCTCTCTCGCTCTTTCATTCTGCTGTGCTTGTTAGAGTGAAGAAAAGGCTATGCTGGCCTGAAAGTAAGCCAGTAAGTGAATGCGGGAGAAGGAGGGATTGGACTTTGTTGGCTCTTTGGCTGATTGCGAGTCGGCCTCTGACCAGGTGCCATAATGGGCATGCATTTTCTACCCATTACCAAGAAGAACAGCTCGCTCGGCGCAGTTTGGGTGGGTGCGTGCGTGCGTGTGTCTGCACTGAGAGGCGCTATATAGAGAGGGGGGGGGCACATTGGCTGCGCCTGCTTAGCGCACACTTGCCTGGTTGCCTGCTTCGGTGTGCGGCATGTGCGGCAGGACCTCGGGCATAATGCATTGTTTAAATAGAGTTTCTCTTGGTACGTGTACTCGTATTCAAATATGAATATTATCGCGTTTGCTTAATCGCAATCGGCATATTTTGTGCTTTTTCTTTCTTTTTGCTACAGCAGGACACACCCAAATGTCCAGAGAGGAGTTAGTTCTAGTTGGCTAGTTCTCTTGTACTACTCCGCATCCGCTTTTGTGTGTATTGATATTCTTTGCTCCACTCCATCCATCTCAATTCGAAATTCAAAGTTGTGTTCGCATGTGTGACAAGTAAGTTTTTGAATTAAATATCTCGTATGCAGACAAAGACACCTTTATGATTATATTGTTGTTGTTGTTGTTGTCAGCTAACGAGCATAACGCAAAACACAAACTTGATTCGATTTGGCCACTTCGTGCAACTCCCCACAACTTGCCACCATTTTGAACAATGATTTTCAAATACATTTGGGATTCGGATTCGTATTCGGATACAGAGTCATTGGCTTTATTTTGTATTAATTGCCAATTATTCTTTTCACTGCCGTCTGCTTGTTGTCTGTCTGGCTTTTTTGCCTTACTTGTTTTCGTTTCTAATTTCTTATGGTTTATTGCGTTGTTGTCGGCATACAAAAAACCTGACTCCATTATGAGGGCGCTTTTTTTGCGTTTGCTAAATCTGAAGCTTTGATTTAATTTTAATAACACTTTCGCTGGTGCATGTCAAGTGCCCATTACTAAAGCAACTAAAGTTGATATACTAGTTAACAAAAAACTACACAAAAAACCAATCAAACCTAACCAGGTCGCAAACTCTCTAACTAGGTGAAGAGTCTCTAACAAAGCGACAAGAAATCTTAACAGCCAACCAATATTAAGAAGTACATTTGATGTTAAGACTTTGTCTACTTTCCTTTTTCTATTTTGAATTGCAGTTTGACATTTTGACAGCCAAATATTTGATGAGTCATGCCACGGCACATCCAAAGCAACTGTCAAATTGAGAATTTCTTATAGGTTGTGTTACCCATCATCAACAAAAAGCGTCCAAAGATGCAAGGAACAGCAGCTTAACACTTTTCCCGAAACCCAAGTGAAAAGTATAAAGCAATTATATCAACAGCATCAAAAATTTCACAGAAACAACAACAAAAATCCAACAAAATTCATCAAAATGCCGCCACAACCTCAACAATTGCCCGGAACAACAAATGCAGCAGCTGCAACAACAACAACAACAACAAATGGTGGACCACGTGTCAGCTTTAATCGAGATGTTCACGTGAAGCGCATAGGTCAGTGTGTTGTGTTAAGGAAGTTAAACCTCAAAACAAACCAATAACCATAACACACACACACAACCGCACAAGCTCACAAATATAACTGCATAACAAGCAAGCTGCAATTAACGATCTATAATAAAATACATATCATATAATAACTCGCTTACGGCAGATGCACTTAACGCAAAGATATTCCACAGGGCTAACAACGTCTGAACAACGACTAGCCAAATATCTGCATAATCCACTAATATAAAAAAGAATTAAACTTTGTGAAGTTGTTGGGGCTAATCAAGTATCCCAACTAGGCGATACTGTGAACCCATACCAAAAAAAGTGTGACAAACAGGTCTACCTGGGAGTTGAACTAAACTTTCGATTGTCATAACTTTGTCAAAATTTGACCGATTTTTAAATGAATAACATCAAATGTCTTCTTTTGAGCTCTTAAATAAAACTGCATTTACATTTAGAAACTTAATTTTTAGTCGATTTTCATGTCAAATTTTTGTGACCAATAATCGATTTGGGAGTTTAACGAAACTTCCGATTGCCATAACTTCGTCAAAGCTCAACCGATTTTCAAATGTTATACATTAAAAGTCATGTTTTACGGTCTAGAATAATACTGCATTTAAATAAAAACAAAACTAAGAAACAAATTTTTTAGTCGATTTTCATGTTAATTTTTTTGTGACCAATAATCGATATGGGATTTTGTCAAAACTTCCGATTGCCAAAACTTCGTCAAACCTCAACCGATTTTCAAATGTCATACATCAAAAGTCTTGTTTTACTTTCTAGATTAATACTGCATTTAAATAAATACAAAATTAAGAAACTTAATTTTTAGTCGATTTTCATGTCAAATTTTTGTGACCGATAACCGACTTGGGCGTGGAACTAAACTTCCGATTGCCATAACTTCGCCTAAATTAGCCCGATTTTCAAATGTTATACATCGAAAGTCTTGTTTTAAGGTCTAGATTAATATTGCATTTAAATAAATACAAAATAAAGAAACTTAATTTTTAGTCGATTTTCATGTCAATTTTTTATGACCGATAGCCGACTAGGGCGTGAAACAAAACTTCCGATCGCCATAACTTCGCCAAAATTAGCCCGATTTTCATATGCAATACATCGAGAGTCTTGTTTTGAGCTCCTTAATAATGCTGCATTTAAATATAGAAACGCGATTTTTACTTGATTTTAATCTCTCTAAGAGTTTCGCTGTTAAATGTACCTACAAAAAGACAGACAGACGGAAATGGTTAGCGAGAAAAATGAAATGTCTTATTCATATACTTAAATAAACTTTAGTACACACACACACAAACTTATCATACACTCTAATTTTGGTCGAATCAATGCCGCTAACAACAACCCACGCTGAACAACGGCAACAGCAACAGATGAATGAAATGACTAAATAAACTCTTAACTAACTAATTAACTGGGCAGTCGTAGTCACAACTTATGCTGCTGCTGGCGTTCTAAGATGGTCCGACAAATCAGGCAAGCGAATCACCTTCGTATTGTTTCAAAATGGGCAAACAACAACGCACCAATATATTGCATGCTTTGAACTATTTTGATGAGTTATTCTTCCGATGATGATGATGATATTGACTGCATGTCACACACTTAAACATCAAATATAGTGTGAAAAATACATACATACACACTCTATGTATATGTATTTATTTATTTATATAGTAAGTGGGCGAATAAGCCAGAACGCGAATGCCAAAAGCAATGCTCGTAACAATGCCGCCTCAACAATAAAATGTAGTTTACCTTGAGAGCTCTCGAGAGCACAAACACATACACACACACTTTCAATCTCTTACACACACATACACGCAGACACAGAGGCTATAACTACTATTTTAAATAAGTAGATATATTTTATAAGGCATTACAAGCTCTCGAAGCAGGCCACACTCTCTGTTGCACAAAGTATCACTTTGCACATCTGTCTGTTGCGGGTGACACGGGGCTAGAGGGATAAGTCAAATGGGAAGCTGTGGCAACAAAAAACGCGAAAACGCAAAGAAAAAAAACTCATCAGTGGCACTCGCATTAAAAATTGTATGTATATGCCTAGTTAAACTCGTGGCTGCCGCTGCCGCTGCCGTTGCTGCTGCTGCAACTGTCTGTTTGTCTCCAGAGTCGACTACATTATTATTGTTATGATTATGTCTGGCAGCAAAGACAGTATACGCAACAACAGCAACAACAACAACAACAACAACAGCAACGACAATCGCATAGTCACAGCAGAGCAATTTAATTGCCGGGCAATGCGATTTATTCCAAAGCCGGAATGGAATTTATGGCGACTGTCTGAAATGAAGAAATTAAAAATTGATTATGACAAAAGCGGCAGAAATGTAAATTATTTACCCAAGCTCTCTAATAGATGCCAGTCTTTCTCTTATTCTCAGTCCTCCTGCTCCTCCTCCTCCTCTCTTGCTCGATGAATGAAGCCAGCTTATGTATGGATTTTTGTAATTGGCATGCCACGTTCGTTGCCTGAGTCTTTTGCTTTTGGGCAACTTGAATTTCCTTATGAGCGATTCTTGGTGCTTGCTGACAAATACGGTTTGATCTGATTTTGTTTTCTGTAATTAAGGTCTTGCAACCTTGGCTGCAGGTCCAAAAGGCAAAAGGTTGCCAGTTGCCTTTCAACGATTGTCAGCGCAATTAATCAACCAATTTGGGCTTTTTGTGTGTGTGCCTTGGTAATCTCATTAGATTGATTAGGCATTTTAAACAAGCTTGACTCTTTGACAACTTCAATATCTCAAAGTCCTATCTGGCCAAGGCGCCAACGTTTAACATTTAACGATATATGTAGACAACACGTATGTATGGTTAATAGTCGCATACAATAATGATTTAAATGACTTTGTGTGTTGTGTTCACATGCAAATTGAGGCAATTATGTGAGAAAACCCAAACTAAAATGATGATTTAATTTGAGTTCTCTCATATGTGTCTAAAGTTAATTTAGCCACATTTTATTTATATGAGCTGTTGGAGTGCAAAATGGCTAATTTCAGTTAATTTGTGCTCTTTGCTTTTAACAGATGAGCCTCACTTGATGATCAACCTCTGTTTGAGACAAGTAAACAAAAACAATAACAATCTTATGAACGTGAATGTGCGAACATACACAGTGTGTGTGTGTCGTATAGCTCGTGGGCAACCTTGCGTAGCGACCAAATTTGGCAAAAGCAAGTTGCGCTGCAAAAATAATAATAATAAAGTAAAGTAAAAACAACTTAAGCTTCAGGGGCTGGCAGCTGTTGTTGTTGTTTGGGCGGTCGTCTTCATGGATGCACTTGCTCGCTTGAGAATGGGAGGACAAGTGAGGACACGAAGAACAGCTGCATTTATTATTGGCTTGCACTTGAACTTATATATGTGTATATATATTTATAGTGTAACTGACTGGATGACATAATCAACTGCAACTTTCAATGAAACCATATTATGGCACTGATCTTGCAGCCAGTTGTCGTAATTGGTGGACATTACGTAATATTTTCTTGCAATTGGCAACGTAATTAAATGAGCTTAGTTTGGAGCTACTGTTTGCTTCGTTTGCCATACGTATACGTATTTTAATGAGCTCTCATATATATATATATTTTAATTAATTTATTTGTTTGCCATAAACCCAAAAGTTGAACATTTCCGACTTTTGCAACTCTAAAACCTTTTGCTTGATCGAATACCCTGCAGAAATGATGATAGTTGTTGAATTGTTTTGCTTACTACGCAATTTGAGCTTCACATTTGTCAAACTTGATTATTACGTACTAGTTGAAAAAAAAAACCACATTAACTCAACGTGCCAGCACCACCCGCATTAGACAAAGATCGAGCGCGCACGCCATCTCGCTGCCATTAAAATGCCATTTATGTTTAATTTTTTTTGCTTTGGTCTTAATTCACAATTTGCATATTCTGTTTTATAGTGCTTCATCGCTCAGAAACAGAAACAGCAACAGCATAATAATAATATAAAGTATGAAACTTAATTAATAAGTCTCATTTTGGTGTTTTTGGTCTGCCCACCAATTCGCACTATTTTGCTTTTGTGACATTGGCGTAGGCAGCAGCAGCAGCAGTCGTCAGTGCTGGCAGCGCCTTCTCTTTAAGTAAGCTCTGCTCGTTTTGCGTCGTCGCCAAGTTGGCCAAGTCGTGTTGTGGCTCAGTCAGGTTCTTTAGCCGCTTGGCATTGGGTGTTGTCGTGTTTGTCGCGACCGCCAGATTATTAAATGTGTGTGTATATATGTATATTGAAGTGCTTTGAAAACGACAAAAAGAGAGAAAGAGCAGAGTTTTATTATTTTATATTCTTATTGCGAATTGGATAAATGGTAAATGGAGTTGTCGATCAGCCCAAACAACTCGGAAATTCTGCCATGTTCCAGCAACAACTTCAGTTCGAGCTTGCTTCAATTTGCAAAGATTGCGTCATTTGTTTATTGAAATGTGTGGTGTATTGAAATGAGTCTCGGATTATATTTAGCAAACAAAGATTTTTGGCACTCGGGGTGCCGTCCGCATACTTGAGTGTGATTTTTTGTTGTTTGCTCTCACTTAATGTGCTGTTGACAGCTGCTGTGCTGTGTGAACGAAACACGTTTGTCGCTTAAGTCTTTTGCTATTTTTTGAGCAGACTTTAAGCGAATGAATCGCATCCATTCTTTAGCGAAAGTTTCTATTTGTATTTGTTTTGAAAGCCATTCGACAACAACAAGGGCTTAAGCTTTACCTTAAACTCAAACTGCGCAGTCTCTCTGGCACTCATTGCAGCTATTTTAATTGGGGGGTGGGGGGCTGGAGGCGGCTTAAGACGACGGGTTCTTCTTGAGCAGGCGCATGTCAAAATACATTGGCTTATTTGCATACTTGTCACTTGTTCAACAGGAGGAAGGCACAAGGGAGGGTGTGGGGAGTATTGGCTTTCTGCTTCAAGGACGCGCCATGCGGCATCGCTTTTGATGTGATTAGGATGGGAGAGCTTGGAAGGAGCATGGGAACCCTTGTGATCTCTTTGCTGCTGCTGCTCAACGATAAGCGCGCACAAGGGCATTCAATTATTTCAATTCTGGCCGTTTAGCATTGGAATTGGCTCGGCTCGGCACTGCTCGTGCTGTGGGACCCGCCTAGATAAAGCTTGAAGTCGTTGTTGCCTGATCCAATGAAATCGAAAGTGCGCAGGTTAATTGAAATGCCCCAAAGGCGCGCCGCACTCGAACTCGCACTCGCATCGATGTGGCATGCGGCGCGTTCGAATGGCCATGAGCCGCAAGATCTTTGGCACTCTGGCATGCTTGCACTGCTGTCCATTTGCCTTTCGCATGAGTGTCCCTCTCCCTCTATTGATTCCCATTCCAGTGTTTGGTTTGTTCATTAGCGCTGCAAATTGAACTCTTAGACCCAGTAGTGAATGCCACGCCACGTCGCTGGTTGGCCCTAAAAGCTACTAGTTATCGACTAGGTTGACAGCTTGTGGGCGCCATTGGCCTAAACGCATCATTTGCGCTTAATGAGCCAGCCACATGCCACTTCGACTACACAATAAACAGGATGCAAGATTTGGTCAAGTGAAAGTCAAGAATGAAATATGAAACCCATCGCAACCAAACCAAACATCAGCATCAACAGCTACTAACCATTATTATTATTTATATGTCTGGGACTTGGTCAGTGTGCTACGATTTGTGGCTATCACGAAATCCAAATTATGTACATGTTGTATTTTATGGCTGCGTGCAAAAGCAACAACTCCAAAAAAAATAAAACCAAACCGGAACAGGCGCCGAGGCAAGTTTGCAGGTTTGCAAGCAGCTTTTTTGCAATTTTTTAAAGGCCATAAAATTGGTTCAGATTTCTTATCGCAATGCGTTACAAAACAACAAGAGAAAAAAAGAGTTTTCTAAATTTCTTTTTGCACTTCGCGGAATGAGGCAAGGCTCGGCTCTCCTAGAGGCATTTTGTAGCTCATTTTTGAGATCATTCGGCATGGGGCCGAATCACAAATCATAGAGCCCGTTGGCCATGGCTCGAATTCATTAAGTGGATCGATGATTAAATTAATGAATGGCTTTCAGCGCCTTTTTGCCTTTATGCCTTTGCTTTCGCAATCAATCATAGCTGCACTCGTAGAAACCAGAGTCAGCGATCATTGTTTTTAAGCTGTTTTTTGTTTTTGTTACTTTGCTGCTGCTTAGATCTCTGGGAACGACGCGTTTACAGTTACTCGTCGACATTGAGTTGAAGCTTCAGTTTCACTGGCAGTCGTCGTCGTCCAGGCGGCAACCAACTGTCGCTTAGTCGCAATTTATGCTTTCCTGTTGCCTAAAAGCAAGCAATTCAACAATTCAGCAAGCAGTCAGCAAGAAAATGCGGCCAAAAAACACCTCCAGCTAAACGCAATTCCTCTCAACGGCATTGCAGCTCAACAATAACAACAACAAACAGCGCCACAAAGTGATGAACATGTGAGTGGCTCCTCAACCTCGCATGTCGACTGCCAGCCGCAGCACCCATCACACAACATACATAAATACCTTACCTACACATGTATGCATCGCATAGCTACATACATTTTACCTTGACACATTTGGCATGTTGATCGCTGCTTGATCTGATCGCTGCTTGCGGCTTGTGGCTCTTCATTTTGGCAAGCTGCAAACGCTAACATGAATGGAACATATACCCATTATCAGTTGCATCATAGCCACACTTATGTGACAGCCTGTGAAAGTGCAATCAGTTAAATGGAAACGTGTTCCTTGAAACAATATAATATATTCAATAACACAATATCTGAAACGAAGGGCCAGCTAACTAGCCAGCTTGGCGCAAAGTCAAGGTCAGTTGTAGTAGTTAGTGGCACGCAAGTTAAAACAAATGACTTAGGCAACAAACTTGTGTTCGGTATGTTCTATCGCTTAACAAGTGCTGATTGTCAAGATGCGTAATCTCGTGCGGACTGTGTTGTCTTGTGATTGCTCCCGTTCAGAGCTCAGTTGAGTTGTGCTGATGAGCCGTCAAGGGGCGAACAACAAAAAGTTGAAGAAAAAAAAAGCTATCAAAGAACACGCACGTTGTTGTCTTGTTGTTGCTTGATGGTTAGGTTAGTTTATTGTTGTTATTGTTGTGCAATCTTGTTTTTGGTCATGATGACGATGATGATCGGCTTTTGGGTTTTGCTGCTTGAATAAGATAGTATAAGAATAGAGAGCGGCACGTTTTTTGTTTTTTTTGTTGTTGTTGTTGTTTTCGGTGAAGTATTCAATAATGATTATGATTATGAACATCAAGTGAGGAAGTGCCTAAGAAGAAGAAGAAGAAGAAGAATCTTTATGATCTTCAAGTAGCGCCTCGTTCTCTCTCATCTTTTGCCAAGAGACTTCTTCTCAATGGCCATTAGCGCTTACAGCGCCCGATTACAGACTACACGTTCCAAACGAGACGTGGGCTAATGCCAAAATCCATTGTTAGTCAGAAATGGCAACAACGAGCAGCTCAAGTTGGCCCCAAACAGGCTGCCTTATTTAGCAGGCAGCTGTTGCCAATTCACACTTTCGAGGCTGGCCCGGTACGGTCCGAACTATGTATTACATCATCACTCAGTCTCCGATCGAGTGTGTTGTTGTTGTCGTTAATGTGCTAATTGTCATTACATGAATGCAAACCTTATCTCTATCTCTTTCTCTCTCTCTCTCTCTCTCTCTCTCTCGCAGGTAAGCGTCCCAACGAACCATCGGAGTACGACTACGAAACGACAGATTTGCAGCCGCCATCATCACATCCAAGCATAGCACAGAATTACCATCAGCTGCCGCCAGACATTGATCCAGAGGATATACGCAAGGAGGCAGCATTGGTAATAGCACAGGCGGGTCAGCATCAGAGCAAGGCATCAGCCAACGGCGATAAAATACCCTCCACATTTCGTGTGAAGCAGAAGCCGCGAAGTCAATCGACAAGCTTAGCCAACGATTCACAGCGATTTCATTCGTTGCCCACGCGTCGCAAAGGCAAGGGCAAACCTGTGGCACGTAGTGTTAGTGACGCAGCTGCTGCCGGCAAGAAACCAGCCTCGAAACGTCCCTCAATCTTTGGCCTGTTCAGTCGCAAGAGCGACACGACGAATGTCAACCAATTGGAGCGCGATCCACGCTTCGAGGACGGTGGCGGTCGTCGCTTAGTACGTAGTAAAAGTGATGTTGGCAGCACCCCAAAGGACGCATCTCGCCTCATCAAACTAAACAAAAAGAACGATCCACCGAACCACAGTAGTAGTAGTGGTGGTGCAGCCAAACAGCAGCTCACTCCCATCATCGAACAGTCGCAAAGGGAGGACTTCTTTGAGCAGGATTATTTCCGGGAACGCGAGCGCCGCAAATCAGATGCCGTCACTGTCCGCGAGAAGAATGAGAGTGAACTGGGCTTAACGGAATTGCTCTCGCGCAGCCGTTCCAAGGCAGAGCTTGACGGCGCCTTGCTTAACAAGCATTCAAATACGGCTCCCACAGGTCCATCCAATATATCAGCTGGCATACGAGATCGCATCGAGACCCTCCAGTCAAAGTCTAGCGAGAATATGCATAGTTCACAGCTGCCAGCCGAGCGCTTGCCGCTGACCAAAGGTCGCACAGTCAATGGCCTGGTTAAGCGGCTATCCATGGAACGCTTCTCACCCCAGCCGAACATTAGTCAACCGGCCTTCTCCTATATACGACCCAATGAGGGTATCACGTACGCTCAGCTTGATCACAGTGAAGAGCATCAGCAGCGGCGTACACCACAACGCGACCACTTTTCCCCACCACCCAGACCACCCCGGGCCACAGACAAACCACAGCAGCACCATCCTCGTAGCTACTCGCCCTTGCAGAATGGAGTAACGACAACAAGAATGGCCAGCTCCCATTCGCCATCGCCGTGGCAACAGTTGAGTCCACGCAATCTTAGCGATGAGGATGAAGGTTTGGGCTTTGAGACGCGCAAGCTCTACTATGAGGATGAGTTGCCCAAACGACGCGCTGAACCACCAATTGTTCCGGTCATCCGAAGCGTTAGTCCGGCCCCCTATCTAGATGAATTGGGCTATAGACGAGCGCAGCTGGAGAATCGCATTCTCACCCGACGCTTTGGCGAAGGCGCCACCTTAGAGCGTCAGCACCAATATACGACAAGGCAAGAGCGGGAGCGGGAACAGGTGCGTGACTTTTACAGCCCAGAGCGGGAAAGGGATCGTGAACGGGAGCGCACCCAGGAACGTGAGCTGGCTTACCATCGACCTGCACCGGTTGATGTTCCTGATAGCACAACACTCCATCCGAAGATGGAGAAGAGCTCTCGTTACAGGCACACCAAGTACTATGACGATGGCCATGGTGGTGTCAAGGAGACCTATGTGCGGGAGACGCAAAAGGATGGACAGGTACGCGAGTCGCGGCATCGCGAACGTCTCGGCTCCTCGCCCCGCGAACTGCAGCCCGAGCCGGAACAGGAACCGAAAAGCCTCGACTCACAGCTAACGGGCACGGATCATTATAGATCCTCACCCGAGTTGCGTATCACAGAGCGCGGCAGGCTGTCACAGCAGCAGGACTACTGGCAAAGCAGCCTCAAGCGGGACAAATTGCAGCAGCGCAGTTTCGACAAAGGCGACTCGGGCATTGAGAATGATTTTCGCAAGGAGTCCTTCAATGGCGACTTAACCACAAGGTAAGCCCGAATAACCCAATCGTTTGTAATACAAGATTAAAATGTTTCTTCTTTATGGGAATTAGATGGCGCAAACGCACGCCCCTCGATGATATGAGGGCTTGCGAGTCCTTTTTGCGCAAGGAGCGACGCGAGAGCGCTCAGCAGCTGGAACTGCAACGTCGACAGCGTCGTGAGCACAGCTACATCTATCGCGAGCGATCCATTGACGATGGCTCCCACTTTGATCCACATCTGGACAAGTATCCGGTGTCGACCAGCACACTGCGGCGTCGTGAGCAGGAGTCGAAGTCGCAGTCGCAATCAAAGCAGCGCGAGGAAACGAGCACTTTGAAGCGCAACAAGAAGCTCGGCGGCTTTGAAAAGGTAAAGCAACTGTTTACGAGTGGCAGCAACGGTGGCAGCGGACGCAGCAGTGGCAGCAATGTATCCAGCAGCAAAAAAGATACACAATCGAGGTTAACCAATGGCACGAGCAGCACTCTAAGTCGTCGCGACAAGGAGACTAAAGACAGGGACCGGGAGCGGGAGCGCTATATGGTGCGGGAGGAGGAGATGCGTTCGCGCTATCGCGAACATCAGACCCTAACAGAGGAGACCTCACGCGAACGCGAACGCGAACCAAAGGTAAGTCAAATAGTCCAATTCTGACCCAGCTCTTAATCGCCAATTGATGGCCCGCAACGAGAGGTTCATTGAACTCTCCAAATGCTTTCGTTTGGGTCACATTTGGTCATGGGCCGGGCTATTATTAATTTCGAATTAATCAAAACTTGCGGCGATGCCTCGTTGTCGTCGTCGCCCCCAAGTTTGCGAATTGTTTGCAATTGTTTGAGTCTTTTTTTTTTGTGAGCATTTCCTGCTCACTGTCGCTAGATTGCTGCTAGTCCGGCTGCCCGGGTGGGCGTCTAGCTCTTTGGCTCTAGCCAAAAATGGTGCAGTGACAAGACGTCATGGCAGTCAGTTAGACGACAAAAAATACACATGAGATTGAGAAGCAAAGCAAATCAAATCAAGACGTATGCTTGACATTGTGTTTCTCTCTCGAATATTGTTATGAAAGGGTATTTTGTGCGTTGGCCAAATAGAGTTGCAAAACTATTTAGCGACGAGGCGTTTAAGTCAACTCCACGTTTAAGCTAGAACAAAAAGCGTTAAGCGCGAGACCCACGCATCAGCTGTCAGTTTGTCAGCTAGTCAGCTAGTCAGTCTTTCATTCTGTCTCTCTTTTGCAAAATTTAGGAAAGCTGACAGCTAGCGTAGACGTAGAACAGCGCTGAACACGGGGCGTATGAGAAATTGATTAAGCTGCGCGATTCCATTTTAGTCATTGCACAAACCGTTTTGGTTTTAGGGGGGCTTCTGTGTGTGTGTGTTTGTTGGCCTAAAGCCATTGTGCAAGTGCAGCTAACTGGCTATCTGCCTATCTAGCAAGCTGATTAATTTGCAATGCTTGAGTGGATTTGTAGGCTTGCAAGACCTTGGCGAGGGGAGTCTTCAAAAAAAAAGAGGATGTTGCACAACATGCAACAGTTTGTTCTAGCGGATGTGTTAAAGCAACACCTTATTTTTTTTTTTTTTTTTTTGCTGTTTTTGTGAAAGCAGACAAATTAGCATCTTGTCGTTTGTTCTGCGAGAGATGAAGGTAGGGAGGTAGAGAGGGTTTTGCAGCAGAAGATTCGATTGTGTTTTTGTGGAGTTTATTGAATACCGAAATCGAAAGGTGTGGCTGCGTTGTCAAAATGAGTTTGCGTGCCACAAAGCAGCAACAAGCCATAACTTTCGAGTGTGGTTAAACGATTTGGACAATATGCGGCTATTATTCATGCTCATGCCCAATGGCCATAAAAAAGAACACAGCAACAACAACACCCGAATTCGCACAATAAATGTTTCACTAAAATAACATAAAGTGTCTGGCATTCATTTCGAAGATTCTACCAAAGAAGTTGAGAAAATGATGCGCCAATAATGTTCTTAGCTAATTTATTGCCCCAAAGGCGGCGGCGGCGGAGGCCATAAACTATATTAAGGCGGTCTCCATATAGCAGCTTTATATTTGAATATTTTATTACACTTTGGGTGGGTGCGTAATCGTCAAAAGCGTCGAATTCCAAATCGAATTCGGATTCGAATTGTTTGCTTTTGCATTCCATTCGCAAGAGAACAAACATTCTCTCTCTCTCTCTCTCTCCCTCTCTACCTGCCTAATGCTATTTGCAATAATAATATCAACTACAAGTGGGCCAAAAGCAACAACAACAAGCAAATGCGCCCAAAGCAAGGCACAATTCTCCAAATGGCAAAAACAAGTTTGTTTGCAACGTGAGCTGACATTGTTGTTGTTGTTGCTGTTGCGCCCCCACAAGCGCAACGCGAGTAACAACAACAGGGCCACTCATTAGATAGGCATGAGCTCTGTGGCAAGGCTCGTTGCAAAGGCCACCTGCCCCACATTGTGCGGTAAGCAACCTGTTGCAGTTGCTGTTGCAACACTTGTGCAATGGTCACAAAACCTTTGACCCGTTTTAGCGTTAGTCAAAACGTGACCGAAACTGAAACTAAACCAAATTCAAATTTAAATTCCTACAGACTCTGGACATCTCGATGCGACGACGCCTCTCCACACCAAAAGCTAGTCCCTTGCTGCTGAAACGCGGCTCCACAGAGAAGCCGCCCAAGAAGAAGGAAACACTAACATCGACGCCCGTCAAGAGACCCGAAAAGATTGGCTGGTTCAAGTCACTAGATCGCCGGGCCAAGAGCAATCCCAAGGAGCAGGTAATGCAACTATATCCTCTAACCAAAGCAAAAACTCTAAATTCTTTACGTTCCTTCCAGCTGAATGTTTCCGTCAATGGTCATAGCGAAGCCACATCCAGTCTGAAGCGAACTAAACGCAATGCATCAGCTCCAGCACCAGCAAAGAATTTGCGTTTCTTTGGCGACACCGACTTGGACTCGAATCCGCCAACAATCTCCAAGGCCAGCAGCATGCCTAGGTAATTGATTTAACCCCAAGCTGTAACTTTATCTTAACTTTTTTTATCCTATTCCAATAGACGCCGCAATCAGCTGGCACACTCGAAGCACTCGCAAAGCGCCTACAATTTGGATAGAAGTCCGCCGCCGCCGTCGCGCGATTATCGCCACAGTCTGTCGGCGGGGCATGCAGCAAATGCGACAACGGCTCGGCAACGTGCCACTTCCATGCAGCATCTGGAGCCGGATGGCAGCGATGAGGTTGATTTCCGCAAGAGACGCCACTATTCGCGCTCTCGCGAACTCCACGACATCTCGGAGAGCGGCTCGGAGCCGGAGCCAGTCGCGGAGAGGCCCAAACGTGGCACCAGCTCAGCTCAGCGCGCCATGTCACTCGAACGCTCCAGGGATATGCCACAGCGTTTCGAGGATCGACCACTGCTCGGGCCACCAAAGCCCGCGCGCAGCACAGATCGTCGAGCAGCAGACGCCGGCAGCAGCAGCTATAACAAGTAAACAATGAGGATTATATTTAAAACCTTTACTAATGAACTTCTGTCCACAGAGATCGTGAGCGCTATCCTGCCGAGAGCTCAGGCACTGAGGGTGAATCGAGTCTGCATAGCCAGCGCAGTGTGGTCTACTTGCATGCAACCACAGTGGGTGATATCCCACAGCCATACAATTTGCGTCGTCGCTCCATGTCGCGCGAGGATCTGCGCAAGGGTGGTGCAGCAGGTGGAGGCGCCAATGGTGTTGGTGGCAAGCCACCATTGCAACCAATGACGCGCACCGTCTCGCGCTCCGTATCAATGCTCGCTCCATGGAAGCCCAAGCACATTAGCGAAGGCTACGAGATCAACTACTCTCAGGAGCAGAACAAACGCGTAAGTTTCTTGAATCTATCTCAAATCGAAAAGTTCTAAAGCATTATATTTTCTACGATTAGACATCTACGTTGCCACGTAAGCCGCCGCCACATAATGGGGCAACAAGTGCAAACCGTTTGGGACGCAAGCAGGAGATGCCGATGCGTCACAATGGCTACCATATTGATGAGCGACCCACGCCTCCACCCTCCTCCTCCCGATCGCTGCTATCTGCATCGAATTTACGCACAGCCAAGACTAAATGAGCGAGGGGAACAGAGAGAGAGATAGATAGATGGATTTAAAAGGAAATGGAGCAATGTCTTCCGGTGCTCTGCTGTTATTAATATATATATTTAATTATATTTAGTTGCTAATCATAACAAGACAAATCCGAATCGAAACATATTTCTAATCAAAATGAATACATATATTACATACATATATGTATGTATAGCATATATGCATAGATCTTAAGGAACTCTTAACCTTTGTTGCAATTCTCGTCATATTGTATTGTAAATGTGAAATGTACGTATTTTTAATAAAAATCACAACTCTTAACTTAGCCAAGGCACAAACCCGTCCCAATTTGGTACAAACATGTTTGGTGTGCTTGTGCGCAGTCACACTTCAACTGTAGCCAATGCACAAACCAATTGAATATTGTCCGTACACAGCTGCTGTCAAACTGTAAACTGCCTTAAATTTATTTTCTCAATTTGCAATTTTCGAGTCCAAAAGTGACTCGATTTTTTTTTGCTTACCCTCAAAAGTCTTGTAATTTTATTTAGAAAAATACTGCATTCTCAACTTTTTTTTTTTTTTCACTTTTTTTGGCGGAGTTTTTTTTTACTATTGCCATCTGCCGGCCATTGCCGCAGTTTTTCCAAAAAAAAAACCACAAGTTGGCACTTCGAGTTTAGTGTAGACAGCAACCAACAGTTTATTTAGCCAAACGCGGCAGAATAGAAGAAAAAGAAGAAGAAAAAGCAGATAAAAAGCTGCATGGCTGCTTTTGATGCCTTGTACAGAAGAAGAATTTGCGAGCGAAACAAAACGAAACGACGAAACAAAACAAACAAATGATTTCTTTACGCAACTAATAAATTATTCGCAGCTTCGTCAACACCCTAACGCCACCCCATCCCTTTGGCCACCCACGAAACACATTTCCGTTGCATCTTTCAACACGCTCCAAACTTTGGATGCTGCATTTTCAAGGATAATTGCGAAAAATACATCTGCAGAAGTTTCCTTCTGTTGCTTTAAAACGCTGCACCAAGAGAGAGAGGGAAGAGGGAGAGAGAGAGAGGAAGTAGCTGCTGCTGCTGCGGCCGTGGTATTTCGAAGTTCAGCAATAAATTTATAACCCAGCTTCGTGCACTACCCTTCAACCCCCTGCAACTGAAGTTGGACAAAATATGCAAAAAAAAAAACAATAAGAAAAAAATCTCAAAAACACAACAACTGAGCAGTAATGAAAAAAGTGTTAGAATACTTACTTTGAGCCAAGACGATTTAATATTGGCCATCACTATAAGCAGTACAGAGACAGAGTAGGTGTTAATCCATTTAATCAACAAGCTGCACAGCTGCTCGGTGACCTGTTAACCTGTTAACTGTTAAGTCGACATAATAAGGGTGTCATTTTTTATTGCACCTGGAAGACAATCAGTCATCCAGTTGAGTGCAGTTTATTAATTAATTGTGCACCGGGTGCGACAACGGGTGCGGCACAAGCGATATACAGGTGTAAACACCCAGAGACATAAATTAAGAGGACCATCCATTCCTACTGCATATAGCCTGAAGGAGTATTCAATTATATTAAGTAATTGAATGCACTCAACAGAGTGTATTGGAAGTTCCATCATTAAGTGAGCAGCGAACGTTTGAGTGCAAAACGAAAAGTGATTAACATAACTCATCAATTCGCACTCAAACTAATCGAACGTGAAGCGATTGCAATTGCATTATGAACAGCAGGGAGAGAGAAAGAGGGAAATCGAACCAGACCACAAAGCAAACGACTCAAATATTCTATTTCTGCATTGAAGTAGAGATATGGATAATTAACATGACACCCACATATCCCACACACTCTCTCTCTCTTTCTGTCTGTATTTAACTGTCACAGATATGTACGTATGTGGGTAGTCTGTCTCTCTGCTATATTCAAAGCGGTTCCACCTTATCTTGTGTAAATGTGTGCGCTCGTGTGTGTGTGTGTTTGTGTATAGATTTCCATCAATGAGCTTTTGCAAATGCATGCCACGTAATTGAAACTCTTGATTTTTCCAATTAATTAAATGGCTTTGTCATGCGCTCAGGCAAAGCAAGATGAAGCAACATACATACATACATACATATACATACGTAGAAGGAGAGCGCAAGAGAACTTGAAACCCAGGCGAGCTTAATGAGGCGCTTCGTTTCGTTTTTGGCAGTGATTGGTCATTTTAATTAGCACAGAGAACACACACATACACCTTGCTTGTCTATCAACACCTTCACACACACACATAAAATGGAGCAGTTTTTAATGTGCTTAAGCTGAGCGCATTTGTTTAATGATTTTTTAATAAAATATATGTACATATATGTATATAATGATTTAAATTGTAAATGTAATAATAGCAGTAATAATGAGAATGCGAATTAACTTTTATTTATATGTACATACATACATACATATTTACGTATACTATATGTATATGGCTGCAAGCTTCATTGGAATCTGTTGGAGCGTCAATAAATACGCATAAATATGCAAATTGTGAATTAACAGCAAATATTAAGTATTTGTCTTGCATTATGATTTATGGTTTAACTGTGTGTGCTTTACATACTAACAGAAAAAATATATATACTTATGTATATGTGAGCTTATATTACAGAATATATTTATGCTGTGTGAGCGGAGTCGCAACAAATTTATAACTCTTTATATTTCAATTTATGGCTTTAAATTTGTACAGCAAATAATGCTGACAATTATGGATTAAATGTGTCAATAAATGACGCATTGACAAATTGCCAACAGATGGACAAATTGGTCCAGGTATCAAATGCTCAACATCCACTCTCTTCCTCTCTCTCCCTCGCTTGCTCTAAAGTCTATCTGTCTCTTCATCTTTATCTACCTGGCAATTAGAAGCTTCTTCTACATTGTTGCATGTAGCAGTATTTTAGTTAAAATTAATGTATATCCTACTCTCGACACTTGACTCGACAACAAATGGCTAAAGAAAACAGTTTGTTATTCACAGCAGAGAGAGTAAGAGAGAGTTGACCGAGAAATGCATTCCATGCGGATGTGCATGCGGTCAACTCCAAAGTTAAATACATATGTACACATACACACACACACACACATTTAAGTTGAATACAACAATAATTTCAATTTGGTCTTGTGTACATTTCAAAGCAAATATTTGCGTAAGCAATTTGCATAAATTGGTTTTCAAGTCTCCCCCTCTCCCGACAAATTCACTTTGTGTAAATAATTAATAATTTTTTTTGCAAATTTAATTACTGTGATAACATGTGATCTTCAATGTTATGTTAACTAACAGAAATGTAAAACAACGAGAGTGCAAGAAAAGATTTGAGTACCATTGAGAACATGTAACTGTAAATATGATCCACATGATGTGTGGTCCACAATTTGTTCCACAGTTTCTGCGTGGCTTTTAATCGGATTGAACGCAATTTCGTCGCGTCCAACATTTAGTTAAAAAATAAGTGTTAATAAAGTGTTTTAACTAAATCGATAGCAACACCAACAACAAATCACAAGTGCAAGTGCTTAAACGAATACCGATTGCAATAAAACAAGGCGAAAAGAAACAAAATCCGGCGTTTGTATGTTTGTGTGTCGTTTGAGTGACCTTTCGTCAAAGGTGCTCAATTTGGATAAAGTAATTACGCAATTACGTCAAAGGTGAGTGGCAATTTTTTGTTTGGTGTTTTACATACACGTAATATTAAGCCCATGAGTGTAATATACGTTTTAACACTATAGTGTAACACAAACATGCAATATAAGAGAGCATCGCCCGACTGCAGATGCCATAACTTGTACAAAACTTATCCGATTTTCAAGTGCAATACATCAAAAGTTTTGTTTTGAGCTCTAGCATATTCCTGCATTTAAATCTAGAAACTCGATTCTTACACGGTTTTCATCCTAAAATTGTTAACAAAAAATCGACTAGGGAGTTCAACCAAACTTTCGTTTGCCATATTTCCGTCAAAACGTATCAGATTTTTAAATGTTATGTATCAAAAGTCTTGTTTTGAGTTTTTTAATAAAACTGCATTCAAATCTAGAAACTTAATTTTTTACACGATTTTCATGTCAAGTTTGTCTGACCGATAATCAACTTGATAGTGGAACAAACTTCCAAATGCCATATCTTCCTCAAAATTAGCCCGATTTTTATATGCAATACATCAAAAGTCATGTTTTACGGTCTAGATTAATACTGCATTTAAATAAATACAAAATGATGAAACTTAATTCTTAGTCGATTTTCATGTCAAATTTTTGTGACTAATAATAGTTTTGGGAGTTTGCCACAACTTTCGATTGCCATAACTTCGTCAAAACTCAACTGATTTTCAAATGTTATACATCAAAAGTTTTGTTTTACGATTTAGATTAATACTGCATTTAAATAAATACAAAGTTAAGAAACTTAATTTTTAGTCGATTTTCATGTCAAATTTTTGTGACCAATAATCGATATGGGAGTTTGTCAAAACTTCCGATTGCCATAACTTCGTCAAAACTCAACCGATTTTTTAATGTTATACATCAAAAGTCATGTTTTACGATATAGATAAATACTGCGTTTAAGTAAATACAAAATTAAGAAACTTAATTTTTAGTCGATTTTCATGTAAATTTTTTGTGTCCAATAATCGTTATGTGAGTTTGTCAAAACTTCCGATTGCCATAACTTCGTCAAAACTCAACCGATTTTCAAATGTTATACATTTAAAGTCTTGTTTAACGGTCTAGATTAATACTGCATTTAAATAAATACAAAATAAAGGAACTTAATTTTTATTCGATTTTCATGTCAAAATTTTGTGACTAATAATCGATATGGGAGTTTGTCAAAACTTCCGATTGCCATAACTTCGTCAAAGCTCAACCGATTTTCAAATGTTATACATCAAAAATCGTGTTTTACGATATAGATAAATACTGCGTTTAAATAATCACTAAATAAAAAAAGTTAATTTTTAGTCGATTTTTATGTCAAATTTTTTGTGACCAATAATCGATATGGGAGTTTGTGAAAACTTCCGATTGCCATAACTTCGTCAAATTTTAACCGATTTTCAAATATAATACATTAAAAGTCTTGTTTTACGATCTAGATTAATTCTGCATTTAAATTAATACAAAATTAAGAAACTTAATTTTTAGTCGATTTTCATGTAAATTTTTTATGACCAATAAACGACTTGGGCGTGAAACACAACTTCCAATTGCCATAACTTCGTCAAAACTAGACCAATTTTTAAATCTCATACATCAAAATTCTTGTTTTGAGCTCCCAAATAAAACAGAATTAGTTTCCATTTAAATCTGGAAACTTAATTTTTAGTCGATTTTTGTCATATTTTTGTGACCAATAATCGACTTGGGAGTGGAACAGAACTTTATTTATACTGTGGGGTATTTCTCTTACTGATTGTTTAACAATGTTAGGAGTAATCTCATAATATATGCGCTGATGCTTTTTCCTCTCTCTGTAATATTTATTAATTCAATTTTTCACCCTTTTCACTTACTTAGGACTTAGAAGGCGGCATTTAAATATAACTTGTGTGCATAAAAAATTAATACATTTATAAATGACATACATGCAGACATAAGTACATATGCATATACATATGTAAATCTGATGCTGATAGAACCTTTGGCTCATTTATCAATTAACAAACGCAAAGCACACAACTTGAGTGTTTTTTTTTGTGCATAAGAGAAAAACATTTTGGCGCAAACAGTATGGTATGGAGTTAAAGGGAGAGCGGGGGATGTCAATTAATATTCGCTTTGGGGGAAGGGATGCGCGCGAACAAAAAGCACAAAGTTGATTAACGGCAATCTTCTTCTTAGTATTTTTTTTCGTTTCTTTCTGTTCATCTTCATTTTGCATAGGCAAATTGCGCCACGGCACTAAAACATGGAATTTAATGGCTAAGCGATAAAAATGGCAAATATACAAAACATGCTTATGTAATGGAGCACATGCCAACAACAATATGCCATCTCTCTCTCTTTCGCTCTCTCTTTTGTCCTTTGTGGAGACGCGTCTGCTAATTAATCATCGACGTTTATCCGACTTGATGCAGAACTAAACAAGTCGTTTCAAATTATTAAAATCATTTATAATATGCCGAGCCACGCAAGCCAGACAACCAACGAGGGGGCAAGGAAGAGGGTGAGGGAGAGTAGCGTATGTGAGGGTTGAAGGATGTGCTGCGTGCGCTTGGCGCTTGGCGCCTGGCGCCGGCACCACGTCCGATTCAAAGTCTTCCAAGTCGGATACGGCCATACACTGATGCTGATGCTGATGCTGTGGCTGCCAACATAAATCAGTCGCACATATTAACCTCACAAGCAACTGGACTGGACGAGAGGAGTAGTATCTGTATCCAGCCGGTGCTTCAGTTTCAGTTTCAGTTGTTTTGTATGCCGGCGTGACCAATTAAATACCGCCATCATTTTATTTATGTGTTCCTTCGTTCTTTCTGCTTTTAGAAGCGCCGCGTTTGCCATATTTTTCGCTACACATTCTCGCTACGCCTTCCATATCCTGTTCCCACTGCCTCATTATTCGCACATTCGTCCACTCTCTGTTGGGGTCGCTCGCATATTTCTCGCAGTCAGCTTATCTCGGGAGGCGCTGACAGGCAGCAATGAGGCGAACACACACACACACACATACACAGATATACTACACACAGATACAGCAGCAAGGACATCTTGGGCAAAATAAATTATGTGCTCGTCGCGCGTCCAGCAAAACGTAAACAAAATTTGTGGCCTGTGGACAGTCGCGCAAGGGGTGGGCAGAGGGGTGCTTAACACTGACCAGCAGCAGCAGAAACATTGACCATGGTCAGTAACGAGAAAAAAAAGAAGATGAATAGCAAATGGCGGTAGCGTAGCCTAGCCTTGAAGCTGAGCTTCTTTAAAGGCAATCAATTAAAAATAAATAATATATGTAGAGAAATGTTTGCTTTAATATATATTTTTGTTATATGTTTTTTATGCACAGCTGCTGGCGGCAATATTAAAGTACAAAAATAAATAAAATTGCAAAGTAAATATATGTATAAAAATAAATGTGTACAAATTATGAAATGTTTACATTTAGTACTTGTGTCATTGTGGATTCGACCTCGATATACAATGCATGACAGTTTAGGTCATTTATTTATTTATGCTTCTTCTCCAATGATTCCGGTTTGCCGGCCGAACAACAGCAACTAGCAGCATGCCACATGCCACACCAGTGGCTAGAAAGAGCTTCGAATCGAAGCCAAAAAGTGAACAGTTTACCATTGAAAACTAATTTGTGGTAGGCAAAGACCTTGCCAGCCTGCATTCTCGTTGTCTCGTCGAATTCGGATTCGTATTCTCGTATCTGCTGCTAATGGTGCAACAAGGCTATCCAACTTAAACTGTATGCAACAGAGGCAGCAAACGCGGCACACAATGATGATGATGATTGAATTGTGACGGTGCGGTTGCCGTATAGGGTTGCGGGTTGTGCAGCAGGGTTGTCGTATAACTGAATATAAATCACAAGGACACACACACTATTCGTGTGTGCTGCCTGGTGAACAGTGTCCAAGGCCTGATGATGCCTGATTTCCGATTTGAGATTTCTGCTTGAGCGAGTTTTCCAATCAAATGACTGCTGCCAATGTCTAGCCGAAAGATCACAAGGCGGAGACAGGCCTGGTCAAGATTGTGCTAGATGGCTTAACTTACCCACACACACATACATACGCTTGGACATTCACACACACAAAAAAAAATAAAAAAGTGGCAATGGCCAACATATTTGAAAAGTTTCCAAATCACGCCTCAAAGACAGCTTGAATGCCAGCCTCTGCCGGTTTGACTGCAAATATTTCTCAATGAATGTGTGACACAGAGAGAGAGAGGGACAGAAGCGCAAACATGGCTTAATAACTCATTCATGTTTATGTGTGTGTGTGTGTGTGTGTGTGACTTTTGCATGGCTGCTGGCATGGCAATCATTTCGGCAGCGACGACGACCAAAAGTGTCAATTTGAAGTTGAGCTGTTGACTCGCACTCATTAAATAAAAGATTGCATGTTTTCAGCCCTTTGTGCCGTGTCTTTGAACCTCCTTCTCTCTCTCTCTCTCTCTATTCAGCTAATCCCTAACTCTGACAGAGACAGATTTAAGGGGAAAAGGGAGAGAGCTGACTTTTTGTATTGTGTTTTTTGGGGACATGTGTTCGAGTCAACTATTCGGAGTCAGAAAATTTAAGTTTCAAAGTTAACTTTTAGACATTGAAAGTTAAAGTGAACCAAAGAGAGGGGGAGACGGAGACTGTGCTAGAGTGTTTTTGTCTTTCTAGCATATTATTAATGTGAAATAATACTCTCATCCCTTGAATCGATAGCTGCCACAGCTATGTTGCAACCAAATTGTATGCATCCATCGGCTGATGATGTCTGACCTCGTCTCGGAGACAGCAGCCAGCCTTTGCCTTTGTTGTTGTTGATGTTGGAGAGATGCAATCTAGCGCAGAGGAATCTGTTGCAGCTTTATTCATGTATCTCTCTCTCTCTCTCTCTCTCTCTCTTTCTGTGCTTGTTTATGTTTGTGTATGTAAGCGGTGTTTAAGTGTCGGTAAAACTTTATAATGGGTGTATGTGTGTGTTACAACAAACAACAGAAACACACACACACACATACACACACACTTACTTACTTTCATTTAACCCTTTTGGCTTCTCATCCCGGGAGCTTTTCTCAATGCTTTTGTGTTGTGTTGTAGGTGCCGTAATTTTCATTTCATTTTCTCACTCTCTTGGCCCTTGTTGTTGTTGTTTCTGATTTTTGTTAATTGTATGTGTATATGTATGTGTATGCGTGGTGCCACAAATGTGTATTTCAGGCGTGTCATTAATTTCAACTGCTTAAAATTTATACACACCACAAATTGCCTCCTGGCCGGGCCATAAATACTGCCTCAACACACACAAACACACACATGCACACACACACAGCTCACTTGGTTCAACACCTTTTGGATAGTGTCGAGCTTCTTCTTCCTTATTATTATTATCATTACTGTCGGTTGCTTTTTCTCCTCATTTCGTTGCACTACAAAAATTCTACGAACGCATTTTGATTTTCAGAATGTTCATGTTGAAATCCACAATTGTTTGACTTGCCACACACACACCTACTACTACACACACACACGCACACACACATACTAGCTAGCTGATTCTAATTTCCATGTGTTGTCTCTCATTAATATTCATGCAATTGTGCCTAGCAGAAAGCTGCAGAAAAAGCTGCAGCAGCCACAAAATTTGCATAAATTTTGAGTTTGAGTTCAGTTCTGGGTTTTTTTCTGCTACTCTCTGTATATATTCGAATAATAAGGGAATTTCACTCCTCCCTCCCTCCCTCCCTCCCACCCTCTCTGTGAAAGCAGCTGTTTTATGCTGTGTGGATTTATCTGTTAAATTTGTATTTAAAATGTCGCTTGTTTGCAAGTTTTTTAAGTGTCTGGTTGGCGGTTGTGTTGCCACAAAAACGCACACACAAATTCGTTTGAAATGAATTTATAAATTTATGGCTGCATTTTACAACGACAACAACAACAAACAGAAAACAAGAGCAATAAGAGCATTCAACTGTATTTGGGGCGACGGAAACAATAATCAATTATTGGTTAAAATCAACTCAACAGGATTATTGAGTTATAAATGATTCATAAAATATTCTGTGGCACCTGTTTACCATCTCCCGCTCTCTCTCTCTCTCCGCCCCGCTCTCTGTATCCCTTTATGCTCTGGCTTTTGCGGTTTCTATCTGATAAATGCTGCAAATAAAATAAGGCATCATCACCAGCAACAACAACAACAACTTGTGCGTGTGTATGCGTTAAGCCAACCCAGAAAAGGCCTATGTGGCATATGGGTGGTGATGGGGTTGAAGGTCCAGCTGAGTGGCACAGTGTTGATAGCCAGTGTTGCTGCTGTTGCTGCTGCTCTTCTCTAATTAAATTTTGTGGCATGGCCACAAAGCTGACCATAAATAGCCAAAGCCGTTGGCAAACACACACACACATACAGACGCGCGCTCACATGAAGCATTTATAACTCATTAAAGGCATGCCGCACAATGTCAGTCTGCTCTGAGCTCTGACCATTGGAATCGTTGTGGCAACATCACCGTTGCAATTGTTGCAGGTGCATGACTGCATCTTGCTGATGCTTCTTTTTAACTGGATACAATAGTTGATCTGGCAGATATCACCAATCCACACACACACATACGCACATTACGCATACGTCACGTGTTGCAGGTGGGTAGCATACTCTCTCATGTTACGGCAGTTTGACTCGCAGTCGACTGTTCGGTCACTGCACACATGAAAAATAAAGTAAAAAACGGAATTAAAAGGAATAAAAATGCAATTAAAAAAGAATAAAAAAGAATGAAGACAACAACAACAGCAATAACAACAACAATGCATTCAGCACCCTCTCGTTACGTCCGCCCCGTCTGCTAGCGTCATGTTTGCGACCCAAGAGGCAACGTTGACAGCTGCTGGCGACGTTGTCCTCGGTGCAGACCAAGACCAAGACCGGACTCAACTCAATTTGTTCGTTTAACTGCTTTTATTTTTATTATATTTACATTTGCTTCACGCTTGCTTCAGCATGCTCCACAGATAATTACGACAATAATAAGGACACATTGTCCCTGTCGTCTGCGTCACACACACAGACTCGCCTTTCGCTTTGCAACATGCGCGCGCGCCAAATTCGCAACAAATTGTACAACAAATTGCTTTTGGTCAATGCCGGGCGAAGATGCAGCTCTCATGCATCTTGTTTGTTCTTTGGCCAAAAAAAAAACAATTTAAGCCCGAGGTTGTGTGCCTTAAAGCATTTGGGGCTGTCTTTATAAATGGTTGAAGGTAAAGAAGAAGACAGCGCATCACGTCAAAGTTATTCATACGTGGCAAGAAAGTCTGCAAGAAAGAAAACTTCTCAAACTGTGCACGCGTCGTACAAGATTGTTGTAGGAGGGGTGAGGCGGGGGGAGGGGGGGGTGTGTGTGGGAGTGTTGCCCAAACAGAAATGAAATCACATGAAAGCACATTACATACTTTGTGTCCTGACATTTGCAATGCCTTGCAACACACATCCCCGTCAATCCGAATATGGCATACCCTGACACACACACACACACACACATACGGCTCCGTTCCGTGCATAAAAGTAGTGGAAAAAAACTTTACAACTTTTCTTGTTGCATGTTAAATAAAGCAAATTTTGTAGCATATTCTTTTGGGTTGTTCTAGCGTATGGCGCGTATAGCATACAGCGAATGGTGAATGTTGAATGGTGTAGGTTATTGCTATTCCGTCTGGTGTTTCCATAAATTTCATTGTCTGCACGCACGTTCCACACTCACACACACACACACTCGCACACTTGCACCCACACACACACACTCGTTTGCCTTCTTCTGTGCAATGTGCATAAGAAATGCGCTCAATACCCATGCAATATGATATGAGGTAATATACAAATTGAAATTTGCACAAACAAGACGTGAGTCGCACAAACACACACACACATTCGCGCAGGCTGCCTCACAGTTTGATGCTTTGTTTTCATTGCCGTCTGACTGATAAGTAGGCAAATAAAGTATACGCAGCGTATACACATATATTATGCTCTCTTTCTTTCACTCTACACGTCTCAGAACACAATTAATTTACCATTTTCTTCAACTTACTATCTAGTGATACCCCGGTTGCCCCTGCCACTTTGTTGTTGCTACACAAAGAACGCGTCGCGACGTGTTATTTGTCTGCTTTGTTGTGTGTTTGTCAAAACGCGCTGTCAAAACAAATGCTTAACAATTTTTCAGCGCCCAGTTTGCGACAGACAATACACAGTCTGGTGTCTCAATCTTGTATCTGCAGCAGCAGTTTTGTAGTTCCAGTTGTTGTGCTTCTTGTTCTTGTTCTTGGTGTTGTTGTTGTTGCCGCTGACAGTTGACAGTTGTCAAGTTGACAATCATCATTATCATCATCGTCGTCATCATCATCGATGGCATAAATAAGAGACGAGGAGCAGCAGGCAAGGGTTGTCGTCTCTCCTCATGTCTCCAGCTTTGATAAATGAGAGTCGGCAATGAATTATATTGTTTATACAAATTACTTTATTGGCACAACAGCGACGTCGCCTTTTTAAACATGAAGCAAATTATTATTGTGAATAGAATGATTTATGGTTTATCTTCCATCCCATCTCATCTCATCTCATCTAGACTCTCAAGCAGCTTAGCTTAGCTCAGCTTAGCTTCAATTCCCGCTTTAAATCTTGTTGCAGCAGCAACTGCTCAATTGAATTCTGCTGTTGGTTGTGTGGAATGTGCAGTTGCGACAAAGGAACGCAAACACACACACACACACGTACATACTCAAACACTCAATCTGCAATCTCTCTCTCTGCTTAATTCCCGCACACACTTCCTGACGCATGCCATATGCAGAGGCATGTGCGGCTTACCAACCACTGGCAATTAACGGAATCATGAAGCTGTCTGAAATATCAACGCAAAACATACACACACAAAGCGGAGACGCATGCCTCGGGCACTTTTCAACAGCCAAAGCAGACGAATCCTTTTACCAATCTCTCTCCCATTCGCCACTTACCTAATCGCTCTCTCACTCTCTCTCGCTCTGTCTCTCTCGCTCTGGCACACATATTTATGAACTTATTTGCTTTAAAATAAATATTGCTGTTGTTGTTGTTACTGTTTGCTCCGGTGGGGTAGACTTAAGGGATTTGGTGTTAAAAAGGGTTTACTTATAAATTGAAATAAAGCGTAAAGTATGCCTCGCAATGTTCCATGTCGATGTGTGTTGTGTGCTGTGTGTTGTGTGGCGTTTGTGCATTTCCTAAGCAGCTTACTGTTTATGAGCCGCTTTTCAACACCATCAACCATGTAGCAGCCAGCGGCTAGAGAGCTTATGTGGGACGCCCAGACAGCTGCAGGAGTTGCTCTCCTACACGAAAGTCGCGAAAGTAAAAGCGAGAAACTGAGAATTGTAGTTGTTGTTGCTGGTGTTGTTGTTGCAGCTGTTGCTACTTTGGCAAACAATTGTGGCAACGAAGAAGTGTTGCAAATGCTTGAAATGTGTCGCCATTTGCAGTTGTTGCACGAGAATGGCGACTGCGACTTCGTCTTCGACTTGTGCAACTCGAAACTGCAGCGAAAACATTTTGGCAAAAAACTTTTGCGCAATGTGGCAGGCGGCACCTCTGAGCAAACAGGCAGGCAAGCAGGCAGACACCTTACTGCTCGCTAGATACAAAATGCTCTTTTGTGGAAAACAAACAACAACAGTTGCAGCTTAAATTACAACAACAACAACAACAACAACAACAGGAGCAGCAAGTAAGCAAGTTAACCGAACGAACTCTGAGGCGCACACGTTTCATGCATTTTCACTTTGTAAAACATTTCTGATATGTACGTGATGTTTACGAGGGGGGAGAGAGGAAGGGAGGGGAGCAGTATAAGTTGTTTTGCTGTGCACAGAATTCTATTTAAAGTTTGATTAGACGCGTGCAAAACACATACACACAGAGAAAATAATTAAGCAGCTGCAACTTTTGCCTTGAGATAAAATTGACAGGCGCACACCTTGCGTATGAGTAATGCAGTAATCAGCAAGCAACAGTACAACTTTACCATTTGCTTTTAATTAATTAAAATAAATAATTAACTTAAACAGCAGCCAAGCAGCAGTCTGCAGCTTGTTATCCAACCTGTTGGATGCACTTTCACTCCCCAACCCCCCAATCTCCAAGCCCAATAAGCAGAAGCAGCAGCATCTGCGGGTCAGCGACTGCTCATAAATTGTACACACACACACTCATATACGCACATGCCAAAAGTCAGTTCGACTGGCAAGCAGACATCCATTTAGATGGTTTTTTGGGGAAGGCAATGTGCCCAGCTGTGCCAAAGCCACCCAATGTCTGGGCGGAGTTCCCGCAGCGCGCTTGAGTGAGGACGACGACGACGACGACGATGACGACGACTGCGATGCTTCCAACCAAGATGTAAGCCACAAAAATACTTGACAATTTGTTTGCAATACATTTTACGCTTCAGCCAGCACACAACGCACCCCCAAAGACTCTACCCCTACAAATACTATAGTACTCTTACGTATGTATTTGCCATTTCTTGCAGCATAAGCATTTTCTACAGTTGGTCTTTTTTTCATTTCTGCCTTTTCTTGCAACGCGTCTCCACAACTAGAAAGAAACTATGTTTTATACACACACACACACGCATACACAGACGTAAACATATATATGTTTTGAGTATACAGCAACAATAACAATATGGCTCAAATGATAAATAAGAGAGAGAGCGTAGCAATAAGTTCATAAAACAATTGGCTCCATTTGCTCTGATTTTCATTGCCTGCCATTTTGTGTGTTGTGTGACCTGCGTTGATGACCAGGCCTTAAGTTCAGTGCCCCTCTCTCTTCGCTCCTCGATGACCACAGACAGACACAGTATGTTCCTCGACATCTTCTAGTTGCTGTTGTTGCTGTTGTTTGGACCTTAATTGGTTTGTTTATATTGCTGGCGGCACCCCTCGGCCAGATGCAATCAATTGCACACAATGTTGGCAATTACTACACATTGCAGTAAATACACACACACACACACACTCCCACACATACACATATGTAATTAATAATTTTTCTCCATTTATTTTTGATAATTGCTTCATATTTGTAGGCAATTTAGTATTTACCAATGATAACGAGCCAAACACACAGCAACAACAGCGATACCAGAATTGCACTCCAGAGAGAGATAGAGAGAGAGAGAGAGGAGAGAGGAGAGTAAAGAGTTCAGCACAATTATAGATGCCTTTGGCTTTGGGGTTTTTAGGTTTGAGCTTTGGGTTTGGGCGTGGGTTTTGGGGTGCCTTCTGCCTCATTGCATATTCAGTTAGTTGTGTGGTGCAACATCAGCAGCAGCAACATTGCCACTTACCACTTGCCACTTGGCACTTGCCACTTGAGTTGTGCCGATGATGCAATTGCTGTACTATTGCTGTTCAGTCAGAATTCATGTCGAGAGATTTGTTAACCAGGTGAAAGAATATGTATGTAGCAGCAGCCAGACAGACTTCGAAGCCCGAAGTTGAACGACGTTTAAATATGCGGTAATTAGCTGGAATTTAGCCAGTAAGCCAAGTTCGCATCAGAGTGTGTGCGGTGGTGTGTGGTACGGTGGGAGGCAGATGTTATTGCGCATTAGGATGCCGTTTTGGCATCCCTAAACGCAATCAGTGGAAATGGATTCCTGTTGCGCCAGCTCGTATGCCTCTGCAATTAATAATTGCCAGCTCAACAGTGATTTACACACATGTGTGTGTGTGTGTGTAAGAGTAAGCTGTTTATTTATGCTGTCTGGCAATCGATTGTCAGTTAAGTGAGAGATAGCCAACATGTTGCACAGTCTTGTTGTTAGTAGTTGGCGAAGAAGAAGAAGAAGTTTTGTACTCTAAAATAATTTGTCCAACTAAATGAGCTGTTTATGTAAATTAAAAGACATAAAACGCGCCGCCTTTTTATGATATAACGACAGGACAAGCCGCAGATTTGAGATGACTTCATTGCGGAAACTAGAAGCAGCCGAAAGACGGGGAGGGGTTGAAGCTCATAAAAATACTTTGACTGCAATTGACAGCGTCTGGATTGGACGAAAGGGGATGGGACTGACTGTGATGGCCTGGGCATAAATCATTTCTAATTGCGCCTCTGGCCACTAACTTCCTTACCTACCATAAACGAGTCCTGACAGGCAGAGGAGCTTGACTCTTGATTCAAGGGGCGACACTAATTGAGCTGAGAGATGAAATTTTTATGAACAACACTTGAGCAAACAACTGATGAATACACATATACATACATACGTAAATCAATGAATCAAGCAAGGAATCCTGCTCCTGCTCCTGCTGCTTCCGAACGTAACAGGTTTTTATGCATTACGTGACCATATGAAAAAGTTTGAACAGAACAGAAACGGAACAAACCACGGCGTAAATATATACATATATGAAATAACAACCGGCTCACACACACACACATGCACACATACGCGCTGCTGGCCTATATCAAATAATTACCGGAACTTGAGCGTATAACCAACAGTTTCCGTCGCTCGACAGCCGCCAGCCAGCCAGCAGTTGGAAGGTGGAAGGTGCGAGCCATGTAAAATATGGAACGTTCTCTCTCTCGCGGGGAAGGGGAGCTGCGATTGCACATGTCCGTTTACAATAAATTCTTCTCTGTATGTATGTACTGTGTGTGGGATATGTCAATAATAGTTTTTTAAGCGAGCATCGTCGAAAATTTATGATTATTTATTTATGCATTTATTTAAAGCTTCGAGAGCTGCGAATTATTGCGAAACTTGTTGGCCATATGAAATATTTGTTATTATTCGTTTTGTTTTGCTTTTGCTTCGTCCGTTTGCTGTTGCCACTACTTTTGTGTCCCGGCCCAAAGGCGAAGCTGGAAATACTTGGAAATTATGCAAATGTGTGTGCGCCATTAGCATAAAGTGATATTGATGAGGCAACCAAAGTGGACTTTATGGTTGGCTGCCTTTGATTAGGGTTACGGCCGGCGGTGGCGACACTTTTTTCCTGTTGTCCTGGCCAAAACTCACCAGAAACTAAGCCTGAAAACGCTGAAAAAGTAGTTGTTGCTCTACTTATACATAGATATGTAAAGCTTTGATAGAGTTGTTGTTATTTTCACGGTCAACACCGATTCAGAGTTGCCTCCAAACTGGCGTATTTTGGCATAAACATGGCGCAAACAAACAAAGAGAGAGAGAGAGAGCTTCAGCGACAGTGGCTGCAACCCAACTTTTCGAAAACGCAATTCAGCAATTTGTTTACTGTCACTTATACAAGAGTATAAGAGAGGCCGCGAACGAGAGAGCGAGAGAGAGAGTCCATCAATTTGTTATGTATGCTTAAATGTTTGTCAGACATTCTGTCAATTGCTCATCATTATCATCAGCAGCAAATGACGTCATGGTTGTTAGTAAGGGCAGGTCGGGCAGGTTGGGCAGGTGAAGCTGCCGGCTGGCTACTTATTTACGAGTGCGTCCACACTTGGCAATAAACTCGAGGACATCACCAACAGTCAGTCGCCTGGCAACAGCTACTAGGAGGGGTAGAAGAAAAAAACTTACTTCAAGCAGAAGGATAACATGACAAACTAGTTACGTGCATAAATAATATTTCCCCCACATTCCGTGTACGTGTTCTCATGCGTCGATTCGAAAGGGGGGGGGGGGGCAACCAGTAGTAGAGTCTTCCATTTGATAGATGAGCATTTTGTGTTTGCCGTCGACTGCCGCCTGATCTTATGCATAAATATGGGCGAGGAACAGAATGTGAAGTTGAATGTGCTGGAAATGAAAATGCAATAAGTTAATGATATCAGCACTCGAGCTAAAGTCACCCACCACCACCCAACCACTTAGTCGGCCACCGCCCTAATCCGGTGTAAGTATTTGCGTGAACGTGACACAAAAACCCGTATATGGACGGGGGCGAAGTGTAGATAGGGATATAATAAGCGTAAAACTAATATGGGGCCACAGAAATTATTGGACAGTAAAAGCTGTTAACGAGGGATTGGGCTAGGGACTCAGTAGAACTCTAAAATTGCGGGTGTGTGCATTTGTGTGTGTTACTCAGTCTGCATTTGACAATAATTGTTTGCTGCTGTCCTTTTTTTTTTAGTTTTTTTGTTATTTGCCAGCTACTTCGTCTTTTTTTTATTGCGTTTCAAACCGCAACCCGGTTATAAGCGCTGGCTGAGTTTGATAAGTGTCAAGCTTTGTTAACCAACTGGGCGATGAGGTGAATTGTGTGGTGTCCGTGGTGGGTGGAGCGTAGCGTGGGGTGGGGTGAGTGATAGTTGGGGTACGTGCAAAGATTTATGTGCATCAGCAGCAGCAAAAAAATTAAGTAAGAGGGCTCTTGTAGAGAGTTCTCGACTAGGACATACCCTTAACAATCGTTTGTGTGTTGATGCCGATCAAGAAGATGCTTCCTTCTGTCTGTTATACCTCATTTTACATACTTTATGAGTTAAGGGTATTGAAAACAGTTTCAATTTTAAGTACCACAAAGTAAAAAATAGTGAAAAGAGTTAATAGAATGACAGACTAGAACATACCCATGGCGTTCCACAATGCGATTTGTTGTTGGGGACACAGACTGGACCATATATTTTATAGGGCATTGGCAAATTAAATAAAAAACCCCGCACACACACACACACACACACTGACAAAATTGCCACTCTTGTAGTTGTAATACAATTAAACACTTTTTGTGCCCTGACAAATGGTCGATGTTGTTGTTGTTGCTGTTGATGTTGTTAAACGAAATTGTTTTAGTTGGTACTTATACACATACACAAGTACACTTCTCTACTCTATGCATGTATGTATGTATCGTTGGTTTCGCTTCAAGCCTCAGCTGCTGATGCTGATGTTGATGCTGAAGGACCGAACGAGTGACAGCCAGGCGGCATCCAGGCATTCAGTCAGGCAGGCAGGCACGTGTCCTCATTTAATGGTCATACGTCATCCGCATGATGAAGGGCAAAGCTGGGAAAGAGTGAAGGGGGGGGAAACACGCGATGGAGCGCTAATTGCATTTCAATGGAGTGCGCCAGATTCGAAACGCGGATAATGGACTAAAATGCGCTAATAATTAACTACGCCAAATGCGACAAGGCAACAGCTGAATGCCACATCAGACAGACCGTGTTAGACTGTATGTATGTATGTGTTAAGTGGTGTGTGTGTGTGTGTGTGTGTGTTTTCTTAACTCACTCAAGGACACATCTAAATTATAATTCAATGGAGGAAAAAAGAGAGTTATGCAAGATCAATGCAGACAGCTGACAGCTGATGCGAAGCACTTCCGGCTTAAGCGAAAATCTAGCAACATTTGTATGCGCCTCAAGAGCGACAATGCTGCAAATACTTCAAGGCAAGCAAGAAAAGAGGCAAGACGATGAATGTGCGACACATGCCAAAAAACGGGGGAAAAAAATGGGTGGCACAAATGCTGTCAGTGCCCCGTTTTGGCACTCGAATGCAAATTGCAGCCATTTTTGTATGCAATTCTTTTTTTTCGTAAAGTCACCAACAACAACAACAGCAACAGCTAGAATTGTGGGCGCCAACTTGTGGCAAACTTGTGAATAGAAGAACTTTTGTATATGCACTTGAAGTGCAAAGAACCAGAGATATGTGTATGTTTGTATGTATGTATGTGTGTGTGTGCGTGTGTCGAGAAGCCGTCTAATCACACTCAACAAATGTTACGCGTTGTTGTTGTTGTTGTTGTTCATCTTCTCTTCAGCTCTTGTCGTCTGCCAATAAATGGCATTAAATTTATAATACTACTTGCATTTTATGGCGTCACTGCCGTACAATGTGGCGTATGCGCAATGTATATTGTCATGGCCAGGTAGCTAGAACTTTTTCTAATTGCCACAGCCAGAGCAAGAGTAGTATATACAGGGATTGTGATGAAGGTAAACCACATTCTTCTTTTGCTGCTCTCTGCGAGTGTGTGTGGATGAAGAAGAAGAAGAAATCAAAAGCAAATAAATTATATTGCAAAATATATTTGCAATGATTTGTGCACAACTAATGCAGTTGCTGTGTAACCGTAACCGTACGATTGCTGGCTATCAAATAATATTGCAAAAAAGAGAAAAAAGTAAATTGCCACAGAATAAACAAGCAAATATTTGCAACATTTGATGGCAATACCCTCAGCCACCAACCACCGCTATAGCGGGGGGGCACATAGTAGTTGCATTGTTGCGAGTAAATAAGCTGGAAACCCGAAACTTGGCTTTAATAATAAACAAACCGAGTGCTGTTGTTGTCCCGCTACACCCCTCCCCGCCCCCCAGCTCTTATGATGTCCTTGTGCAGACACTCTTTGTGTGCATGTGTGTGTGTTTGTGTGTGTTTGTAAAATGCTCTCAAATTATTCGTGTAGAAAAGTGGCAACATATTTGAAAACTTTTCCAATCAATGCCAGGGCTATTAATAATTTATTGGCTGCTTTAAACTCTCACACACACACTATGAAAGTGAGCTTTTGTTTAGTGGTACTTAGAATGCTTCAGGATGCTTTCGACACACTTAAGTACATACATACATACATATAGATAGCTGCCTGTCTGTCTGTGTGTCTATGTTTTTTATTAGTGCTTAAGCGGCTGAGTCAATCAGAACTTTTTTGGTAGTTTCATTATAAAATGGGTTTATTGAATAAACATTCAGCGAACAAATGCCAGAGAGAGAGAGAGAGAGAGAGGGGAAAAGAGAGAGTGGTGAGAGTATAAAAAGTTTATTTGAAATTAGCCAAAACTAAAGCCCCGAACCCACAATAATGTTTATTTATTGTTACTTATAGTATATACACATGTACATGTATATTGATTTTGGAACCCATAACAACTACAACAAAAATATCAGCGGCAACAACAACAACAGAAAGTATTAGAGTTGTAGTTATTCAATTAAAAATACCACATACGCAAAAACTTGGTTAAAATAGCACTGCAAAAAGGGAAGAGAAAGAAGGGGCCAATAACAAAAATGCAAATAGTATTAGGGCTCACACGCTCAAGGGCTTTACCCAGTGTGTGTGTGGAGGGGGACGGGGAGGGGCTGCGGCTTGACGCTGACCAAACATACATACACAACCCACAACTTTTATTCTTATCCCCCCCCCGCACGCACAGACCGAAAAACATTTCTAGGCCGAATGGCAAAAGTTAGTTGAAAATATTTACAACTACAAGTTGTTCGAGCATAGAAATTAAAGTTCACAGGCAAAACTCTCTCTTTTATGCAGTAAAAATGTTTTTATATGAGGATGACGATGTCATCTAAGCAGAAAACGAACCAGAAGCTTAAAACTTCAAGTGTGCGCCTTTCAAGTGGCAAGAAATTTCAATATTACAAACATGTTTAGTTTATGCACAGAGTCGTCTAGCTTATGCACTTGCACTTCATATTTGCTTGCTCGAGGGTAAACGAAGAAGTTGAATCGACTGTTGCAGGTAGTATGGAGGGCAAATCAGACAAAGGAGCACTCGCACTCGCACTCGCCACACACCCACAAGATGGTCGACATCGTTGACAATGTTGCAAAGCTGCATTGCTGCATTGTTGCTGATTCTTGGTTATGGTTCAGCGAATGTAATGCTCAAGATTTTAATGCTGTACCTCCTTGCGGGTGGAGTAGGGAATCGAGAATCGGGAGTTAAGTGTCTGGCCACGCAGACGCAGCATCTTGGGGCAGCCTGAAGATTTTGCGCTGTTGCCAATTGTTGCCATTTCCCGTATCCAATACCATTTTGAAGCGTCCGTTTCAGTGTTTGCCGGAAGTTTGCTTCGCTTGGCTGGGATTACATTTTCCTGCTTGTGTCTTCGTGCTCTTGTCCAGTGTCGGTACTCCTCGCCTCTCCCTCGCTCTCTCAATGCCTGTGGAAATTGGCAAAAGACGACAGCCAACACGCCCCCGCTCTCTTCCTTTCTCTCCCTCTCTCCTTTCCATCTTTCTCGTTCCATGTTATGTAAATGCATTTTCATGTTTTTTTTTTTTTGCGTTTGAGCTTATCCTTAAAGTCTATAAATATTTTGTATTGAAAAGTAAAATGAAGAATTTGTATTTTTACGAGAAAACAATTCGAATTTGTGCGTATTTGCTGTGTGTCTGTGTGTGTGTGCTCTCTGTGTGCATATTGAATGTGCTAATAAAAAAATATACAAATTTGTACATAAAATTCTGCTGGATTTTATTGCCAGAAACAAGCGATTGGCCATAAATTGAATTTCCCAGAGTTACGAATCTGGCCATATAATTAAGTATGAAGTTAAGACATGTTAAAGCAAACAATTCTGGAAATGCACTCAAATATACGCACGCACACATACAGATGTGCATAAATTATTAATTAATGCGTGTACAGCTTTTCCGGGAATGGTCCCAGTTGTGTCTCATGCCATCTGGCCAGCGCTAAGCAGATCCGCTGCACAATTAGGTAGGATGTGGTCCATTGCGAAGGTCACTATCGCAGGTCCCCAGAGTCGCAGAGTCGCAGAATCTGTTATCCGTTGCCCGTTGGCCATTGCTCGGTTTTGGCCAAGAGAGAGAGAGATGGAAAGAGCGGGAGTGTGGAGTATGTTGGGCAATCTTTAAGCGCACAGCGCGAGCCAAAGTAAATGAAAGGCAAACATTTTGCACCACAAAGTAAAAAACTTGGTCCGAACGCAGCCAGCAGCCCTCTGGCAAAAATGTAGGGAGAGAGTAAGCAAAGCGGTTGTGAGTGGGGAGGGGCAGGGGATTGGAGTGTGGGCAATGCGGATATGTGTGCAAAGTTTGCACGTTGAAATCCTTTCAGTGCAAAACGGCTTTTGCAAACACATTTTAACCTAATTTACAGTTAAACATTAAATATGTAAAGCACGTCAGTTTCTGTGTGAACGCGTTTCCCGCTATATACACACATACATACATGTGTGTGTGCGAGCGGTTAAGCGGTCCTTGTAGATGGAGCTCCGCCACAGGAAAGGAAAGGGCTCTCAGTCTCTCTCTCTCTCTCTTACTCTAAGCTCGTTTCTGTGAAAAAGTTACCTTATTAAATTGCCAATCGAAGCATGTAACTGTAAATTTGCATTGTGTGATGCCAGTTAGAGTGGCTAAAGCTCAAAAGTGTAGGGAAGGGAGGGCAGGGGTAGTCGTCATAGGCAAAAATGTTGCTTAGGCAGCTGCCTTGCTTATTGCTTTAATAGTCACAACAGTCGTTGAACTTATATAGCTATACACATTTCTCATACGCACTGTTGCACCCCTTTGGCACTCACAATATACACCAAGCAGAGAGAGAGCAGAGAGTGAATGTGGTACCAAAATCGAAATTACATATGCAAAAAGTTAACAATCACGTTCGTTTCTAATCAATTATTTCCAGCTCGGCTTTTGCAAACTTTTGCCGGTTCGTTCCTGTTCGGTCTCAGCCTTGTCCTTGTCCATGCTCACTGCTTCTGGCAATCTGCCCCAGCTCATAATTTATGCGTCGATAATTTCATTTATGATCATTCTCTCTCTCTTTCGCATTCTCTGTTCGTTGTTGTAATTAGCATTGCAGCTGTAACCGGACTGAAATTAAGTTAACCAACTTTGGAGCAAAGAAAGAATGGAAAAAGGAAAGAACTTTGTACCATAGTCAAACAGACAGAATGAGCTTTTGCAGTGGGCAGGTAATCAGTTTAGTATATATAAATAAATGTGCGGTGATTCGTATGCTTCGATTGAGGAGGCAACAACAACAACAACACAAAATAAATAGTAAATGCGAGTAAATAATACAAGTGCCAGAGCGCATGAAATGATGTGGTGGTGAGGGTTTTTATTGAATTTTCTTGCCCACACACACACACACATCCATAAATATGAAACACGATCAAACACCCAAGGGGTCAGCACCAGGGCGGGGTGTAGGCGACGCGACTGGTTGGAAGATGTAGAAGTTGCTGTTTGTACTTTTACTTTGGTTGCTTTGCTTTCTCTGCTTTCTCCATCGCCTGCAAGATTTACGCGTATTTGCGTAAAGTAAAATTTACGCCTGAATGATGAAGTGGCGCTTGGATGCCAGGCAAGGAGGCTTCCTTGCCAACGATGGATGCTTTTGCTTTAGCTTTAGCTACAGCTGTGGCATCAAGCACTTGAGGCACTCGCCTTTGCCCTCCCTCTCCCCCCCACACCATTCTCGTTTGACTCCTTTGCCTTTCGGCTCCCACTAAGCCACTCAAGTGCAACTTTAAAACTTCCCCAAAAATGTATTGACTGGCGCGCGCGTATTACTCAAAAAAAAAAGGGAAACTGTCGCTGAATCTAAACCTTCCGGGCGTGGTTGAAGTTTGTCGTTTGTCGGCATTAGCAGGGACAGGAGAGGGCAGAGCGGAGGCATCGTGCGTCGTGCGTAGCACATTTTCCGCATCAATGCACGTTTATTTTACTGCTAAAGCCTTTACGAATGAATGAATGAGTGCCTCGAAAAACAGGCACCCGCCTTCAGATTCACTTCCCTCTCTCCGCTCTCATCTCCAATCGCTATCATCCTGGCCTCCGTCGCCTTCACTTTTGCTTCAAGTGGCTTACGCCTCCGGCAGCCCGTTTTTTGTGTTTTTTGCTGTTGTTGTTGAGCCTTTGTTTTAGTGCAAAGTTAAAGGGAGAAGAAATCGTGATGCATATTTCCTAGAGAAAAAAATCATATTAAGGGGGGTGTAAATGTGGCTGGCAAGTTTTTCAATTTACGCTTGCAAACATATTTATTGATTTCCGTCTCCATCTCCGGCAACGGCAACGCCACCAACTCCGGAACCAGCACCAGCTCTCTCCGTCTCTTGGCGGAAGGGTAATTAAAGACATTTCTCCAGCCCGGCTGAGCTGCTCTTCAGTTCAGTCGCATAATTAAATTAACTAATCTGCACTTCCGTTGCCAATGAAGGGGACTTTAAGCCACTTGTGGAAGCGCCAAGCGCCAAAAGCGTATCAAAGGATGTGCTGTGTGGCCTAATCCGCGAAGCTAGACAAACAACAATTCGTAACCATAACAAAGTAAAAGCCTACTCTGTCGAATTATGAATACAAATGTATGTCAAGTGGCTTACAAAAATGGCCTATTCTTTAAGGAAATTAGCCAATGAGTTGGCTTTAAGGCTGAATTGTAAGAATTAAGCTATACAATTTCTAACTATCTGTAAGAACAATGCGACCTACTTGTGCGTCTTTCAGCTTGGCTACACAAGGAAAGGCAAAAGAATACGTATACGTATTACAAATTTATGGCTTTTAAAAATGTTTAGCCGAAAACCGAAAACTCCTGAGAAAGTTCAATACCGGCCGTAGGATATATTCTGACACGAGCCTCCGGCTACGAATTGTATACCTTGAATACCCATTAAAAGTAATTTGAAACAAATGGAACTTGATTAAGTTAATGTTAGTTTCGAGGGTATTTTTTCGTCAGATACTCTTGGCCTGTTCAATTTATATATATTTTTCTTTATTATTATTGTTTGTTCATGTTACTGCCATCGTCGTTGTTGTTGTTGTTGTTGTTGTGACAGTGTTGTAGATTTATGGTCGAGGATGTGCTGGCTGCTGGCTTGCGCTTAAGTAAAACTTTGAATTTTTAAAGGTAGTTCAATTAAATCGTACCTCATGCGGGCAATTGAGAGAGCAGAACAGAAATCTAGTGGTTGCCGGCTGGGTTATGAGCATAGCTACAACCCGTGGGAATACCTGCTGAATACCCCCTTCATGCCCCCTTCTTCTCGCCTCGTCGACGTTAAATGTCGACGCGAATTTCATTAAAATAAACTTTTTCTACGACGTTTCGAGTTCATTTTCGTTTTATTTTGCAAGGGTATGAAAAAGCAAAAGAAAAGAAAAAAACCAAGAACCAAAATGAATAAAATAAAAAATCACCGCCAAGCACTTTTGCCCTTTTTGCTGCCACTTTTCCACTCCACACACACCGTCACAGTGGTTTTTATGGTCGCCGGGGATTTTACGGCACCGCCACCGGCTCATTTCCTTTTGGAGTAGGAGTAGCGGTTGTGTGGGAGTGGGAGTGAAAGTGGAAGCCCCCTCTCTCCTCTCTCTCTAATTTGAATACCTGGCTGAGAATCGGACTGCTTCGCGAGTTTGAGTTTGAGAGCCTCTTGATAACGCCCGCCATTCTTTATTGCTTTTAAATGTTTTTAGAGCCCAAAAAGTCTTGGCCCATAAAAACCTAGACCTTAACCACTTTGGATACGAGATAGATCCCCAAGAGGAGGTGGAGGGAGAGGAGGCCTGAAGCAACTTTGCTGTTAAGGTAATTACTTATCGGAAAGCGATTGATCTCACCAGTACACAACTCTCCATTACGTGTATTATGCATTTACCCGAGCATACGCTTGACAGGCAGGAAGGATGCCTGACTGCCTGTCATCCCCTCGTGCTCTGATGAACTGTTCCGAGGACAGTGCGCGCTAAGTGGAGGGCTAAGTGCCAGAAGCTAAGTGCCGCTTCCTGTGCCCGCCATGCCATAAATTCCCACTCATGACGTACAAAAAAAAGGCGAAGGCTTCTGCTTACACCCACCTTCGCCTGCCTGCCTCAACGGTCCAGTTATTGTTGCAATTAATAAGGACGTGGCAGTGTCGACGTCGCCTCGGCTCCGGCTCCGGCGGCTGTCTGCCGTTGCATTGCCACTTGGCTGCATAACCAGCGGCTGACCCCAGGTCTGGGCTTGGGTCATTCGAATATTTACTGCCACGCGCAAAAGCTTTTGAAAGGAGTTGCGGAAGGCTGAAGAGGCTGTGGCTGCGCCAGCGTAAAATGTCCTTTGCCCATTACATTTGCATTGCCGTTACAAGCATTTCGCATTTCGCATTTTGCAATTCGTATTTCGCATTTCGTATTTCACATTTCGCATTTATTGCAACAAAAACAATAATAATATGTAGTAGGGAGCGACTACAATGGACTCTTGCTGGAGAAATCTCCGTTTGCTAACTGCTACGTTGCATGCCACCACACAGCAGTAGAGATGAGGAACAGGAACCCGAAACACATTAATAGGAGGAGCAGGAGCAGCAACAACATTTATTGTTTGCAAAGCCTTGTTTATTATTTTACGTGCATTTCACTCGCCATCTCTCCATCTCTCTCTCTCTCTTGGCGAACTCTTTATGATTCGGTGCTGCGCTTGGCTGGCGACGGCGACGTTTGTAAATAGCAAAGGCCTTCTTCTTGGGGACCTACCTCGACTTGGCTCTGCCAAGGATTTTGCACCCTGGCAACTACTCCTTCAATGCAGCTTCTTCATCGTTTTCCATCTTCTTCTTCTTCTTCTGGCAGCGATTTTATTCACTCTTCCAGTTTATGTTTGCCCAAGTCGCGTCCCCGTCCCACCCCGCCTTGCTGCACTTTGTCCGTCTTTGGACTTGAATGCGGTTTCTTTATGTTTTTAATGCCTCGTTCTCGTCTTCATCGTCGTCGTCGTCGCCAAAAGTCCTTTGTTTGTACACTTGTACTTTATGTTCGCAGCTAAATTTATGCGCCGCTAAGTGGATTCGTGGATTTTTGCGTTCCACTTCCTATTCCAACCTCTCTTAGGCCATGGCTGTTGCTGTTTGTTGCCTGCCTGCCAGAAAATGCAAGGCAATGCACTGTCCAAATAAATCTAGACGAAGAGAAGAAAAAAGAAAACGCCACGCCTAATTAAATACAAACAAGTTAAAGCAACGCCCGGCCAAATTCAGATTGCGAATCAAACTCCGACTTCCTTCACGCCACGCCACGCTAAACGAAATCGTCAAATAAATGAGTGCGAAATGCAATTAACCTGCGCGTGCCAAGCATCCTCTGCCTACAGAGATCCGGGAGAAGCCATTTATTACACCATTTATCGTACAAGTTTCAGTTATTCTCTCTCTCTCTGTTTCGTCGGCCGTATTTGCGTTCAAACCGAAAATAGGAAAACAGCAAGGACCCTCCACCTCCGCCTCGGCCTCCTGCGTGTTATCCCTCGACCATTGATGCGAACATAAAATCGTAGCAAGTACAAATCTTCAATTAACACAAAGACATGGCTCTGAAGTCGAAGGTAAAGGAAAAAGGAACCCCAAAAAAGTAACGAAAAAAGGTGATTCCTGTTGCTAATTGGAAATTGAGGGGTCGCAACGGTAACGACAATAAACCGGAAGCTCTAAGAAGCTCGCGCGGAATATAATCAAACATACAATGGTCAAATGGCTGGTCAGCGTCAAAATGATTGTCAATTTCGAGGAACTAATGTAGAATGGGACATAAAACTGGCCCCCTGACCTGAACCATGGTATAAACACGAGATTCGATTGTTTAAAGAGCAGAACAATGATTTGACCTTCAACGGGAAGGTTGAACGTTTTTGGAAGTTTTGCCTTAAATTGATTTTCATATTCATTGGCCTAATGTGGCAGCCAAAGGACGCCTGTTTTTGGGGCAGGGGGCGAAGCTCATAAATTAAACATGCGGCACATAGACTAAAGTGAAAAATGCCGCCAGTGAAGGGAGGGAGGAGGAAACGCTCACATTTAACTGTATATTTGAGAAATATTTTAAATATAAATTTCAATATTTAACTACGCCGTCGACAGGAAACGGTTGCCAGAACGGACGCTTGGGCAAAAGGGATGCCAGGAAGAGCCATGACAGCGGAAATGATCCATCGACCTTGCTGCCACCCCCCTCTCCCATCCTCTGGCCAACGACGACGTGGGCGAGGAGGACGGAAAAAAAGGTTTTGCCCTGACCACAAAACGTTGAAAATATTTGTGTTTTTCCACTTATTTGCATTAATGCCCAGCACCGATCTGAGAGTTATTGTGTGTGTGTTGGGTGTGTGTGGATGGGTACAACAACAACAACAACAGAAGAGGCAAACCTGTGTGTAACCCACATGTGGGCCATAAACAAAAACCCGAAATCATAAGCAAAGATTACATTTTGGTATTACAAGCTGGCAAATATTTTGTCAGGCTTCAAACACTATTTGGCTTGGAATCTTTAGTCAATGCTGAAAGCCAATTAAGAAGCTTTGCCTTTGCCATCAATTCAAATCATAATTGCTTGAAAGCTGAAAAAAATAATTCATACCAAAAAAAAAAGGGAAAAATTCGAAAAAATCGAAAACAAATTCTGATTTTTATTTTTATTTATACTAAAAATGTTTTTATTTTGTTAAAAGTGAAAGAGATCAATATGGAATCGTACAATAGAAGCTTGGAACGCCTCTCTCCCCGTAAATGGTCCGACTACGTGGAGGTCGGCAAATACTTTAGCAACAATCCATTAAAACGCTGCCGATCGACGCCCTGCAAGCGTTTGACAAAAGATGCGGCCTGGGCTGTCGGCGACGGTCTCAATCTGAGCTTGTCCTGGCAGCTAGCTCGCAATCCTTTGCACGCCGAGCACAAGTCCGGCTTGCTGCACTCCAAGAACTGCAGACAAGCCGACTTGGCTGCTCCGAAACGCAGCAAACGCAAGCGTAGGAGGAAGGCCAAAAGGGTAGAGTGGAGAGATGTGCATGCTGTTGGCAATCAGCAGCTGGCGGATGCACTTGAGGCCCGGCTTGCGCATAAGAATCCTGCCAAGAATCCTTTGCTTATGCAACGAAAGCCCCAAGCTGTGCCCCTATGCCAGTTGCCCTCCATAATGATGACGGATCATTATCAGCCCTCGTATCAGGAGGCGCAACACTTTTGGCCACAACAACAACAACAACATCGAAAGCCTTCCAATAGGCCACAATTGCAGCATCTTTCTCGCATGGCCCAGGAGCACTTTATTAGGCAGTGCCCCAACAAATATGCCGTGCCCATGGAGTCCATGTACTCCAATGTGAGAAAAGGTTCTCGTTATTGTGGCAACTTTTACTACTCGTAGCTGCTGCGCGCGAGACTCTCAGTGTGTGATATTTTTACTGTGTGTAATCCATGATAGCTATGTGGAATATATATATATTGATTACATACAGGACTACATAGTCCCATTCTCGGAACTTCCTATTAATTTGCCCTTCAATGACCTGTGTATACAACAAGCTTTTTTAGGGGTTGGTGGGGTGGGCGGAGGTTTAATATACTCGCACCTCTTTGCCATTAAATGATATGCTTGTGCAGGGGGTTGGGTGAGGGGGGGAGTTGTTGGTGGCAAGCAGATACAATTAAAATCGAAACGAAGAGCGAACGAAACTGGCAAATAGCGAAACAAAGCAATGAAAACGACCAAATAATGAAGTGGATAAAGTTTTGCAGCAAGACGTAGCGTCGTCGTCAGCGAGGAGGGGGGGAGGGATGGGAGACGAAACTGAATCAACAGTAACAAAACAGGAATAGAAATAGCGTAAGCAATGCTGCAAAAGGGCGGGAGGGTAGGAATTTTGAGTAAAATTCAAGGTATCAGAGAATCGAATGCGCTGCCACGCAAAAGCCTTCAAAAAAAAAAAACCGAAGAAAAGGTTGCGGAACACCAAACTCGAGAAAGAGAGGAGGTTTTTGCGGAATACCAAGCGGGGGGCAAAACAACATGGGAAAACTTTTGTAATTACAATAAAATTTTCACAAATAACTTTCAATTGTTTGTCTGTCTCTCTTTCTGTGTGTGTGTGGGTGTGTGTGTGTGTTTTACTAAGAGGCAAACACGAAAATGAGGGCACCTTTAATATGTATCTAAAGTCGGAAGTGTACGCACTTTTGGACAATGCCATCAAATTTCAAATCGAAATGAAATGAGTTCCCTTGGCTTGTTTTTTCCTCTCATTTCATTTCATTTCGTATGCCAAAATGTTTCAAGAGACGCAACAAAAAAAGTGACATTAAAGTGAGAGCAAAACGCAAAATGAAAAGAAAACACAACAAACCGAAGATTATATACACTTTCCTTGCAAAGTTAAAGTGATGTTTGGTAAGATATTTTCTAAGCCAGGCTAGTAGTTCCAGCCTTTATTTAATATCATCCAAGTACAGATCTTTGCTAGGGTATATAGAAGTATTGTGCATTATGTGAAGTGCCAGAAAATTACAAAAAATATAATTAAAAACTGTTGCTGTTGCACGTAAGTAAGTACGTGTTTGTCTCTGTGTGTGTGTGTGCGAGTGGGAGAGAATCTCTTGTAAATGCTCTCTGGAACACTCCTGGACTTTTGTGTGTGTGTGTCCTGTGTTCAGAGCCAAGCATTAGTTCAAGTTTGTTCGTGTATTGTTTGCAAATGAATCTTAAGTTTTTCATGCGTGTGTGTGTGTGTGTGTGTGTGTGTGTGTTTGTGGTCTAGGCTCAAACATTGTGATGGCTCATTTTTGGACACAAATATTTGTGTGTTGCTTGTTGTAGTTGCTGTTGTTGTTGTGTCTATGGAAATATTTGTATTTAATTTCATAAAAGTGTCGAAACATCTTTCTTAAGTACGCAAAACTGGAACAAGTTTTGTGCCCCCAAAAAAGCAACAATATGAATTTACAACACATTCGATAGCAATAAATTTGGCAAATTATATATGTAATAGTAATAGAAAACTTGTGCTTGTGGGTAGGGTGGGATGGGCTTTAAGGTGGTTGGGGTTTGTGTATTGGATAAGTTGTCGTTGAGCTGGTAATGTACGAAAAAAAAAGACAAATAGCAGAAACAAAACACATGGCGAGCATGCGAGAATGGGCTAAATCAACAAACAATAAGTAAATAACGACTACAATGGCAGCCTACTAAGTAACAACAACAACGAGACGAAGAAGACAAAGAGGGCAGCAACCCTCACAAAAGTGTTCTTCCCGCCTGCCCCGTCGCCCACCCCATTGAAAGCAAACAAGACGCTAAGCATATGAGATTCAGGCGTGAGTATAGATGAACTTGAAGAGGGAGTGAGACGGAGAGAGAGAGAATGCATTAATAGATGCTTTTAAATGTTCCGTTCTCCTCTGCTCGTATGTAATCGAGTCTGTGACGAATTTAAGGTTAAGGTGAAGCATGGATTGCAGTTGAGTTGTGCCCAAAGCAAACACCAAAATGCTTTTGCATTTCCTATCACTTTCCGCCCTGGAATATCGCCGAAAGCAAAACGCAAAAAGGAGAAGAGAGAAAGGAAGAGAGTGAATAAGTGGGTGGTTGGACGCGATGCCTTAAATCACGAGTTGAGTTGAGGAGAATGACGTGCAAAAAAATAGCTTCGCGCTCTGTATTTGCTTTTATATGCAGTGACATCCACAGTGCGAAGCGCTTCATGTTTTCAAGGACAAAGCTGTCTGAAGTTGGAGTCGCGGTCGTCGCAGTCAGAATCGTTGCTGTCATGTTGAGCTGCCAGTTTTTGTTGTTGTTTGGCTGTTTTGTGCTTGTTGTTTGCGCCTCGCTATGTTTCCGCATAAAGAGATTAGCACTCAATTTTAAATTGAGGCTTATTAGGAGCTGCCACCCCCTGCCACCCCCCACCCGTGGCAGCAGCTGCTGATTGAATTGAGCACTTGGCCTGAATTCGACATTTCTTTGGATTTAATCTGGCTTTTATTGTGCTTTTTGGCTGCCCTTTCTTCTTCATTTCTATGAAACGACACGCCTCAACATCACCCCCTCCTCCCCCTTCTCCACCCACAAAAGAGAATTTTTGAATATTTTTTAGAATATTCGAAGCCTTTGTCTTCTTAGTCACGCTCTCTGGCTCTCACTCTCTGCTTTGTTGTTTATCAACAGTTTGCTATTCGCCCTGTCTCCCTCTCTCATCTCTTCCCACATTCTCATCTATATTTCCAAGCAAATTGCACGCGAAGCGTTCCCGCGGGACTTGTCGCGTATAGCGTGTAACAAGTGTTTGTTGTTGTCTCTCAAACTCCCCCCTTCTCCCTCTTCCATTTATTACTCAACACATGTGTGTCTGTGTGCGTGCGAGGTAATTCGCTTCTTGCAAATGAAATGAAAATTACTAACACTTGGCAAAAACAAATTTCAAACTTTAGCAACATATAACAACAAAACTCACATAAATATACATGTGTAATAATAATAACACTCTTTGATTTGTTCTAGTAATCTTGTAATAATAAGAACACTCTTTGATTTGTTCTAGTAATCTTTTATTTGTAATGGAAGCAGCGAAGGTGCCGCTTCCAATGTTCAGTTCAATCTCATTTAACAATTTGGTTTTTCTTATAACTAAACCTAAGGCTGCGCAGTTCGCAGGGACAGCGCTGCCCTTTGTATATAAGTAAAACGAATATATATATATATGATTATATGTAAGCGGCGAAGACGTCGCTGGTAAGACGGAGCGTGTTATGCACATATGCAAGCGGTCACTGCATGGGACACATGCTGACGCGGCTTGTTTGTTGTCAAGGCCTTAGTGGCCGATCATATTTCGGGCACTTGAACTGCACTTGATTGTGACTTATGTTTAGGCAACAAAGACTAAGTGTCGTTGCCTTCTTGTATGTATGTTTATAAGTATTTGCTAGACATAGTGCTGAGCACAGTAAGCTCTCGATATGTGCATACCACATCTCCCTCCTTTTGAAAAATAACGTAATTATATGAAGTTATTTTTAACTTATGTATGTAAATATATATTCAAGTTTAAAATTTTTTTTGAATTGCGTGTATTTCAATAATAAAATTTTATGTTTGTTAAAAAATTTTTTTTTTTTTTTTTTTTATTAACTTTTGAATAACTTTAGCCTATTCTTATTAACTGTCTGTGGTTTCTTTTTACCTATATCTATTACGATATTGTTTCTATCTTCTATTTTTATTACTTTATAGGGTCCTAAATATTGATTTTCTAGTTTGTGACCTGAATCATTTTTGAGTAGTACTAAATTTCCTATTTCTAACTTTAAGTCATTAACTTTTTTATCATATTCTATTTTACGTTTTTGTTTTTCTATTTCTATCATTGTTATTGCTCTTTTATGTGCTATCTGTAACTTAAACTTAAACTCTTTTGCATAGTCCTCTAAATTGTATATAGGGTCTATTTTTGATAAAGTGTTAAATTCTGTGAATTGTCTTGGTGATCTACCGTATACGAGTTCATATGGACAGTAGTCATGTACTGTTGATGGAGTGGTATTAAAACAATATGTGAAGTAATTCAACCATTCGTCCCAATCATCTCTGTCGACTGAGATGTATGAACGAATGTATTCGTTGAATGTTCGATGACTTCTTTCCACTGTTCCTAAAGTCTGGTGATGATGTGCTGTTGATAGTATATTACTGATTTTCATATATTTGCACAAGTCATTAATAAGTGAATTTTTATACTCAGTACCCATGTCCGTTATGAACGTCTTCATAGGACCGTACTTTAGTATGAACGATTCAAATATTGCTTTGGCTACTGTTTTTGCGCTTTTATCTGCTACAGGTATTGTAACAAGATATTTAGTAAGGTCGCATATTATAGTTATTGCATACTCATTGCCATTCTCTGTTCGAGGTAGTGGGCCGATGGTGTCAATTAAAACAGTGTCAAAAGCTGTGTTTGGGGTGTTTGTTATAATCATTGGGGCCTTTGTATGTGTTGTAGTTTTAGCTCTTTGGCAGTCTACACACGTTTGAACATGATTTTTTATAGTTTGTGTCATTTTAGGCCAATAGTATAATTTCTTTATTTTTGATAGGGTACGCGTAATCCCTGTATGGCCTCCTTCTATTGGATCGTTATGATATCTTAACAGGATTGCATTAATTTGACTTTCGTCATTTTTGTCTACTTGTGTCACTTTTTGTAATAGCGCTATTTTTATATTTATTAACTGTTTATTGCCCTTATTTTTAAATTCATTTAATGTGACAAATTGAAAAATTTGTTCACTTGGTGACATCTGTAAGTTAAAGATTTTGTGTATCCCGGCTTCTGAAATAAGCCTTTGAAAAAAATGATCTAAATCGTATTTTTCATTAGAATATAAATCTCTAACTGAAAATTGTGAAATTATCTGTTTTCCTCTTTTGAGTAAACATTTGAAATTATTCATTTTTATTTTTACAAATTTCTTTACGTCGCTATTGCTAACGACTTCGTAGACATTGGGCTCATATATTTTATTTGCATGCATTTTAATTTTTTCATCTGCGCAGATGTTTTCCTGTCTTTTTGATGATCTTGTTTGTACCATCAGAATATTTCTATTAATTTGTATTAAATCTTCTACGTTTATGCGAGATAATGCATCCGCAACGTGGTTGTCCTTCCCCTTGAGATACTCAACTGTAAATTGATACTCTTCTAAATCTAATCTCATTCTTGTCAGCTTTGATGTAGGATTTTTCATTGAAAATAAATAAACTAGGGGTCTATGATCTGTTTTTACTAAGAAATGCCTTCCATAGATATAAGGTCTGAAATGAATTATTGCCCAGTGTATAGCTGCTAGTTCCTGTTCTGTAGTAGATTTATTACTTTCTCCCTGTGTGAAAGATCTTGATGCATATGCAATTGGTAGATGCGCACCGTTGCAGTCTTGTGAAAGTACTGCGCCACATGCATGTTTACTTGCATCTGTGGTTATGCAAAATTCTTTGCTAAAATCAGGGTATTGCAATAATGTTGGCTTCATTAATGCCTTTTTAAGATATTTGAATGATTCTTCACACTCTTTAGTCCATTTAAATTGGACATTTTTCTTGCACAGATTTGTTAAGTTACGTGAGTATTGTGCGAAATTATTAATGAATCTTCTATAATAATTGCAAAAAGCGACGAAACGTCGTGCACTATCTCCATCTGTTGGAGTTGGATAGTTTTTTATTACATCATACTTTTTATCATCCGGAAGAATACCATGGTCTGTACATTTATGGCCAAGGAATGTTACCTCGTGCATAAAGAATGAACATTTCTCTGGGTTTAGCTTAAGGTTGTGTTTTCTACAAAGTTCAAATATGCTCGTAAGATTTTTGAGCATGTGCTGTTCGGAACAGCCGATAACAACTAAATCATCCATGTAGAGAAATGCTTGTGATGGTTCTAGACCGGAAAAAGCAAGTTGCATCATTCTCATAAATGAGTTTGGTGCTACTTTTAGACCATATGGTAATCGCGTGAAGCGATATGAGCCAGTGCTCGTAGAAAATGATGTTATATTTCTAGATTTATTTTCTAGTTCTATTTGATGGAATCCGGACATAAGGTCCAAACACGAAAAATATTTTGCTCTTCCTAACTGATCTAGTATTTCTTCTATTCTAGGTAATGGATATTTATCTGCTAGAAGTTTTTTATTTATTTGCCGATAATCCACTACTAGACGCCATTTTTTTCTTTTGAATTTGGGAGTGATTTCTTCGGAACTAAGAGAAGTGGGCTATTGTATTCGGATATAGATGGTTCGACTATACCATCTTTTATTAATTTTTCTACCTGTCTATTTATTTCTGGCTTTTCTGTTTCTGCACTTCTATAGTTTTTTATGTAGACTGGGGTTTTGTCTGCTAACCTTAATTTTTGTTTGTAGAAATTATTACTTGAAATTGCTTCTGATTCTAGACCAAATATGTCACTGTATTTGGTACATAAATCAGTTAGTTCTGTTTTTGCATGGTCTGGGAACTTTAATTTATTTAAGACTTCATTTGTTCTATTGATTTTGTTATTACTAAATGATTGAATTTCGTAATTTTCTATTGATTCAAATTTAATTTTTGGATTTTTGATACTTATATTTTCATTTGTTGTATTTAAAATGCGAACTATTGCACTATTACCTGTTACGATACTGTTCGGTATTAATACGCCAGGATAAATTTCCTGATTTGGTATTAACACAGTATCTTCATTTGTCTGAAGTGGGATTTTTCTCATTACTTCTGACCTTGCGGGTAATAATATTGAGTTATCAATATCATTGTGTAATAGAGGTACATGTATTTGGTATTTGAGCGATTGCGGTTTTAGTATTAATTCATCGTTGTGATAATCTACTATGCAATTGAATTTTCGGATGAAGTCAAGTCCCAGAATTCCGTCACATGGTACCGGAAATTCATTATGAACTATTTGGAAGTCGTGACTGATTATGAAATAATCGAAAAGTAAATCAATTGAAGCTAGTCCAATTGATTGTATTGTTCCCTGACCTATTCCTGTTATATTTGTTTTGAAATTTTGGTTTATTTCTGAACATAAGCTATTATCTTTTAAAATTGATATGTTAGCTCCAGTATCTACTAGTAGTGTTATTGGTTTATTATTTTTTTGGTTGTGTATTTTTATTATACTACTGAGACTTAGATTTATGTTGAAAACTTTTATGTTTGGTTGCTCAAGGGGGTTTGAGTGTTTTCCGAGTTGCTTTGTGTAACTCGTACTTGATTGTTATTTCTATTGCCTCTATTTGAGCCGCCTCTGTTCGAACCGCCTCTAGAGTTGGTATTGTTATAATAATTATTATTATTATTATTGTACCTTTGGCCGCCTCTGTTATTGTTACGACCTCTATTATAATAACCACGTCCACGATTTCCACCGCGTTGTGGGTATTTTTGGTAGTACATAATAGTGTGGGTTTCTTCAGCTACTTCATTAGCTGTTTCGATAAATGCAGCTGTTGCTTCGTCTATATTATTGAATAGACGCGAACGCATAACTGCTTTAATATCTTTATTTAAACAATTTTTCTTCATTGCAAAAACTGCTTGTTTTGTGCTTAGCGATTTAGCTTGCTCTAAGGTGTATTCTTTTTCGATATACGCTCCTTCTAGAGACTTAGCCAATTTTTCAATTTCCATAGTATAGACATTGGGTGTTTTATTTTTCTGTGAAAGATTCAATAATCTTGCAGAAATGTTATCTATTGATTCGCCCTTTACGTTTGATTTAAGTTTATTTATTATTTCATCTATACTACTTTCATTGCTTATTAAATTCCTAGCTGGTCCTTTTTAGTTTTGTTTTTATTAAAGACACGGCTAGTGTTTCGTGTGCGCCCTGTATTGACTTTATAATTTCCAATGCATCTAGGAAACTACGCAGGTTTTCAGCTTTACCGCTGAAATCCGGTAATATTCTCGATGCAGTGTTCATAAACTCAATATTAGTTTGCGCCATGATTACTAATTTCTGTTCTGCAATGCTGGAAATAGTTTCTGGTTCCGAATAGTAATTTTCTTCTTCAGTTTCGGGTAAATTTATTGTTGCTGGTATTGTCAAGTCTTGTAAGTCCTTTTCTTTAAATTCTTGTTCAGTAAGATTTTCTGATTCGTCTTCTGAATCTATATATTCTTGGTCTGTTGGATTTAGTTCTTCACTACGTCCAACTGTCAAAGAGGTATTCAAGATCGTCGGTATCGATATATCTAGATTATACTTTCTTTGAACTGATGCTAAATTAGATCGAAATTTGACCAATAATTTAGATACTAACGACCAGTGTGTTTGAGTTAACCTTTCCCTGTTGTTATGTATTAGTATTCGTGCTTCATTAAAACACTCTACTAATATCTTTGCATGTTTATTTATGGTGTCGGGGAGGATGATTCTATTCTGTGTGAGACATTTGTTTGATTTGTCAAATTTTATTTTAATTTCTTTTAGGGTGGCCTCTATTTGTTGCCATTCCATATCTAATCTTTAATTTCCTGATTATCCTGTCTTATACTGCTTTCGTTATTCTTAAGTTATCATTTGTTAAAAAAATTTTTTTTTCAGTTTTCTTTATTATTATATTTTTTTTTGATATTATATTTGATCTGCTTTTGCATCAATCGTTACTGATCATAATTATTATTGTCTCTCTTTTTCATTTAGATCTTATCTAGATCATTTGCTTTGCTTAAATATTTTTTCTTTAAGCACCTATTGTGTATTTTATAAATTTTGAATAGGAGACTGGCAATCATTATTATAACTATTATAATGAGTAACGTTGTTATAATTGTCAGATCTTGATTTTCTACTGCTACTTTATTTATTACATTGGCAGTGGAGTCCACTGCTTTTACGTCTAATAAACCCATTTTTGTGGGTGCTTTATAAATTATATATTCAAAATTTTTAATTGAATCTAAATTTTCAACAGACTTACTAATTCTGTTGTCGTTCATTCATGCATTTAACTTTTTAATTTACTTTATTAAAAATTTTTTTTTTTTTCAAAAATTTTTTTTTTTTTTTCGTTAAATTTTTAATTGTATCGTATTATTGATATTTTTTTTTTTTTTAAAAAATTTTTTTTTATATTTTTAACATTTTAGTTTTACAGATCCTACCTAATTGTTCGTATAGCTTTACAGGCTATACTTCTAATCGGGCGGAAAAGGTTCCGCTCAATTTTACAATTGTTTTTTAAAAATAAAAAAAAATATGCATCGTAGTGCAATCAAAAAAATTGTGCAACACAGTGCTATTAAAAAAATTTGCGCCCTTGGAAGCGCTGTCGGTTCGCTTCTCCGTGGTCTGGCTTGGTGCGCCAGACGGTGCCGGTGCTGGCTGCACAGGCTGTTAATTCTTTGTTGTTGTTGTTGCTGCTGCTGTTGGGGCACCGGTGCTGGCACAGGTGTAGTTGCAATGCGGGCTGTCCAATGGTCCAGGGCAGTCTGCGGGGCAGATTTTTGGTCGTTTCGGCAGTGGCTTGGGAATATTCGGTTTTATTAATATTTTTTGATTTATAACTTTTATATTCGCTGAGTGAGTTGCGGTATTAGGCTTTCTTTGCTGGAGGTTTGCTTTAAGAAAATCGAGTTCGGCAGTTAATTTCTGCGCCGTTGCCCATGGGGGCGGCGTTTTACTCGTATATAATAGCCACTTAATGTGTGCTATTCTTTTAGTTATTTTATTTTTTTGACCTCCGCGTTTGCCCATGACCGCACTCTACTCACTCAGTATATTTTTTTTGTTTTCTCCAGTCTCCAATCTCCAATCCCGCGCTGTTGTTGCTGTTGTTAAGTTGATGTTCATCAGGATGCAGGATTCGCTGCCGTGTTATGCTGCCATGTAATGTTTAACGATCCAGCTATCCTACTGCTCCTGCAGTCTTCGTGAACATGTCACGGTCGCCATGTAATAATAATAACACTCTTTGATTTGTTCTAGTAATCTTGTAATAATAAGAACACTCTTTGATTTGTTCTAGTAATCTTTTATTTGTAATGGAAGCAGCGAAGGTGCCGCTTCCAATGTTCAGTTCAATCTCATTTAACAATTTGGTTTTTCTTATAACTAAACCTAAGGCTGCGCAGTTCGCAGGGACAGCGCTGCCCTTTGTATATAAGTAAAACGAATATATATATATATGATTATATGTAAGCGGCGAAGACGTCGCTGGTAAGACGGAGCGTGTTATGCACATATGCAAGCGGTCACTGCATGGGACACATGCTGACGCGGCTTGTTTGTTGTCAAGGCCTTAGTGGCCGATCATATTTCGGGCACTTGAACTGCACTTGATTGTGACTTATGTTTAGGCAACAAAGACTAAGTGTCGTTGCCTTCTTGTATGTATGTTTATAAGTATTTGCTAGACATAGTGCTGAGCACAGTAAGCTCTCGATATGTGCATACCACACATGTATACTTGGCATACTCACCCACTTTATGCATTTACAGGGTATTACTTATAAATTTGTTATTATTTTGAACATAACTTGTAAACTGATGCTGTTTGTTGTTGCTGCTGCTTCGAACATGCTGCAACTTCTACAAATGTAGAGTCTTCTACAATGGCTTATACAATGTATAACAGTTAAGGGTGTAAAAATTTCGTATATTATACGCAAAATAAACATAGAATTATAAGCTAACATTCAACACAGCACAGACCAACATGGGGTATAAGTCGCGAAGTAAACCACCAAAAATTTTCTTGGAAATATAAGCATGCGCCATATAAGCTAGACACCATATACAGCCATTCCAACAACCACCATTTATTTTTGAAACCAGTATACGATTCGTTTTATAAGCACCAAGTACACAATATAAGTTGCAAAGGCTACATTGTCGAATGCTAAAACCACCACTTTTATCTAATACGCAAGTTAGCTTATACACCAGTTTGGTGGATTCTGGTGTATACAACCTTTTATAAGAAATACACCACAATATAAGTTCTGAAGGCAACATTGTCGAATGCTAAAACCACCACTTTTATCTGGAAAGCAAGTTAGCTTATACACCTATTTGGTGGGTTCTGATTTATAAGAAATACACCACACGTATAATGAACGACGCATACTGGGCAAAATATATAAGACAGTTGCTGCTATTTGGTATAAGAACTGCCGTATACGCTTGTCGACTAAAGAGAGAGTGCGAACCATTTTGTATAATTTCAGTGTTTTTGTATAAGTATAACAATGAGAGTGAAAACCGGCTGTGCGACTCTGCTTGCTTGCCAGCATAGTAGTAGTAGTCGTTGTAGTACAATACGAATCAAGTCACCTGCAGTGCCGGAGCCACACAACAACAACACACAGCCAAACAAAAAGTACATTGAGTTCCAATTGTTTGTGTTATCAATATGCGAACACATGCGTTCGCTCCATTTTGCTCTCTCTCTCGGTCTCTCGGAGTCGCTTTGGCTGCACAACGCACGAGTGCACAAGTGCGAGGCGCGCTCGTGAAATTGGCTTCGCTGTGTGTTGCTGCTGCTGGCTGCTGGCTTCGCCAGTTAGAAGTTTTAGTTCGGTTTTAGCTCTCATTCTGTGTGGACGCCTCGCCAAAGCACACGGGCCGTTCAAGTGCGTCGCGAGCAATTCACATATATACACACAGACACACATACATACATATACAAGCAAACAAATATATGTGAGTGCTGGTCCATTCGGCAGCATCAGCAGCAGCAGCATCCGCGGTAACAACGCCAAATTATCGAGTCTGCGCCAAAAGTGATAGCAATTGTTAATCTTAAAGCTGTGCCCCGAAGCCAAAAGAATAAATCTAGCCCTCAAATTAACCAACAAAAGTTGAAGAAAAACAAGTGCAAGTGGCCACATATTAACGGCACATTTACCGTTCAATTCGTCCTCTTCCACGTCCTCGTCAACATATTCGCAATTGTTGTTGTTCTCGCGCCCGCTTCGTTTGGCTGTCCGTCGGCACAGCGTACGTTTGTCGCGTTTCTTACGTTCGACCGCGTCGCGTCCTGTCTCACTCCCTCCCACTCCGCTACGCGCAATGTGCTCTGAATGTTAAAACAGAGCCGCAAAGCAATACGCATCGCTATTGCTATTGCTTTTTCGTCCAGTTCTGTTTGTCCCCCCTAGAGCAGCAGCAGCATGTTTGATCACGATCAAGCTTTAACTTAAACTTGATTGCCTGCTCTCTCTCAAGTGTATGTGTAATGGTGTGTTTCTCTTTCTCTCGCTATTGATGTGACAAACAATAATAATAATAATAACAAGTACAAGAAGAACTTCAAACAAATGCGGCGCTGCAGCAGCAACGGGATCTGCTGTACGTTATAGCGTTTACAGCAGCAGCAACGATTGCATCTGCTGATGACAACAGCAACTAAAGCAACAACAACAACAAAAAGAACAAGTGCATAAAAAAAAAGCAGCAGCAGCAGCAGCAACAAAAATGGCATTGAAATTACAAACGCAACCTGATGAGGAAGAAGAAGAACCGCGAGTACAACAACAACGACAAGAAGTACATAAAAAGCGCAGACGACGAAGCAAATGCAGCAACAATTGCAGTCGCCGGCAACAACAGCAGCGGAAGCAGCAGCAGCAACAACAACAACAATGGATAAAACATCTTGAACTGCTGTGCATCGGTAAGCTTTATATATATTTGGGCCTATCACAATTTTGTTTTGATGTTGAGGACCCGCCGACCGCCCCGCCTCCTGCAGCTGTTGCTTTTGCAATATTAAATAGCCAGGGCTCATTAGGCCAGAACACAAAAGTCACATTTCGTTTGACTTTTGCGGTTTTGCCCAAAACGCAAAAGGAGCTGGAGAATGAGTTCAAACTTGCTGTCTGTGTGTGAGTGTGTGTGTATGTGTGTTTATGTCTTGGACTTGTGGTAAACTTAACTTCCTTTTAATAACCGTTGTGGTTGTCAGTGCAAAAAGCTCTTGATGGGTGCTTGCTGCTAAGAGGTGTCGCTTCCTTTCACAACACTCGATAAATGCAGTGACATGGAAAAGAGTTGGAGATGGAGAGGGAGAGAGATGGGAGTAAGGGGTAGCTAGCATCAACATTATGTCGCTTTTAAGCCATATTTTGATTATTTGTGGCACATTTGATATGCATGGGAATTATTTAGTATGTTTATTGTTTTGTCTGATGAATTATCTTTTGTGGCAGTTGCATTTCTTTCTTATCTAAATGCAACGTTGTTACCAAAGCTTTGGCTAATTAATAATTAGGGTGCATAATTGTATTGCAAGGTACCTGGAACAGCAACAACAACAACAATAAACATCAGGCACAAAAGCCGGACGCACGTTTGCAGCGGTTTACTTCCGTCTCTTGTTCATAACAACAACAACAACAATAACAAACCTGACTGCAATCAAATTAAATCAATGAGCAAAGGGAAATCAATCGTATGCTCCCCCCTCTTCCCCTCCTCCCTACTTATTATCCATGCACTTGTGTTCAGTTTTTTTGCTCTTATCGCGCTTCCGCCCTTCAATCCCAAAGCAATACAGCTGCCTCTAGGGAGCTAGGCGAGGCGAGGCTAGGCTCTTCTATGGTCAGCCTCAGCGCCATGGCCATAAATTCACAAACTCATCGTCGTCGTCATCGTCGTCGTCGTCGTGGGCCCATCGTCATCAGCTTTTTACGGAACTTGGCCGTCTCTCCATTTTCAATGGGCCCAAGCATCAACAACAGCTCAAACAACAACAGCACAAACAACAACAGCAATAATAACAATCAAATATAATTCACAAAATATGTTTAAACGCCCACAGTTTTTACGGATTCCCCTTCGCTTCACACCGCTCCCCGCCGCTCTTTAGCTTTGGCTTTTGGTTAGTAGCTTTTTTAGTGGGCGTTTGCCTTTGTGGTTTTCTCTCTCTCTCTCTCTCTCTCTCTCTCTCAGATTCAGTTTCTTTTGTTGTTTCGAGTCGTTTAAGTTGTTGTTGCTGTTGACGAAATCACATAGGCAATCAGCAGCGCCAGCGGCGCATCGCAGGTTGTGTTGCTGCCACACATGTTGCCCTTCGCCCCCCGCCACCTCATCCCTCTGTTATCTATTTGCGAGGGGCAGCAGCTGCTGCTGAAACGCCTACCAAAAAAAAAAAAAAAAAGCAGATGCGTTGATAAAATGCATATAAAAGCGACTGAGGGAGAGAGAGAGAGGGCTAATTCCTGAGCTTTGGTTCTCTGGTCCAATTAGCCAAAATGGCGGTCACCTGGCAACCTGGCAAGTCGCCACAGGCTCAAAAACTGTAGCTGATGCTTTGGAAACCAGGTTTGAGGCCCAAATAGGCGACCGCAACGAATGAACAACAACAACAACAAGCACAAGATGTAGCGAAAGATGAATGCACAGAGAGTTGGACAAAAAGAAGTATAGAAAAGCGAAAATAAAAGCATTTATTTGTCAGCACAAAATAATCAAGGATCATAATATGTCAACAAACAGGCAGCTCAGCATACGAAATAGGTATGGTGGGGGTGGGGGGGTGGGGGGTGGCAAGAAGGGTACAACTGGACACCATTGGGGGCGAACGGTGTGTGAGCGTCAAAACAAGCACAAGGACACAACAGAAGCTCTACAAGAAGATGAAGAAGAAGAAACAGAATCAAAAAGCAGACAGCAATGTGAGTGAGTCCTTTTGTGTGTGTGTGTGTGTGTGTGTGTTAAAGAAGAAAAAAAAAATATGTGTGCCACAAAAGCGTCAGCGAAAGTGTAGGGCAAACATGTCGTAATAGATAGCGAAAGAATAAGCGAAAGAATTGGCAGTAGGGTAGACGAAGGGGTGAGGGGGGGGGTGGACTAGCGCCAAAAGGTTGCCAACTCTGCGTTGTCTCTGACAGCTGGTAAATGTACTATATAGTGGAGTGCATTGACAATACCCAACTGCTGGACCCAACTGTTTGACCAGCAAACGCTTCTTCTTCTTTACCTACGCACAGAGATGAAGAGATGGAGATAGCGAGTCGGAAGCGAAATGCAGGAAGCAAGTGTGCGATTTCTATTCATTCAACAGCTCAAAGGGCAAGTGTTAAATACACACGCATACACATAGACAAAAGTCTATCTAGTGTTAGAGAGAGAGAGCCTTAAGTCGGCTTGTGCTAGACATATCCTATAAAAAGTCGACCCTTTTGCATTGAGAACAGGGTATACAAAGTGCATAGACTTAAGTAGATAATCTGTTTCATACCACCACAGATACATTGAGATATAGATAAACGTTGTAAAAGTCTGAAAAGTCGTCGCTAAGCACAATCTGCAGGAAGCAGATCTCAAAGCCATTCACAGTTCTTAGTTCTCAGTTCGTTCTTTGTCTGCGTTTGACTTTGTTTGTTCCTTGGTTGGAAAGTTAATTGCGCTCTTCTCTCAGCTGTCAATTGCCAATGCAGCCCAACGGCTAACAGCTAAGAGCCAAGTTTGAAAGATTGCGCTGGCTGCTGCTGGCCAAAGCTCATTTTGGCTCCAGCTCTGTGTTTGTTTGTGTGTGTGGGTAGTCTCAACGCCCAGCTATATAATAAATGTTTAATATAGTATGTATTTATGTATGCGTTGGCTACTTGACTGCAGCAACAGCAACACCTTGAGTCGGTCATTAAGTTAACAGAGTAGGAAACAACCAGTTTGGCTGGTCCGTCACGTCTCGCGTCTGAGCCATGGCTAACACCCACATGCGTCTGCCTTTGCCTTCGCCAAAACTGTGACACAAAAGCTCTGAGCTCAGCCAACTGCCAGTTACCAGAGTTAACCAGAGTTTTGTTAGCTGCGTTGGCGTCTCCAGAGTTTACGTAACGCTGCCTCGTTATGAGTTGCACTTGCCACACACAGAGTGTGTGCCGTGTGTGTGTGCGTGCGTTGGCCAGCCCCAAAAATAGCGTCAGGCTATTTAAAGCCATAAACTGCATTGGCCGCACGCTTTGTGATTCTTTTTTTTTCACCCCCGCTTGCCAACACTCATGCTAACATGGCTCGTTGAGAATGCCACTGTAATTGCTGAGATGTCAACACGGCGGTGCAACAACAGCAACAACAATAACAATAACAATAACATCAAGTGCAACAGCAACAACAACAAACGGGCCAAACAAGCAAATCCAATTTGTGTGTGCCTTACAACACAGTGCATATAAAAATATGCGTACACATACAGTATATAGTATAAATAAATCGCATGCGTTTTCCAGCATGTGGCAATAACGAGCAGCAATCATTGGTGCCGCGTATGGAATACCCTGCGATAAGATAGATTTCATAACAAGATGAATCTAGGGAATATTTATGGTTCAGCGTAAGGGTATTTAGCGAAACGTAATTCGTCTCGTCGAGAGATGAGATTAAAAGTGCACTTGAAGTCGCCACAGAGGCAAAAAAAGAGTCTATGGCTTACCTTCCCCTTCTCCCGTTACGTCTCCAGTCAGCATAGTAGAAGTGGACTCCTGCTGCGTTTGTCAATCGTAGCATGTGGTAATTGGTTTGGTGTGTGCGCCGGGGACAGCACACAGCTAGGCAGGCTACCTGGCTGCCGCTGTTACTCATCTCCCATCTCTCTCTGTGTTTTCGTTTCCAGATTTATGAGTTCTCAACACATCCCACAATGCCACATGTGCGATTGTGTGTATGTTTGTCTCGATATCTCTATCTCTCTGTGTGTGTTTGTCCCTTTGTGTGTTTGTGTTTGTGTTTGCGTTTGTATTTCTGGAGTGTGTATAAATGGATAGATGGATAGATGGCCCCTTGCCACGGCTGAACGTAAACAGTTTTATTACTTTGCTTCTGCAACAGATTCACATTCAGATTTAGCTTCTGGTCTTGTCCAGCTGCGCTAAGGTCAGTGCAATATAGATGGGAACCAACTGTAAATCGAATAAAGAAATCTTTTCTCTTATTGGCCTTGTGGCTGAAGCTAATGAAATGAATTTCAATTGGCGACTAGGAGCGAAAGGAGAGGGAGGCCTATTGGCGGCGGCGACGACGGCGCAGGATATTAGCAATGTGCAGCCCAGCGTACTTCCTACGCAGAATATTCCGTCAAAATGCACAAACACACACAAACAGAGAGGGGGAGAGAGAGGGAGACGGAGGCGACTCATAGATGACTGCGCCTTGGTTTGGTTTTGATGGGTTTTCGGTTCGATTTTGATGCGAATTGATTTGGTTAGTGACTGATACAATTCGTTGAAGACGCAGTACCAAGATGATGATGATGACGATGAAGACGGAGAAGGAGACGGAGAATTAGAGGAAGACAGTTGGACAGAATGGATGAATAAATAAAGAGGGCAAATCAAGCAAAATGCCAAATGAGGCTCGTCATAGACTCCTCTCTGATGGACAGACAGATGGTTACGGCCAGAGAAGGTAGTTGAGAGAAGGTGGAGGTGGAGAGAGTGTTGTTGTTGGCCATGGCAATGACAGCAATGCTGGCTGGCTGGCTAGCTGGCACTTTGGTAATAAGAAACGCCTTCGCCATCCCAGTCAATAAATTAAATGTTTGCGCCATGGGAAGCTGCCTTCAATACTCTTGCGCTCAGTCTGTAATTGAATACCATTTGTGGATAGCTATCTTTGCCTCTCCTCCTTCTCCTCGCAACCCAACAGATCGATGGCTTCATTTCTGCTAATTTAAATTTATGAATTTTTAAACAGCTCAATTGAAGATACATTTTTGGTATGTGGCTTGGGCGCACTTTGAATCATTTTTGGCTAAAATATGAAGTTTGTGTGTGTGTGTGTGTTCACGCGACATTCCATATACCACCCCTCTGACCCCCTTGCCACTTGTGTTCCACACACTTTCACTTTTCTTGAGTATTTAATCAAGTGTGAATAATTGCATCATTCTGCTCAAAGGGAGTCGATTTCCTTTGTGAGATACTAGCTCCTGGCTCCTGTCTCCCGGCTCCCGGCTCCTTGGCTCTGTTATCGATATAAGCAGTGAAAACCACACGCTCTCACAGCAACCACGAGCACTCCCATGCTCACTCCTCCGCCCATGCCCCATTCCCCAACACATATCCAGGTTCAGGTTCACGACTGTATATCGTCGTCGCTGTCGTCCTTTACAATTTTATTTTAGCATTAAAATTTGAAATCATCGCAAGTTGAATGAATTTTGAAATGTTATTTATGTTGTGTATGAATTCGTTCGTTCGTTCGCTTTTCCTTTCTGTCATCCTTGCCTCTGCCACACACACACCCTTCACCACCGTTGCAAGTGCCTCGATTGTGCAACATGTGGAAGTGGAAGTCTCTGCATATTTTATGCAGATTCAATAAGTTTACAACACAGCAATAACACAACGCCAACAACAACTATTTATGAGCTGGCAAAAAAAAAATGAGAAGCATGCACAGTAAATTGAGTCTTCTCTTCTTGTTCTCGTTCTCGTTGTTCTTCCTCTTGTTCATGTTCACATATTGAAAATTAATATTTGATCAACAAGGCAAATATTCAAGTCGAATGATTTGTGATTTCTTATGTGTTGCACACGTTGCATGTTGCCATAGCAAGTTGTAAGCCATAATTGCCAAAAGAAACCGAAAGAACGAGATGCGAACCTCTTGTGGCGCGTGTTGAACCGGTTTTGCCAGAAAAACGTCTTAAACTTGCCACTTGCTGCAAGCGCTTCAACGATGGAGCACAAAAAGAATCTTGTGAACGACTTTTGGCTTATCGCCGATGCATCGTGTGAACTTTGTGAGTTGTGAGTTTGCGACTTTCAACTCTCTGTGTGTGTGTGTGTGTCGCTTTTTGTGCCACGCATCAGTTAACGTGAGTCGAGTCGAGCGACTCACTTGCAACACACCACCTGCCTGTCCAGTGGGTGACGTGTGGTTCCGCTTCGCCGGCTAGCCGCTGACCTGTTGGACGTCGTGGAAATCTGTGACGGCGGCGGCATTTTGGCTTGGGAACTGTGGAAAATCTTAGCAACGCTTTTAATTGCGACAGGGAACAATTCGTTTTTCTTTCCTCCCTCCGCTCTCTCTCGCTCTCTGTCTCTGTGCAACAATTGCTGGGAACTATGCAATAACTTTGCTCTCCCCCTCCCTCCATAGCAATCACTCACCACCATTCGCATCGGATTTCACACACGCAGACATGCTTCATTGGACATTCAGACGGACTACAGCAATGAACACCCTCATTCTTTCTTTCATTGCTTGTCGCATTGTCGTTCGATTGCTGCACAACATTATTTATGTGTGTGCACACACACACACACAGATTTCGACTCATCCCGAAAAATCCCGGGTAACTCGAGTCCTGTTAACCCTTGCCCTGACAACCAGCAGAAGCAGTAGCAGCAGCAATAATATTGCTCCCTACCCGCTGAGGGTGACTACACCATTGTCAACTCACTCTCGTTGTGTTAGGGGGCGTGTTTGTGTGTGTTCTTCGAGTAATTTGGGCAAACAATGCAAGTGCTTCTTCTCCTTCTCCTTCCCAATCTCGTGCTTGTGTGCTTTCGTACTTTGGCCGCTGTACACGCGCTTTCAGCTCAAACGGCAATTAAGCCAAACAATAAGCTGACAAACACTCCTGCCTTAGACTGAGACTCATTCTCGGGCTCAGCTCACAAATGTCAATTTGGTGGTGCAATTTGCACAAGCAACAAGCTTCGAGCTCGAACATTGAGCTGCAGTCATCAGCTGCAGGTGGCTTTGCTGTATTGCCTGTGTTGGCAACAGTCTTTGTAATTATTGAAAGCATTTTTATTTAAACATACAAAATCGAATCGAAGGGAAGGGTTAACCAAATACTCACTTTGACCCTTAAAGTTTTTGCAACTTTTGCCTGACACGTTCGATATTTGCTGACATAATTTTAAAATTTCTTTTGCGGTTGCAACTTGTAGTTTCAGTAGTTGTTGCTTCAAAAGCATTTAAGAGACAAACTTGCAAAAACAAAATGTGTGAAGGATGGAAGCAAGAAGAGGAAGGAGCTGTAGAGGTGGCGGTAGCAAAAAATGCCAATCAAAAGAGCCGAGCCGAAAACTGAAACCACTGTCGAGTGTTCGAGTGTGTATGAATATTCGAGAATGAAATTTGCGTCTGTTAATGGCATCAGTTTTCGCAGTAGGCAATATCAGATATTTCGAGCGACAGACAGACAGACATTCTTGAGTGGCTGCCTGGTTGCCTGCTAGCCTGCCTGGATGCCAGATACACACAGACACAGGACTCTCTTTTTCTGGCGTTGGCCCACATTTTTGGCCCAATGTACGCCAATGTTGTCGCACGCACCACTTTCACTCCGGCCGGAAATTGCTGCATCAGCGTATAGGAATTTTTGGTTTATGCCCCAACACACACTCCACACACACACACACACACACACAGAGAGAGGCTTGTGCCTACCTCTGACTCTAATGCTGTCTACTTGCCCGCCGCACCGCTGATAGCCCCCACAGAAAAGTGGTTGCCGCCGTTGGCTCCGCACATATTAGCCATGTTGGTTTACTTTCGTTTGGATATTTCCGCCTTCCCTCCACTCCCTCATGTGTGTGTATGTGTGTTTGTGTTTGTGTGTGAGGCTTTCAAATATGAAATTTATTCAAGTCACTCTGGCTTAATGTTTGGAAATGGACAGCAAATAACTTTGAAAGCGTTACAATAACAACAACCCAAAAACAAGAAAAACAACAGCAGCATCAGCAACAACCGAACAGCAAAAAAAAAAAAATAATACCAACCATTGCATTCGCCCGAATGGAGAATTTAAGTTAAGTTGGAATTGGAGTCGAAGTTGTCCTTTTACAACGCAGATGAAGATGATAATGATGACAAGTTTTTTTTTTTTTTTTTTTGGCTCATTCTGAAACGCTTCCAACTGATGGGTTTATTGTGGCACAAAACTGGTAGCAGGATGTGTTTGTTCCCCTCGCCCTCAGCCTACACCTTGGATGTGGCTAGTTTGCAATTATGGTAATGTGTGTGTGTGTGTGTGTGTGGGAGAGAGTTTGTATTCCTACTGAATATTTTGTAAGACTCCATTTTGAAAGTGCTCCACATATATGTGTGTATTCGCCCCCAATTTCGATTTAACTGAAATGATTTTTTAAAGATAATATTACGAAGGCCCCATCAAAGGAACAAACGCTAAGAAAGATATGGGTAAGGGGGAAAAATAACCCAGCCCAGTTCCAATTATCCATTTTCCAATCTGTGAGCCTGCTTATGTGTGTGTGTGTGTGTGTGTGTGTGTGAGTGTGTGTGCGTTCCCTGAGCCACCCACTGGAGACATTGGCGCATAAATTGATTGGATGATGTCGCTTTTTATGTCGTTTGTCCCTCTGTATCCTGTCGTCGACGTCCTTGTCGTCCTTTGCTTTGTTGTTGTTGCTGCTGTTGTGAATTTCATAAGTATATGCGATGCGTAGCATGTGTTATAAATAAATCAAGCATACTGGGAGCAATCTTTCAGATCCTTGTCTTGTCGTTCGAATCAACTTTGGATTTCTATAAAGATTGGCATTTAATTTAAATGCCGCTCTGTGCTACGCATTTTCGCATCACACACAAGATGGGGTTTGCCCCTTTTTCGGTTCGGTCATCTTAAACAATTTTTAAAATGTACTTAGTACATATTTTTCGCTTGTCGACGACGGGGGGCGTAACATTAAAGTGCCGTGTTGCGTGTACTAACCAAATTATTTTCCTACCGGAACGCATGTTCAAATGATTTTAATGCCCAAACAATGGCCCACACTTTCCCACAATTGTACTAGAGAGAGCAACAACTGCTAATTGAGGCACAGCGCTACGCATAGACAAGTTTATGTATGTATTTGTGTATGTGTCTATTTGACTAGCGGTTGCACAAGAACCCTTTAAGTGGCTGACACACTCCTCGCACTCCTCGCAACAGGTACATATATATGTTTAAACCAACCTGATGACCACTTTAATCAAAACGCAACACTCACAGAATGGGAAACTCAGTATGGGAACTCAAAAACTCACTCGACCCTCCACAAAATCCCATTTGCCAGCTTTTTTTAGCAAGTTTTTTGAAGTACTTCAAGTGTAGCTGCAGCAACCTTCACTGCAGAGATTTTAGCTTTTTTTAAAGCAGTTTGTATCTAAAGTTAAAAGTTAAAGGCCAATGCAAAGTTATATATGAGTTAATAATTAAAATAGAGTTTCTTTTTTTCTCTCTCTCTCTCTGTCTATGAAAACGATTTAATTACATCGATTTTTCTCACTTATTATTTTTGCTTGACCAAGTTGGAAGCTGGAGGGGACTTCGCCTGGTGCCGCAACTGCAAAAACAATATTCGCTGTTAATCCATAATTGCAATTAGTTGCTGCAGAATTTTAAGCGTGAGTTACCTTGTTGCTGCCATTTACGCCATTTATTTTCTTTATTTTCTTGGCTGTGGCATGAGGCAAGTCTCAAGACTGCAGTTAGCTGTCCGTTGCAAGGTCAAAGTGTGTGTTTGTGTGTGTGTGTGTGTTGCTGGCGTGTTGCTATAGCAACGATAATGCTAATAATGTTGTCGGCGATTATGTTTGCTTCTCTTCTTCTTTTGCTGCTGCAAGTTGAGTGCCCTGCCCCCTTTTGCCTGAGGTCGCAACTGCTGTGCATAACATCTGTATAGTTATGCATATATATTACAGATCCTTTTGTCTTATAGATATATTCCCTACCTCTGACAGACTGACAGTTTGCTGAACAATGAAGATGCCAAATGCCAAATGCCAAGAAATGCAAATGCTAACTATTAATTACCAATATGTATGGAGTCTTATTCTCCTTTCAACTCATTCGATTCTCTTTCGAATTGTCTGTGGCAGCTTTTATCCAATTGCTGCAATATTTATATGGTGCATATAGTATCTGCTAGAAGGCAAAATCAAACTGCTTGGCTTTGCCATATGTCCAATGTCGCACATGCTGCACGTACAAACTCCGGGGTGGAGTGGAGTTGCCAGAGCTATGCACCATTAGCCGGAAAGGTCGCGCATCTATTGTTATATTGCATTTGCAGCAGCAGCAGCAGCAGCAGAAAAAGCAACGAAGAATTGGTCTAACAATATTTTATAACGAATTTCGGCAAAAGTTGAGCATGCAAAGCACGTTGTTGACAGTGGGGCGTGGTTGAGAGGCGTGCCGCAAGGTGGCGCGCCAAATGCCCGCGATTGACGTCCTCTTCCTCATGCATGCCACATGCCTCAAATGCCACATGCCAAATGCCAGATGCCAAACGGGAACTGCGACAGTTAGCTTCGGCTGCCGATGCTGCTGCAGCCCAGCCTATTTTGGCAGCTTATACGTGCAACGGCAACAACAGTGACATCGACAACGACATCGACATCTCAGCATCGAGGCAATAGAGTTAGTTGAAGCTAGCAATCGTGTAGAAGAAGCTCACGATTTGGCCGTGTGAAAATCATAATCATCAAATAAACGCAAACTCCTTTCCTTTCCTCGGCTGCATCAAATTTGCAAGGCTCAAATTGGTGCTTTGGCCCACAACAAATACTACGTGAGCATTTAAAGCACAGTGAATAAAACTTAACTGCCCTGCCCTGTAATACACACACACACACATAAACTTGGTGTCAGAGATTGGATGAGAGATCTTATTGCAAAAGGAGAATGGGAAGGGGCTATACTCAGGTGTCACTTGATACGAAGGAGCATACCCTCGTTAAAGCTAACTGCGTCGTCACCCTTCCTCCGCCCCGAAAAGCGCTGCTTAATCAGCGCCGGCCATGACAGATAACTGAATGGGCGGGAGCGCAGAAATCATCATCGTTTGACTGCGTCAGCGTCATAAAGCGGCCAAAAGGGTTTCAGGGTGTCAAAAACCAAAACCAGTTAGCAATGGGGTGCGTCTTCCCTTCTCACACACACACACACACATACGTCACTTGGCTAGTTCCAGGAGCAGCAGCAGTTCAAGCCAGAAGCGGTTGAGGCCATCAAATTTCAGTCATAACAATAACACTGATAGTCCCGCTCGTAAAATAAAACCCTTTTTTTTTTGTGTGGCCGGGATTTGTGTGTGTGTGTGTGCGGATGTCCTCTCATCTGTCTGCCTGTCTCGTTCGGTCGTGTGTGTGTGCGTGTGTGTGTTCGTGCGTATATGAATGCTGTTCCATTTCCATTTCCAGCTCCAGCTTCCAAAAAACAATCAAGCTCTCGCGTGCGCGCAATGCGAAAAACAACAACAAAAGCAGGGTAGGGGGGAGGGCACAATCTTTGGTCGGGCGCGGTCAAAAGGTGTCGCCTAAAGCATTTAAATCCTTTTCGCACTTTGCTTCGTGGCCTTCGTGTCTCCTCCATTCCGTTTGCTTGTTGCTTGCTTTTCTATCTACTATTTCCGGCCGACGAACGTGTGTGACACACGCATATGACATATGAAGTGAATGTGTGTGTGTGTGTCAATTTCAGTTTGATGACGCTTTCACAATACAATGAAAGAGAGGGGGGAAGGGGAATGAGCCATGCTTAATACACCCATCGGCCAAAATGATGGGGGGTTTTGCTTTTGCTTTCAAGCCGTAAAATAGGAATTTACTTTATTAAAATTTTTCGCTACGAAAATATGGGGCAACAACAACAATGGCAATGAAGACAAAACAACAAGCTACGCAAATTTGTTGAAAATCCACAATAAACACACACACACACACATATACACATACATATGTGTGGGGGGAGGGAATTTTCGGCTCGAGGCATTCAAGTTCGCCAATGATGCGCCGCCCATCATGAACGAGGTAAAAATTTACTCAACTATGAGCTCTCTCTCTCTCTCTCTCTCACTCTCTCTTTCTACCCCACCTACGCACTGTGTATGTGTATTTGTTTCTGATGTTTGTGAAATAGGCTCGAATTTGCGTAGAGAGTGCGTCGATGAGGCGAAGGGCGGGATTGGGGGCCAAAGGTTATGGCCGTTGCCTGCTGCTGGCAAGGGTTTCCAAAACTCGACTCGACTCGGGCTTTGGTCTTCGTTTGGGTTTGGGGTTTGGGTTCGGGTTCGCCTGCGTTTGACAGTTTCATTCTGATAAAGCGAGAGGTGGTGGCAGGGACGAGGACAGGGTAAAGAGGACCAGAGCCTAGGCATCTGAAAATTTATATAAATTGACAGTAATGCTGGCTGGCTGCTGTTCCTGCTCTGGCTCTGGTGAATGTACCCCCGAACAATAACAACAACTTCTATGCTAAATTGCGCGACAACATCGACAACAACAACAACATTAGCAGTAGCAGTAGCAGTAGCAGCAATAAGATTTCTCAGGGTAGAAGCAAACTTTTCGTATCGCATTCTTTTGGCTCTCGACACAAGCGGTAAACGCAAATTATGTACGAAAAGCAAGCAAAATAATGAAATCGTAAAGAGTTGGCAACCCTTAGCCCCTCTCCCCACACCCTAACCAAGCACAGCCCTTGTCCCTCATTGTGGATTTATGCATGTAGAAGTAGTATTCGTATATATATTGTATTTAAAATTCATTTATGTTCCACTCAGACATCATATGTATGCAAATAGCGGCCATATTAATCATTGCCTTGGCATTTTTTGGGTTCGTCTGCGGTTTTTTCTTCAATACCAAAGACCTAAAAATATTCAGACACTCTCTTTGTTCAGACATTATGCGACCTAAGTTCAAAGAGACTCTATATTGATTTTTAAAAGGGAATCTCGATCTCAGCCTCATCTTAAATAGCTGTTCGTTGTGGTATTTAAAAAACTTCATCTCAGTGCTAATAAATAAACAACTCCTACGTTAAGGCAGGCAGCACTTTGTTGTTTTTTTTGGGCATATGCGCGCTTTATGTATGCTGCATGCCACAAACCTCTGAATCCAGATCCGTTTGAAATTTATGAAAGCGCCATTCTACGGATAAAGTGCACTGAGCTCTCTCGGACACCAACAAGGATACGGACATAGGCAGGCAAAGAGACACGGATACCGAGACACACGGTGCATAGGGAGGAGGCAACGAGGGGGAACTGTGGCACTAAAACAACTGTAGCTGCCTGATGGCCGCGTTAAATGCATTTGTTGATTCTGGGCTCGGCTCCGGGATGCTTCCTTGTTTTTTAGCCTGTATGCTTCTTTTTTTTTACACAATTTAATAGTTTCGGCGGCGTTAGCAAAAAGTGGAAGGGCGAGAGAGAGAGACTGGCAAAGAAATAAACTGCTGGCGCGACTGGCGAATGCAGTCAGCAATAAGTCTTGGCAAACAGTCACCGTGACGAAGGCGGGCGCCGACTGCCACGCCCACAATTGGCTTTTGTGTATGCTGCTATGACGGCCAAGCCGGGCAACGCTTTTTGTTGTTTATGTGGAGGTTGAGGGAGTTGGGGATAGAGATGGGGATGGGTAGGAAATGTGTTTGTTTTTCATTAAAAAACTTTTCATTTTCAGAACGGTCAAAGTTCGGTTCCGACTCCAACTCCAACTCTGCACAACTCGCTTCTAGCACAGACTCCAACCCAGCGCCAGCTTCAAATGCAGCTCTGCGCTGTGCGCTCGGCAGCCTAATGGCCCGAGGGGTTGGCAGCGACTGCGGCTGTGTGGCAAGCAAGCACTGACAGCGGCATGTCCTGTTTTATTGCGGTCAGGATTTGCTATTTAGGCGACTCTTCCTCTCTCTGTCTCTCAGTGTGCCTTTGTCTCTTTGTGACTGCTGGCAGCAGTTCTCATTCTCATTGTGTGTGTTTTTCTTTTCCGTCTGAATATACATTTCATAATTTAGAGCTGCTGCTAAAAGCTGTCATAGCTATAGTTCCTATACAAAGTCACGTAACTAATAGAACAACAACAACTAGAATCAGAATCGGTGTGATTAATCATAATATTTTTCTGTATATTTGTTTGCAGTTATATTCTCGATAATACTGCTGCCAGCATCCTGCCAGGCACAACAGCAAAAGTTTCGCACCACACCACATGATCTTCAGGTACTCGAGGGTGCCGAGGCCATGATGCGCTGCGAGGTGGCGAATGTTGCTGGCGCCGTGCAGTGGACAAAGGATGGCTTCGCTTTGGGTTTCTCACAGGTGATACCCGGCTTTCCACGCTACTCGGTGCTGGGTGATCGCAAACAGGGCATCTACAATCTACGCATCTCCAATGCTTCCATCAACGATGATGCCGAGTATCAGTGCCAGGTGGGACCGGCTCGCTTAAACTCTGCAATCCGAGCTAATGCCAAGCTGACAGTCATATGTAAGTAATCAATGCTAACAAGAGTCTCCCTCTCTATGTGTCCTCTTCCTCTCTTGCTTGTTAGCAGCATCAATTAATTCCAGCAATAAATACAATTCGTCTGTCGTTTCGCATCGCTTCGTGTTTGTTTCCTCCTCATTGCACCTATAGCATTTGCACTTGCATATTTAAATTGTCGAGACTCGCATGCGGGTGGTGTTGGCCAAATTGTGGGCGTTGGAGGGAGGGGGAGGAAGAGCATAGCTTGGTGGTTGTCGCTGCCAACATTTATTGTCAGCAATTTGCAAAGCAACAGCAACTGGAACAGCAGCAACAGCAACAACAATCTGCCGAGCTGAGCTGAGCTGAATTTAGCGCAGTTTATTGCTCCAAGGAGTCAGGGTCTGAGCTGACACTGTCAGAACTAAGTTGGTGGAGGAGGCAAGGGACATAGCTCGGCGACAGAGAGGGGAAAAGCAAGCATTTTCAAATTGAAGCGAAATGAATTTATTTTTGTTTTTTAGTGTATGTGTCAGATAGAGAGGGGAGAGAGAGAGAGAGAGCGAGTGTTGTTTGTATTTGCCGTTGCATTGTTATTCCTGGCTGTCGAGTAATCACTTTGAATGTGTGTGTGTGTGTGTATTCCTGTTGCTTGTGATGCTTCTTTCTACAGCTGCTGCTGCTACTGCTGCTGCTGTTGTTGTAATCACTCAAGAAATTGCGCTACATTTGATGACAGCGATTTTCATTTCCTTTGCTTCGTTCGCTTTTCTTTTTTTTCAACAGTCCCAACCCACTTTCGGCCCATTTCTATGACATGCCCTAGCAACACCAGCGACAACGAGATGCTGTCTTGCCCAAGGCTCATACACACTCAGACACCCACACACACACACATATATATTTATATATATATATGCGCATGCCTAATGACGTTTGTTTAGTTAATTACCCGCCATGAGCTGTGACAATGATGATGTGTGCCGAGGAGGAGCCTTAGAAAAACTCAAAGCAAAAAGAAAGCAACTCGGTTTGCTACCCCTGCTCGGATTCATATAAGCTCGTTAGTTATGGTTGTTATTGTTTTAGGTGTGTTGCGGCTAAAGGTCGTCCTCAGCAGCAGCAGCAGCAGAAATGTTTGTCATAATTGTCGGGTACTTGTGAGTCCTCCGCTGTGTGTGTTTGTTTTGTTATGGAATCTACTCTGTTACACTGAATGACTAAAATATATGTTGGGGAAGGGTATATATGTATTTGTGGCATCTGCAGCACAAAAACACGTGCGACATTATTGCAGCAATTAGCCATGGCCAAAATGTAACGACAAATGTGTAATAATTCAATTAAGTTCAACTTACATTTATTTGATTTATTTATTAATCTAATTTCTGGCCACCCCGCTCCCCCATATAGCCCCATCGCTACGCCATTGTCGATATATTGATTAATGTGCGTGTTAAACAATCGGAGACATGCCTAATCGATGCAGGATTCTCCCATTGAGAGTGAGATTTATTATATGCAAATGCAAAACACTTGATTGACTTCTCTTTTTGTCTCCTCCCCCTCCAACTCTGTCTTCGCACTTTGTTTTGCTTTGGAATGTATTGCTCTAATTAAAATAGCATATGCAATGCAGAAACCCTAATGAACAAACCTTTGTCATTCACAAATTTAATTTGCAACGAACACACACACACATACACACACAAACAGACAGACAGACGCAAAGTTCTTTTGCAACTAATTTCAAACGTACGCTGCCCGCTTAGCTAAAAACTTTCATGGACCCAACTGCACTCACAGATACACACATACACGCGTGAGGGCGCAATTAGATTATAAGTTGGTAAAATAGTAGTAAAGAACTTTTGCACACACACAAAAGTCCACGTGCAAATTTATGGAAATTTAGAAAATGTTCGCATGCCATTAATTTTTAAAAACGCAGCCAAAAAACACATATGCCGCAAGGCGAATGGGTCCAAAAAAGTTTTTGCTGCCAACGCACAGGGGAAGGACCCTGAATCTGAGCCTGTGCACAGGTCTGGGCCTGGGCCTGGGCAATGGCGATTCAGCTGCTGCTTCAAGCTCTCCGGGCACAATGGAATTCAAGGCATGCACGGACAAAAAACCAGAACTGCCTTTATAAATTTTGAATACAAAGCAGAAGCAGCAGCAGCCGAAGCAGCAGCAGCAGCATTGCAAAATTGAAAGAAGAATAAGAGAGCAGAAACATTTTTTTTTTTGCCGTTATGCAATGCACTCCAGCTGCTAAGAATGGGAAAATCGGCAAAACGAGGCAGACTCAAACTCAAGCTTAGGTTTCAGCTGGGTTTTTTCGCTCTCTGTGTGCTTTGAGTATGGCCAGCAGCCAATAAATGTGCTTTAATGATTTTTAAATGGTCAAAGAATTTTTTCCAATTTCCGCTCATTTGACTCGTATAATCGTCTCGTAATTGTAGTGCAAATGATCAAAGTTTGCACCTCCCCTCAAGCTGGAGGCCTTGTGAGTTATGGCCAAACATTTGTTTTGTGACCTTAAAGTCACAGCACACACCCACACACACACACATACATACAAGGGAGACACTGTCATGGCAGAGATGTGAGCAATTTAGAGTTTGTGCCTTAGGAGGGTTTCTCTCTTTGCAATTCGCTCCCTCTCTCTATCTCTCCTAAGACCTCAGCGAGAAGCAGTTGACGTCAAATGGGAAAAATTGCCAATTCTTGCTTTTTTCTTATTCTGCTATGAAAAAAAAAGAATAAAAAATAAAAAAAGAAAAGAGTCGAGAAATATTTCAGCGCATAAAACTTTTATGAGGCGTAATATTAGTGGGTTAGCGGGTTTCTTCACCAGCTTCGCCTGAATTCATGGCAAATTGCACTTTGTACACCCTGCGCCGCAATACCAGCAATACCAGCAGCAGCAGCAGCTCAACAATGGCTGCATAAATTATTTGCAGCTAAAACCTTCTTGCCCCGCCCCATCCACCTTGCCTTGTTTGGGTTAGTGCATAAAATTTAATCAGCGAATCGCTGCGAGAGAAACTCGCGTATGTTTGGATTTCGGCTGGCTGGAGGGGGAGGGGGCGAAGGTAGGAAACAAATACAAAAGGGTTGCAACAACTGTGCACCTGTGCCTCGAAAGCAGCTCGTTCATAATCGCATGTAACGCCAATTGTGACGACAACAACAACAGCAACAACAACCTTCAACAGTATTCTTCGAACAATCTGGGGGAACGTCTGTTGTCGGCGGCTACGTTGATCGATCGTCTCTCTCTTTCACACACACACACATGTCAATAATCAAATACAATTTGCATACCAATCAACAATGCACACATCCTTCACACGTCCTCCCCAACCCTTTCCTCTCCCTGCCGCTTACAAGAGAATGCCCTTGTTACAAATCGAACTGCATTGCCAGCCGCGACTTTGTGCAAGCATAAAATCATAAAATGTATCTTCAATACAACAAAATCATTGACACGCATTGTGTAACGTGTCAATAGAATCCATCAGTACAAATGCTTTTGCCTTTAAAGAAAGAGTTCAATTTGTACCAAAAATTAAACTAAACATTGCCTACTTTTGAGGGCAAACAATGAGATTACTTATACGTTACGTGCAGCCATTATGGCAAGCAAGTGATGAGCTCTATGCTGGATTGGTGGGAGAAGGGCGGGGGAGAGACTCAATTTAATGCCAAAAAACCCTGCCGGGCATATATCAAATGTATACCTATGTTGTATATAATACTGTGTGTGTGCGCGTGTGTGTGTTTTTGTTAACACCCATGTGTGTTTTGTGTGTGTGCGAGAACGTCGCGGGATTTGGTGTTTGTGTATTTGATTTGTGCATAATAATTTAATGCGCCCAGAGCTATGCAAATAAAATTCACAAACAAGCAGAGCCAGCTTGAAGGCATCAGGCTTGGTAACAGAAAGCAGACCTCTCGACAACATTCACCTTTGTATCAAATGGGGAGTAGGAGTAAGAGCTGGAGCAGGTAGAGTCTGTAGTCGTTGGTCGGTGTTGATTTCATTTTGGTAGCAGCAACAAAAGCAATTACCTCGACGAAACGACGCGATGCGACGCGACGCAGCTTAGATGCCTCCTACTTTTTTCATCATCTTCAGCCATGTCCTTGTTCTCTTCGGGGGATGAGGTGTGGTGGGGCACATCATACTTGGCAGTGTTGCCACGAGCATTAAGCATTCATTTCGCATGCAACAACTTCAACACAACACAGCAGCAGCAGAGGCAGTAGCAGCAGGCAACATATGTTGCATGTCAAATGCACTCCACCCACCTCTACGTTTCCTTTTATTTTTACTTCTTTTTTTTGTACTTTCTTTCTTTCTCGTCGTCGCTTCTACACAACTTCTAGTACAACACATGCGAAAGCATGAGTATTTTCTTCAAAAAACTTCAGTCTGGCGCAGTGTTGCCGTGTGGTGTGGCATGGTGTTTGTGGGGGGCTGCAACAATTGCAAGACGCAAGACGCAATGGCTGCTTTTCTCATATACTACACATACTCCTTCAGGTGGCATTAAAATAATGCACACGTGCACTTAACTTTATCCACAATTGTTTGTTTGTGTGTGTGAGTGTGTATTTGTGTGCGTTTGTGTTTTGCAATTCTACTGCTGTTTCCACAATTCTCCTCCCCCCCACCCAGACACATTTTGCCGCATTGTGTTTGGCTGCTGTTGCTGCTGCTGCTGTTTCTACTGCTGCACAAATATTGAGACTCATACTTGAGCACATTAACAGGAGTCGGAGAATCGGAGAGTTGTTTGCTGCCGGTAGGTGCTTTGCTAGACGTCAGCCTGCAGGCCATGGATTCGTATTGCGCATTCACATACACACACACATACACATTCATATTCACTACTTTGGCGGCCATTCAACCTGCCACAACAGTACAACAATGTCGCCCACACACACCTCTCAGCATCTGGCCAATGTGCTGCATTGTCGCATAATGAGTAAAGCTCGTGGTTGTTTTTGTTGTTGTTGTCGTTGTGTTAGCTGCTGTTAGCTCTCGTTGTTGTTTTGTTTTGTTTCATTTCGCCTCTGGCTAAGAACCCATTCTTTTGCAACAGTTGTTGGTAACAGCCGTCTAATCATTCTCTTTCTCTCTCTTTCAGCGCCACCATCATCGATCGAGATCAAAGGCTACAGTCACAACTCCAAGGTGGAGGTGCGTGAGAATCAGGATCTTACGCTGAAATGCATTGTCGCAAATGCGAAGCCGGAAGCGCAAATCGTTTGGTATCGCGGCAATGTCGAATACAAGCCAGGTTCGTATATACATACATATACATGTAATGTACTAATGTAATGGAAGGCAAGCACAATCAACATCAAATCCACACTCATACACTCGCACACACACACCCATACACTCTTTGGCACAGCTCGTGACAAGTGTCACAACACTAAGCCATCAAATTTAATGTCCACTTAGACAGCAACATTCAGCAGCTGCCCCGCTCGACCCGTCCCAACCCGACCCAAAACCAAGCCCGTAACCAACTCATGTGTCTTCTAATGGCAGCCCTCCCACCATTTTCTCATCCCCTTTTTGCATCAACTGTATCGACCGTATCGTACCGGCTACCGCGACGAAGCTGATCCACTCTTGCCAAAAAAAATAAAATAAAATAAAAACAAAAAGTGTAAATGGGTTTTGGTTGCCAAAGGCGTAGACGAAGTGAGGGTGGGGGAGGAGCACTTTTGACTGTCAACCAGTTGGCCAGGGCACATGTGAGAGAGGAGCCGTCCCGTTTGACTTTCTGCTTGATGACGGTGCTTAAATAATAATTTTATACCCTAACAAAACGGTTTCCGCTGCCGATGTTTTTGATGCTGACGTTTCCCTTATCTTTGTTGTTGTTTGTGCCTTGTCATTCAGTCCTGGGCAGCTGCCCAGCCCAAGCAGTCAGCTAAATTGGTACGAAAAAAAAATGCAAATGTAAAACGCTGCACGACCAAGGATCAGGATGATGGTTCTATGACCATGTAAATGGAGATGGGCAAGATGGGCACATCACACGGCGCTTAGTCGCCTTCACGACATTTAATTTTCATAATGATTATGATATGCAGCATATACACAAACACATACATACAGACTGATATTTAGGTGTTGTGTGAGGAGAGTCTGGGTGTGTGTGTGTGTATTGGGGCTGGTCGACGACGCTGTGGGGCCTGTCATTTGGCGGCTAACGAAATCATTTTAACACAACTGGCGCGTTAAAAATGCTTAAAATGTGAAACGCAACAGCAGCATGGAGATGAAGCTGGCAATGGCAATGGCAATGGCGACGATGATGATGGAATTTTTTTTTTTGGGTAAACAACAACATCAACAAGAGGAAGAAAAAAACAAAGCACAAAAAACAAGCAACCGAAAAAATGAGAGCAACAAAATAAGAAAATGTTTGCAAAACGGCGTAAAATGTAGGAAAATCCGCAAGGAAATGTGGAACAGCTCAAAGCGCAGAGTAGGAGAAGAGGAAAGGAAGGAAGGGAAGGAAGTGCTGAACTGAAGGAGCGGAGCGGCATGATGAATTATGTTTACGACACAATATGTTGCGGCTGGACTCGTGACTCCCGCTCACATTGTCCCGTCCCGTCCCTAGTAAAAAACAAGACTTTACGACAATGGGCCAGCGGACAAGAGTCTGCAGAGTCTGTAGGATCATTTGCAAGCTGTCAGAGTAACGCTGACTCTGTGGCTCGTTCGCTGTGTATGTGTGTGTGTGCAGTATGTGTGTGGCGGTCGCGTAAATGACGGTTAATGCCAGTTCAAGTCAAGGCACAGCAAGGCCGAGCAGCTTGCTCATTATCCCGCTGTCATGTTAAGTATACGAACCATACACATATATATTTATATATTTTCAACTCGGCGATAGTTGGAGCAACATTTTAAGCCATATATAGAGTCTCTGCAGATATGCTGCTGCAGCAGCTCAGAAAGCTCTTAACAACAACAACGTGGAGCCATTGACAATTTATGACTCAAAATTATGTCACAAAATGTTGCTGATGATGTTTTTGTTGTTGTTGTTGCTTTTGTTGTTGCTAGCAAATATTACACAAAATATGCGCCTACAAATGAATTCCATGGGTCGCGGCATGGCGCACACACACAGTGTGAATAACAGACACAAAGAGAGAGCAACAGAGAGAGAGAGGAGCAGGAGGTGGAGGGAAGAGAGAGACAAAACTTCATAAAATATGCGTTAAACTTTATGACAACGACTTAGGTGCGGGTGCAGGGTGGGCGTGGCTGGTTCAGGGATGGGGCGAGTTGCACGTACGCGAAAATGGCGTGCAAATTTTGCAATAGCAACAAACACACAAACACACACACACCATAAACCCACACAGACAAACAAGGACACACCCGCCATTTTAATTTTCTTTGTTGTGAGCTTGCCGGAGTGCTGCTGCTGTTGATGTTTTGTTGTTGTTATTATGATAAATCGCAGACATTTAACGCAGCGCACAAGAATTTATAACACACGCAAACACACACACACACAAAGACATACTATAGACTAGCAATGCGCAGCTGCATTTTTGGGGAAGTTCGCTTGTTGCGTCATTATTTATGACACAATGCAAGTGCCTTGCCCCCCTCCACCCCCATACACATACACATAAAACATTAAGCATAGCACAGAAGTAACTGCAGTCGACAGACAAATGAGCCATAGAATCTAAGCAATTGTACACTTAAAGCAAACAAACTGTAACACAAGCAAGCAAATTTTAAGTTATTCCCCGAAATGCCTTTACTAATGATATCTAAACTATTTGCAGAAAAGCGCGAAGATAAAGTGGAGGAGTCGACCCCGAAGCGATATACGACTACATCGAGCCTGAAACTGAAGCCTGGCGCCAATGATGATTATACGGAGTATACCTGCCAGGCCAAGCACAAGGCCCTATCGCCGGACATGCCCATGCGTGCCACCGTGCAACTGTCCGTGTTGTGTGAGTAGAGCTCTAGATTCCAATCCAATACCATACCATAACCCATTGGCCCATCGGCTCATGCCATTGGGATGCCATCATTGTCAAATGTATGCGAAATGGCAAATGCCAAATGCCGACCTCATTAGCCAGCCTCAAATGGAGCCAAGTTTGCAATACAATTGAAAAGCACCACACTACCTTCTCGGAGGAGGAGGAGTCTGTCCAGTCCAGTCCTGACCCGCAAAACATGGCCAAAGAGCGATGGCCACAACCGCCGTTGCCTGCTGTCATGGCTTCTCTCCACGGCCGCTAATTGCGCAATTGGCGCGCGTATTAATTAGTTTTTAAATTCTAATGCGATGCCCAGCTGCTGCCACGCATCACACGCAACGGCCGCCACCAATACTTCGTGTGGGGTCACAAATGGCATTGTGTTTGCTGCGCTGTAGCATTTAGCAAATTTCAAACTTTCTGTGTTATTGATTGCTGGCAGAGCTGGGCTGGACTGGGCTGGGGCTTTGCTCTCCTGGTGACCGGCAGCAGCAGCTTACCTGTATTCCCCTCTTCCTCCCACGTTACATTACGTGCGGCATATTCAAATTAATTATGTTTCGTTATTTATGCATAGCCAGAGAGAGTAGGCAAAGGTGCAGCTGCAGCAGTAATGCCAGTGGCACACGCACACCAAAACATACACTCATTTAGCCATTTTGTGCTCTTTGCACCGTTGACATAACAGATTGAACAGTCAAACCAATTCACATTGCACTCTTTCATATTCATTGGTTGCCAAACTTTTGAATACAATCTATAAAAATGTTATCACAGGCATTAGATACAAACACATATATTTGTGTGCCTGTGTTTATGTCATCAATATTTATATGTATAGGTATATCTTAATTGCGGCTACGCTTAGACGTATCTGGACAGTACCGTTCTCCACTGACTCTTAATTGTCTGTCTGTTCTCTGACCCTTTGCTGGGTTTGTGGCGTTTAATTATGCGCTATTATTGCACCCCCAACCCCCTCTCGGCACACTCTCTAACGCTTAGCCAACGAATTCCAACTAGAGCAGGGCCTGTCGTTTGCAACTGGACTGGTCTGGGGAATAATCGGATTCATTTAGCTCCATGCTGCACATATATAAACTATATATATATAGTATATGTGCACGCACAGGCAAAGCCTGGAACACAGTCGATGCTCGTACAATATTTTAAGTGATTTTAATTCAATTTTGTGCCTCGTTTTAGTCTAGCTTGCAACGGTTCACCTGGTTTTCAGGTGCGTGCATGTACATATATAACGTATACGCATCTTGAACGGCTAACAATAAAAACATAATATCTAAGTGCGAGTTATATTCGATTGTCCGATCGATTTTTAATTGTTTTATGGCCACTTTTAACAGGTTTTTAACAGGCATTGTTTACTGTTTGTGGTATTTACAATGTTATTAAGCTCCCTCCCGCCTGCCTGCCCAGAAACAACACGAAAAATTACCAAACAGCCAAAGCACTTTAAACCAAATGCATTGCATTGCAGATAGATGAACATTGCCCTCGTAACGCCCTAAAGTGCTGTTTTTGTAAATAAACAACAGCAACAACAAACACAACAAAAAAAATGGGAAATGTATCACAACCGAAAAAAATTAAGTGGAGGCGAAATGGCGGTGGGGTAAAATGGGAAAATAATGCGTTTGACCACATAAACGATTTGCATGCAAACACTTCAATTAAAAATCGTGCAAAAATGTTCTGTATTCGGTTGCATATGTCTCTCTGTCCGGATGGCTGGCTCGCCGGACAGTTGGCCCAACTGGCCACATTTGTTTTAGTGTAAATTCAATTTATTTGCGGCAGTCACTGCAATTAAATATGCACGCTATAAACACACGCATGCACATAAACTGTGTGCATTATCCGACAATAAACACAACTCAACGTTTTTACTCTTCTGTTCTCTTCTTGTACATAGATCCACCCGGACCACCCTACATTGAGGGATATTCGTCTGGCGACACTCTACGCCGTGGCCAGACGGTTGAGTTGAGCTGTCGCAGCCGCGGCGGCAATCCACCTGCCCAACTCATCTGGTATAAGAACAACTCGCAGATACGCATGGCCTACAGGTAAGCATAGGACGTCTCCCTACAGCACTCAGTGCCATTATATCTGTGTGTGTAATTTGCTTGCAGGACCGCGGGCCGGCTGTCGGAAAACATTTACACGTTCACTGCCGAGGCGAGCGACAACAAGGCGCGTTTCCGATGCGAGGCAAGCAATGTGATGTCCCAGACGCCGCTCAAGGCGGAAGTTGATTTGACTGTCCTATGTAAGTGCACTCCTCCACTTCCCTCCATCCCTCTTTTTTAGGCTCATCATCAAAGCGAAACTGCTGCTGCTGCTGCTGCTGCCTAATGCCTGGCACTTGAACATCTTGCATATGCTGTATGCATTCTGCACTGCTGCAACCAGATAATTTGCCCTGTGTCCTATAGTCCTAACAAGAGTCAGAGAGCGAGAAACCCAAAGAGAGAGAGCTCGTTATGCATACGGGGGCAATTTGCCTGGAAGCCTTTGCCCATCTGCCCGTTTGGCCGTCGTCAACTCCTTTGCATGTTTGCCTAATTGTATTTCGCTAATTTTCATATTTGCACACTCTTATGCCCACACACACACACACACTTACTGGCAAACATTCACAGATTGCGAGCTGGATTGTGTCAACAGTCGTTCTTTTGCATTCACACACACTCACAAGCACAAACACATACACAGAGCGAGTGCTGCCACTTGGCACGCGACACAAAGCGAAAATAAGCCTGATAACTCGCACTCTCTTTCCCTTTCTCTCTCGCTCTCTCTCTCTCTCTCTTGCTCGCTCCGACTGTTGCTTTCTTTTGCAATTAAGCTTAAGTTTGCACTCTGAAACTACCCACTCCACAGAGCCGCACTTGGCTTTGTCAAATCAAGCAATGCAAATTCTTTTCAAGTGCCAAATAGCGTTGCCACCCCGTCACCTTACTTGTCCTCTCTCCCTCTCCGTTAAAGCTTCAACAATTGCAATCAAGGCTGAGGCCCAGACTCAGGCCAGCAGGCGTTGCAGTTGCACTAAGAGAGGACGTAGCTTCGCGAATGCTTGCCCCGAAAACGTCGTTAACGTTGCAAGCATTTGCATGCACAAGCCCTTTCCTTCTTCATCACCACGTCTTACTCGTTTATGTGTGTCTCTGTGTGTTTGTGTGTGTGTGTGTCTAACATGCAAATTGGCAACTCAAGGGGCTCGCTGCGTATGCGTGATATATTCAAATTTCAAGTACCAGAGAGTGGTCGCAACTGTAAATTGTTGCTGTTTAGCGATTCCTAACCAGCTGCCTGTCTGCATAGCACAATAATGAAAGAGTCTTTTGGCCCCAGCTGGACACATGGCTAATCCCAATTCTTGTCCGCACGTGGTCAACTTGTCCAGTTTATGGACGAATGCCAATCAAACTTGTTCTTGTTTTGCTAGCACTTACTTGCTTTGCTACTCATCCGCAAAGCTTTCTTTTTGTTTACCTTGTTGTGCCCCCAAAAAATATGCCACATTGAGTGGCCAGCTCACACACACACACACACACACACACATTGTATTCAGCTGTGCTCGTTTTAGCTAGCAGCACGCATTATTTATGTATAACAAAATGTGGCACACACAAAAATGAAGACGTAGCAGGAATGCTACATGCAGAGTCCACCCACTCACCCACCGTATGTGTGTGTATATGTGTGCGGAATGAAGATGTATGGCAAAAGATGCGAGAAGTTAAGAATTCATAATGTTTATTTATATGCGAAACATATCGAGTCGAAGTTTTGTATTCCCCGGTTGCAGCATACCCAACACACACACACACAACGCGGCGTATGCGTAATATATGCACAGCTGCTACTACAGCTTCCACTTCTGTTAGCTCAGCTTCTCAGCTACTGCCTGCACTTATCCATCAAGGACAGAGAAAAAAAACAGCTGCAGCTTCTGCTGCTCGTCGCCTGGCATTAGGTAATAGCTTGGCAAGCAGACGAAGACGAAGACGGAGACGGCAGAGACGCCTGTCACTCAGTCACTCAGTCATCATTTGCATGCTAGCTAGCTAGCTAGCCAGTTGAAGATATATGAGCGATACGCAACAGCAGCTCCGTGCGGCATGCCACAAGTGAGGCAGCCCGCTGGCTTATTAAATATTAATGCGCAGCAAAAATTACTCGGCTCCATATTAACTCAGCATCCTGCTCTTTCATATCCATCTGCAGTCGCACCTTCGCAAGTCACAGTGACGGGTCCGACGGAGGCGCGAGTCGGTGACGTGGTGCCCCTGACATGTGTCACGGCTCCATCGAATCCGCCCGCTGAGATCAAATGGATGGTGGGTGGACGACAAATACGCAATGCCACCACCAAGACAGCCATCAGTCCAGAAGGTGAGTGCGAATTTTACACATTCATCGAATTGCTTATCATTTTTTTGTCCCCCATTTCAGGCGGCTGGACGACCAGCTCGAATTTCACCACCATTGTGGAGCCGAACAAGCGCTCTCTGGTTGTCATCTGTCATGGTCTCAACATGCAGCTAACGGAAAATGTTGTTGCCACACACACAATCAATGTGCTATGTGAGTATATAAGTTTAGTAGGCTATATTAGAATTTTTAAGTTTATCAAATCATAATTCAAAGGCAGAATAGATTCAGATTTGTGTTAAGTGTGTTTGAGTTTAATTCTAAGCTTATAAGTGGAAAATTTCAATTCAAACTCTATTTGCTGTCCAAAGATATATAAACGTATTCAATAATGCAGTTTCCGGAATGTGTTTCGTACGATTCTCTTGGGCGACCAACTCGTCCGCCTTCAGAGTTCAAGCCGGTAAAGAAAACCATCAAAAAGAAAAAATCGCCGCCAAAGGACAACTTTAAAAACATGCTACCGCAGGAAGTTGCTCGTGTTTTAATGTGGCGTGAGCATCGACAGCGTCTTCTAGATATAGTGAGTGATCTGGACAATCATCCACCCGGCTTCCAGGCTGTGCGTTTGACCGGTGTCAACTCATTGCGCGACAATGCCGAAAGCTTCATGAAGCGCACCAAGGAGAACATCCAGATGCTTGTGGGCCTAACGCAGACAATGCGCACCAATGGCACCATTGATCCCTTTCGATACGAGGCACCCTTTGTGATGTCCGCTGTGCCGCAACTCATCACCAATATGGAGCGTATCGAACGCGACAACAGGGATCTGGGTAAGCGCATTTTAGAGATGACCAGTGAGGTTGACTCTGGTCTTAAGCCCAAGGACAGCGATGGCGCCCAATCGCACACTCAACCATTCACGCTGCCTGACGAGGCGCTGGCCAAGTACAAGCCATTCAATATCCAGCTGCCTCCAACGGACAAGGAGCGCTGGCAGCTCTTTCGTCCGCGTATTTACTTTGACATTTATCTGAAGGATACTCGACCACTCGGACGCTTTGTTGTTCAGCTGTATACGGAGGCGGCCCCTGTGGTTGTCCTGCAGCTGGTGCGCGCCTGTATGTGCAACATGCATAACGAGTTCATGATCAAACGTCTCTTTCCCGGCCTCTGGCTGGATGTTGAACTGCCTGTGGATGAGAACTCACCGCTGCGTCGATCCTTGGAGTACGATGGTAAGGTCATCGATCATGGTGCTTCAAGCTATGTGCTGTCGTTCAGTAAAACACACTTGAAAGGCTTTCGCGACTGCTTGTCTTTCTCGGTGTCCTTTAAGCCCCTGAACGTCGTGAACGGCTCTCGGGTTGGATTTGGGCGTGTTGTTAAGGGCCACAAGATCTTTGAATGTCTCCAAAGCTATGGCACTAAGAACGGCACTCTCACTCGCGGCATCCTCTTTACCAGCTGTGGCGTCCTTTAGTATTCATCTGATTCTCAGTAAAACAAATTTGTCGTAAAAGAAAGGAAGTCATGAAAATTATGTAACTGTACGTGCTGTGATTTTATATTTTATGTATTTTAAAAAACTTCTGTGACTCGAAAAAAAATATAGTAAAATTTTCTGTAAATATTTAGTTTTTTTTTTTTTTTTTTGTTTTACTCTTAATAACATAACATATTTGGTTCCATGGCGCTGCGAGAGTTTCCAAAATGTGTGTCGTCGGAAGTGTCCACCGACCCCTTTCAACCCATTCCTGACCCGGCACAGACTCCACCAAAAGTGAAGAAACCCCAGGCACTGATAAGGAGGAAGAAGAACCCTGTACCCAGAGCTTCAGATGTAGTGCATGATCTTCGTCACAGAGTGCTAAATGTTAAAAGTGAGCTGGATTCTAAGCCGCCAGGCATGCAGGCATCTCTCATAACGGGCGTCATAAATTTACGCCAGAATGCCGCAGCCTACATGGAGCGCACGAGAAAGAACATACAGATGCTCATCGAGCTGTCGAAAGTGATGCGCACTCACGGCATCATAAATCCGTTTCGCTATGAGCGCCTCTATCCGATGACCTCGATACCGATGGCCTTAAAAAGACTGGATCGCATCGATCAAGAGAATCAGGATTATGGAAAACGGATTTTGCAAGCCGTCAGCGAGGTAGACTCAGGCCTTAGATCAAAATCGGGTCAGCATAAAAAAAAAAAATCTGACCGACCAGCCGTTTATCATGCCAAACAAAGGTTTGGCCAAATACGAGGAATACAAAATTGCAATGCCCGAAACAGACACAGATCGTTGGCATCTGCTGCGACCGCACATTTACTTTGACATTTACCTTAAGGATACGCGACCTCTTGGACGCATTGTAGTGCAGCTGTGCACGGAGGCAGCGCCAGTGGTGGTGCTGCAGCTGGTCCGTGCCTGCTTCTGCAACATGCACAAGAAGCTCGTAATTCAAAGACTTTTCCCCGATCTATGGCTTGATGTGGCTCTGCAGGAGGATGGCAATGCTGAACTGCATCAGCCACTGGAATACGATGCCAAGATTATTGATCACGGTGCCTTTAGCTATATTCTGTCGTTTAGCAAGGACCATTTGCAGGGATTTCGCAATCATATGTCCTTTTCTATCTCGTTCAAGCCATTGGCTGTGGTAAACGGCTCCCGTGTTGGCTTCGGTCGTGTGGTTAAAGGCGGCAAAATTCTCGATTGTCTCCAGAGCTATGGCACCAAGAATGGCAAGCTCAGTCGAGGCCTAATATTTACTAGTTGCGGCATGCTATAAATTTTGGTGTAGTATTTTGTGTATCATCAACAAAATTCCAAGTGTATGTCAATAAATTATTGTGTGTAGGAAAGTTTTTGTTGTTGCTCAAATCTCACACTGTCTCTCTTCTTCTTTTTTTTGTCCGGCTGTCATTGGCATTCTGGCTTGCCAAATAAAAGTCCAATCAGTCGCCGTTGTGGCTGTCAACCTGCCGAAAGAAAACACCACCACCACCAGCACCACCAGACACAACACGTACGAGCATTTTGTTAGCTGCTTCGACAGCCCGGTTTTGGCAGTTCGGCCAGCGTCATCTCAACTATATGTGTTTTTGCCACGTAGCAAACGCAGGTGTCTTCGACTCCATTATCCCATGTTCGACGTCACTCTTAATTTGCCTCAATTATAAGTGTTGCTGCTGGTGGTCGTTGAGGAAAAGCACAACGCACAACAGCACAGAGGACTGAGAATGGAGGACTAAGTAAAGCGCAGAGATTCAGAGAGCTAGTAGCTGTCACTCCTCGATAACAAGATGCGAAACTCAGAAACACAGCCAAACGGCAGACAGGGCTTATTAATAATTGTGCGTTCACTGGACCGATTTCTAGTTTCAGCTTTGACTTATCCGCCAGCAGCAGCAGCAGCAGCAGAAAAAATCAAGCGTTGAATAAAACCAGCTGTGTTTGAGTACTTGAACGCCTCGTTGGTGGCGATGGAGGGCGAGATGCCGCGCGTCCTTTTTGTGTGCACTCCTGCAGCGCTAATTAATTTTTCTGACCAGCATCACAAAACACCAAGCAGCGGGCCAGCAGAAACAACAACACAAAACGAAACGAAACGAAACGAAATGAAACCCGACTGTGAGATTTACATTTATTACCCATACCGCACAAAATGGCTAACAGAGGCCCTGGGGGTAATGAGCGAATCTCCTGCGACACCCCCCAGATCCCCAATTCCAACCCATTTCCCTTTCCCATATAATGGCCAATGACAAGGCTCGCCGCTTTGTGCTGACACGCTGCAGCTGCCAGTTAGCGGGGGCCGAATAGCGAATTCTTTGGTCCATTCTTTCGTAGCCTTCGGCAGACAAAAAAAAAACATTTAGAAATGTTCAAGGACGTTGTGTGTGTCTTATATGATTGTATGAGTGTGTATGTGTTTGGTGGCAGCCCAAGGGATGCCCTCCAGATACTTTACATTTACTTTATGCTCGGCAAATTAAATAATTTTAATTTTTATTGTTCGGCCAGCGTTTTGTTGGCAACGAACGAACGACTTGACGTCGCAGCGGTTGGTCCTGTGTTGGGGATTGCTTGGCCGTTAGTAGGCCATAATTTGTTGGCTAGCTCGTGGCTAAGTTTTTGGGGCCAACAGTTTTTTCTTATTTTTGGTTGTCTTTTTTTTCTAGCATTTTCTTTGTTTTTAGGTCTTTTTCTATGCTAAACGCTGACGTTGAACACGTTTTTCTCTATCTTTCGCAGATCCACCCGCGCCGCCATTAATTTCGGGCTATATAGAAGGACAAATTATACCAGCTGGGTCGGTGCAAAAACTGCTTTGTGTCTCATCGGGCGGCAATCCGTTGGCAACGTTAACGTGGTATAAAAATGACAAGCGGGTGAGTTTTTTTGCTTTTTTTTTTTTTCGTTTTTGCACTTGCATCACATCATTTGCACCACACGACACACACTGCACTTCAAAACAAAAACCGAAAATAGTAAAAGGGCCTTATTCCGATCAGAAGGTATTCTGAACGCAAATGTTTTCGAAAAAAAGCATTTGGGAGCTGAACGAAATGTTCGATAGCCGTAACTTTGCCAAAAAGGACCGGATTTTCAAATGCAACACCTTAAAAGTCTTGGTTTGAGCTCTAGAAACGCGATTTTTTTTAAGATTTGCCTCCCTAAAATTGGTTACCCAAAATGGACTTAATGTGATCTTTCGATTTCCATTACTTCGTCAAAACTCACCCGATTTTCATAAGCAGTACATTAAAAGTCTTGTTTTACGATCTAGATTAATACTGCATTTAAATAAATACAAAATAAAAAACGTTATTTTTAACTCGATTTTCATGTCCATTTTTTATGACCAATAATTGATATGGGAGTTTGTCAAAACTTCCGATTGCCATAACTTCGTCAAAACTCAACCGATTTTCAAATGTTATACGTCAAAAGTATTGTTTTGCGATATATACTAATACTGCATTTAAATAAATACAAAATTAAGAAACTTAATTTTTAGTCGATTTTCATGTCAAATTTTTGTGACCAATAATCGATATGGGACTTTGTCAAAAATTCCGATTGCCATATCTTCGTCAAAACTCAACCGATTTTCAAATGTAATACATCAAAAGTCTTGTTTTACGCTCTTAATCAATACTGCATTTAATTCTAGAAACTTTACTTTTATCAGATTTGCATGTCAAAGTTTTGTGACCAACACCAAAAATTATGGTGCTGCCTGTTACATTTCTTTGCACAAAACCTTTATACCCTTTTTTCTTAGCCATATCGTTGGTTGATGGCATAACCACGAAGGGTAAAGCACACAGAGTAACAGAGATAGGGTAAAAGCTCACAGATAGACAGCTCGTAATGCTATCAACGACAGACGACAAACATGCGCAAAACAATAATGGTGTTTTTTTTTTACCATTTCCGGTTCCGGTTTATGGGCTTAAAGTGCTAATCAGCCAACTCGACAACGAGAGTGTGGCACTGTTTTAAATGCCAGCAAACATGCTCGTGTTATTATTTCTTTTGCATCTTTCGCTTTTTGCACCTTCAATAGCCAAGATATCTGGCAATTGTCTTAGTTGTTGTCGCAGTTCTCGCAGAAATACAAATTTAATTCTCAACTCGACTCGCATCAGCAGCCAAATGCTATGCTGCCATCAACGGAAGTGGCCACAGTTGCTTAGCTCAGTTTCTGTTGCTGTTTCTGTTTCTGTTGCATACTTATGGGGGCAACTTCCTGTCACTGCTGTTACTGATGGTGGTGGCACGGCTGCAGCAGCTGGTAAGTTGATATACAACAAATGCCAAGTGGCCACCGCTGCTGCTGCTGCTGCTGCTGGTTTCTGTCACAGGAACGGAAACAAGCAACTGCTACACGCCGTGCTATCCAGCCATCTTTATCGCCGTCGTTTGCGGTTGCTTTCTATCCGCCTCCAACACTCGCTCTATGCCAGCCTTAGCCTTTGCCTTTGGGGCTCCTGGGCGCGAGTGCTCATCTGTGCGCGCAGATTAAATGATATTTTATCAACAACAAAATTAAAATGCGCTGTGTTTTGTGCGACTGGCTTGGCCCGCCAGCCAGCCAGCCAGCCAGCTGTCGCTGCTGTTAGCTATCTCTTTTTGCATATGCAGCACATTCCCGGCAGTTGTTTCGGCCCCAAGCACACTTCTCACCCCACCGTCTTTTTTAAGAGTAAAAAGTCTCAACATATTAAATGTTTTTAAAGGGTATTGCATTTTCCGCAATTTAATTTCGGCAGGTGCATATGCTCATGTTTTGGCACAGACGATTGTATTTACCTTTTGGCTGTTTCTACTTCTGTTTTGCAGATTAACTCAGTTATTCGGACCGCTGACAAATCCGTTTCAGCTGAAATAACAATTCTAGCCAACGTCACCGACAACCAGGCACAATATCGTTGCGAGGCCTCGAACAGCGCCACTGAAATACCGCTTTTTGAGTCCACAACGCTTAGTGTTCACTGTAAGTATTTGTCCTAGTTCTTGTTGGTTTTGCACCTAAGCGGTCGTTGAAGACACAGCTCATACCATTTTTTATCCGACTGTTTGTGTGTGTGTGTACTTACAGTTGCGCCAGAGACGGTAAAAATACGCATTGAACCGGAAGAGCTGCGACCTGGCATGGAGGCAACCATCATTTGTGACTCGAGCTCAAGCAATCCGCCGGCAAAGCTATCCTGGTGGAAGGATGGCATCTCCATTGAAGGTACGTAGTACATACGTAAGCGCCATAGAATTGGAACGTTGCCCAGCAGCTGGCGGCGGCACAGACATGGACTTGGCGGCGCCGTTGTCAAAATGGCAGCTGCATCTATAGTCGCTGCATTTTTTAAGGCGTTTCCACGACAACATCCGGTTTGGTTCAGTTTGGTTGCCAGTGAGCCAGTCAACCGGCCAAACTCTGCCAACGTCCAGTTCACAAAAATATAAAATCACGCCCTTACATTTCTCTATCTTTCTCTCTCAGGCATTAATAATACGTCGAAGCCGGGTCTATGGGGCGGCACGGTCTCCACGCTCGAGTTCAGGCTAAACATCACCCAGGAAATGAACGGTGTGGTCTACACTTGCCAAAGCGCCAACGAGGCACTGCAGCGCAGCGTCCACGAGGCAACCAGCCTAAATGTGCTGTGTAAGTAGTTCATCTGTTCGCTGTTCATTCGTCTGGCTACTAATTGAGCAATTAGACCCTGTCTGAATCTCAATTCTCAATTAAAAATTTGAATTGGAATTTCAATTGCAATTCCATATGTCCTTTATTTATTTCTCTCTATCTCTCCCTCAGACCGTCCGAAGTTTGTGCCACCGCCATCATCTACCTCAGTGGGCTTGGAGGGCGAGTCCTTGCAAGTGCCGCTGCAGGCGAATGCGAATCCTGAGCTTATCACCTATACGTGGATAAAGAATGGTATGACCATTCCGCAAGACACCAGTGGTAGCGCCTCAGCCGGTGAGCATCGCATCTTTGCGGATGGAGCAGTTCTTAACTTTACCAAGCTGCATCGCGAGGATTCCGGCGTCTACTCGTGCACCGCTAGCAACTCTCAGGGCAAGGCGACCATTAACATAACGGTTGTTGTGGAATGTATGTAGACAAAGTGCACCCGATCATATACCCGAAAGACTTAACCTTCTTCTCTCCCCTTTTGCTTAGATGGCACCACTATCAAGTCCGTTTCAGAGAATATCATTGTGAATCCGGGCGAGGATGCAATGCTCTCGTGCAGTGTAGAAGGTAAACCGCTCGAGGTTGATCATGTCAAGTGGGAGCGTGTTGGCTACGACATGAAGGAGAAGACCACAACGACTTTCACCAATGGAACAGCTTATCTGCACATAAAGAACGCCCAGCGCGATGATGTTGGCAACTTTCGATGCGTTGCCGACAATCACGTTGCCAATCCCACCAATCGAGACGTTCTCCTCATAGTCAAGTGTAAGTGTGTGACATTAGAAATTATAATCAACCAATTGAATCTACTTTATTTGGTTCGTTTTCTGCAGTTGCGCCAGAGATAGCCAAGTCACCGACGATGCTGCGAGCAGCAAGTGGCACTGGGGAGCGAGGACGGCTGCCATGTCGAGCTCAGGCATCACCGAAGCCAGTGTTTATTTGGCGTCAGGAGAGCAAAGATCTGCCCGTTAACCATACGTTTAAGTACGATGTGGAGGAGCGCAAGATTGACTCACTTACCTACGAGTCCACGTTGATTGTCGAGAAGGTGGCGCCCGCCGACTATGGTGCCTACGAATGCATTGCACGCAATGACCTCGGCGAGGATGTCGAAACTGTGCGTCTGGACATAACGTCCCCACCCGAGCCACCGCTCAGTCTTAATATACTGAATGTCACCCACGACACGGTGACAGTGGCGTGGACACCCGGATTCGATGGTGGCCTAAAGGCCTCTTACAGAGTGCGATATCGGTACGTAACCCTATCCCCTCCAACACTCCAACACCCCATCGCAACCCATCTCCATTTGCATGCTCAAGTTCATTCCATTGCAATTACGGCAAATGTCACGCGCACTAATGAAATTGCCAGCTCAGCCAGAAGCATGCAGCCTTCACCCTACCCACTATGCCTGTTGCAACTTCTTCTCATCTTTCCCTCTCTCTCTCTCTCTCGCTTTGCAGCATGGCTGACCGCGAGCAATACAAATACATTGATGGGCTGCCCAACAGTCACAAGCTGACTATCGGCGGTCTGCGGATGAATACGCTGTACCTGTTTTCGGTCATGGCATGGAATGATTTGGGCCAGAGCACCTATCTGCCGGATTTGACGCGTGCACTGACCAAAGGTAAGCACCGATTTTAAGTTTGCGTACCGCGTAAAATATTTAAATTAGCCATCAGAGTGCGGCCGGCCGGCCCTCACGCTATGCCATTGATTTATACGCGCCACCATTTTGGCATTTATGGACTACAACAACTACTGATGTGTTGTACTACTCCATACTCAATGTTCTTTCTCACTCCCCCTTTTGTATCCTGCTGCACTTAATTGGAACTGGATGATGCACATAAACCAGCAGAGGCGCCACCTCCCTCGCAGCCGGCATCCTCTTTGGGTGGAGGACCACCAACCACTAGCCAGACGCCGCTGGGCGGCACATCGGGCATGCTGCTGGTCGGTGTGGCGTCGGGCATTACGGTTGTGTTGCTCAACGTCTTTGTTATCGGCTGCTGCCTGCACAAGCGCAACGAGAAGCGTCTAAAGCGAGGTACACATTATCGCACTGGAGCACAACTGGCTGTTGTTATTGTTGCTATTGTTGTTCTTGCTGCGGCTTTCCAAGTCACAGATCAGAATCGTCTAATTTGAATTTATAAGCCAACCAACCAACTCTTACCGCCCAGTAGCAGTAGCAGTAGTTGGCTGTTAGTCTCTGTTGCCGCTGAAGCCGCACGTGCCGTGTGGTCCAGCATCAGCATCAGGCGCGTCGCTAATTTCATTTGCCTCATGTCACATGTTACGGCTGAGTTTCCCATTCGCATTCGCAGTCGCCGTCGCAGTCGCAATCGCATCCGTGTGCGAGTTCGCGTTCGCCATTGTGACTCCATGGCTACGTGATTTGCGTCAACATTTTTTTTTTTTTTGCATTTCGGTTTCCTACCCAGACACACGCATTCAGCTTTAGCTGCTGGCTGTAAAAGTGGAAGTGGAAGTAGGACACCGAGCTGCGAGCTGCGAGCTGCCCCATAGCGATGCTGCGTCATTTTTATTACAGTTTCTCATTTCGTTTCGTTTCGAATTTATTTATTGTTTTATTTTTTCAAGCATATTTTTTTTCTGTTTTTATTTTCATGGTGTCGTTTCGATTCGATTCGTTTCGTTTGGTTTGGTTTTGCTTTGGGTTTATTTGGCGCGACATCGTCATGGAGCAGGACTTGAAATGATGCCAGCTGAGTTAACGGAGGATTCCAGCAATACACCGAATCTGGTCATAATTGCCATATCTCTGGCAGCATTCGGATTCCTTTTGGTCAATGCCGCGCTCGTTGCATGGTTCTTTGTGCATCAGCGTCGTCGCAAAAAAGGTTTGTTGACATTATTATTTGTACTTATTTTTGCTTTGATTGCTGTGTTAAGTTCGAGTATTCTCACTGCATATTAAGACATTTGCCAATTTGAATTTAGTTTTCAATTCATGAAAAAGCTCTTATCCTTGGCGTTATCTTTGACTCCGTAAGTCGAGCAGCTGCCACTTCGTGGCTCTCGCACCACTTCCGCAAACACCACAGGAAGCAAGCGCGTTGTGCAACTTCCGATGCTCCCAATGGACATAGACACAGACACAGACACGGACAGATACCGAGACAGAGACAGAGACAGAGACGTCGACGTCGACGCGGTAGCTGCTCACTTTATGATGCTCACTAAACAATTTCCTGCATCTACATAGATGATATATGTATGTATATATATTTATAGATATATATGCAAGTACAAAGGTGGAAAGAGATTGGAAAGGAGAGAGCAGCGTTCATTGCTAACAGGGAATGGATATCGTATATGCGCAATATGCGCTTCTTGTAATTTCCGCGAGAAAACCAGACCCCGAGCGTGGCAAGGAAACAAGCAAGCAACAGCAGCAAGGGCAAAAGGCAAAAAGGCAAAAGAACAAAAAATATATAAAAAGCAAACCGCTCTGAGCAGTCAACAAGAATATAATGATGACAGAAAATAATGATGCATCCTGGCAGCGGACAGCAGCAGCAGCAACGACGACGACGACGACCCGGGGCCATGCCAAGTGCAACTGTTTATTGAACAACGACGTTGGCAGACACCCCAAGTCCGGTTTGCCCAGTTTGCGCCCGTTAGCGAAGACAAATGTGCATCGTTTTCTTAGCTGAACGCACAATCTTTCGAAAATCAGATTGCTTCTTTTCCATCTATAGACACCAGACAGACATACAGCAGACTCTCAGACGGTAGATGACGTTCAGAATAGAGCATAGAGCACGTGTCCTGTTCCAAGTCCTGCACTGACTGCCGCTCAATTTGCAGCTGATGCTGGGAGATTGTTTATTAATATGGAATTATATTTCAACAGGCCAAGCGAGTGAAATATAAATATGACCAATCCTATATCCTTCTGCCTCTCCCTCTCCTGCCTCTCGACTGACACAAAAATTGCAGACATTTCTTGGCAAGTCAGGTTTTAGGAAGCCAAAACAGCAAGCAGAACGGAAACGTGCAAAAAGTGTTAGCACAAAACGAACGAACGAGGCGAATGCCAGAGCATAGAATTTCTTTGGCCTGGGATGAGCCAACGTTTTGGCCAGGCGTGTGCTAACCAAATTATTTTTCATTGAGCCAAATTTAGTGGTTTGACACGCAGAGACCCCAAACCAGAAAGCATTTTCTCAATCATACCCAATTTTTGCAATGCAGCGTACACCCAAAATTATGCATACGCATTCTGTACGTGAGCCAAGCAGGGAAAACTCTTCTTCCTTCTGACCCACCCACTGCCGACTGCACGCCCTCTCAGCCCTCTCTGGAAATCAGCATTCCAACTGCAATCTGTCCTTGGCAACAGTTTGCACAATTGTGCACATGTATGTACACACATGTATGTATATGCTTCGTTGCATATTTGCAGTTGTAATGTATGCTTATATACGAGTAGTACTTTCGGCAAACATTTGACTTATGAGTTGGTTAACTTATCTGACTTTTTCGTTTTGCCAGTTCAACTTTTGACGGCTTAATGGCTTGCATTGTATGTTGCATGCGACATGAAGTATTTATCTCCCTCTTATATAAATACAATACAATATTTTACAGAATAAATTAGCGAATTTGTTCGAGCATGACTTTAGATTATTTCATTCCATCCTGATTTTCTGTTTGTACTTTATTTAATGAAGTTCGACTTCTTGGATCAGCAACATCTGTAGCTACAGCTGCAGCCGCCGCTTTTGTCAGCCGCCTTCTCCAAGTCAGTTTGTGTGAAATGTAGGCCAAGATTTTTGACATTATGAGCACTAGTCTCTCTAGCGAAGCATGAAACACAGCCGCAGGTCATAAATAAGATATATATTTTTTCATAGAATTCAGTTTGCTCGAGGATACGGGAGACAAAATACGGAATACAGGAATAGGTACAAATACAAGTACTGGCAATTTCTCTTTTATTTTTTCAGTGCACAATGCATAGTTGTGTTTGAACAAATGACGCGCTTGAATATGGGATGCAAGCATCTTCCAACCGTCTCTTCTCTTCTCCCTCGCGCCATTATGACAAAGGAAATGCATATTTCAGTCTTAACAGACGCTTGTTACAAGAACTGTTAAGCAAGCCAGGAGGCTACAGTCAGGCCACAGGCTACACGCTTTAGTTGCTTTAATTGAGAATAATAATAAAAAAAACAAAAAAAACTGTCTCTCCAACAACATTTTTTATGACAATGTTCGGCTCGTTTTGGCTGCCACAGCGCCGTTTCCATAAGCCGATAACTGACAATGCCCAAAAGCACTTTTTTTTTCGGCCATAAAGGAGTTGTCAGGGAAACTGGTGCGTTCTTTGGGCAAAATGACAGCGGTTGCTAAAAGCCCAAAGTGGAATGGGAACAACAAAAAAAAAAGGGAAAACGGGAGGAAGACTAGAGACTACTGGACAGCTTTCAGCCTGAAGATATCTGTGCATATTTCAATGTTTTCGCTGGCGAAAACTTGACTTGTGGGCTGCTTGCTGCTTGCTGCTGCTGCTGCCGCTTGCTGTTTGTTGTGTTGGCCCTTTAGATATGCATTTTTAATGTGCATTTGCGCTTTTGTGTCAAAATGCCGCATGACGGAAAAGCGAATCACCCCGCCCCGTCCCAAAAGGAAGTCATCCGAACTGTACCACAGCGGACATAGACACGGACATGGCTAAGAAGCTTTCGCCAGTTTCAGTTGTCGTTGTCGTTGTCCTTGTCGTTGTCGTTGCCGCTGCCCGATAAACTATGCCAAAAGTCTGCGGTTGGCAGCTGGTTGGCGGTTCGGCAATTCGGCTTTTCGGCTGTTCCCTAGGTCATTGACTTCAATCCGGTGGACATTGGTTGAAGCGCTCATACACACATACAGACACACACTCATATATCATTGCCGAATGAGAGTCTATGGCCATTTCTAATGTTTATTGCCTTTCGGCTCATCCGTAGATATGAAGTGCGTCAAGGGAATGGGCAAAATGGAAATAGAAATTACAAGTACACTTGTGTTCTGTGTTAGGTTAGTTTTTGTAATGGTCATAAGTATGTATTTGGTCGTTTTTTTGACTCAAAGTTGTTCATCAGTTAACGCATAGTCAATATAAAATATTAATATTGATGGCTCGCAGTGTTAGCAAACACCCAAAAAGAAATTCAATAGCACAAAGAATGAAATTCAAGCATTGACAGATACAGATATACAGATACAGATAGTAAGGTAGAGAGAAACTTGAGGAAGTGGGGAATGCGACACTCGAGAAAAGTTTTGTGCCAACGTTGCCACAAGCAATAAACGATAAGCGAGAAGCGAGAAAACAAACGAAATCCTTTGGAAACCACTTGACTTTGACACTCCTTAAACAATTGACTACTACTCGAGCTCTGCTTCTGGCTCTGGCTCTGACTCTGACTTTGGCTTTGGCTTTGACTGTTCTGTAGCCAGAGGCTGGCCATCGAATCTGTCAAGATAAGCGCATACACAGAGGCTGTCATAGAGCTTGGCGCCATTGCGCCAATGTCCGAAAGTTGAAAAAGTTTGCTGCTTAGGTTAGCTTTTGCTAAATTGAAAGCTTCCAAAATTGTCTACCCACATGCTACTAGTATATACTATATTTATAGTTAGTTAGCTAAACTTAAACCTCTTCACCATTCCCAATTTGTATATACTGAATAAAAAACAGTGCACAGGTCAGCTTTAGCTCAATACGAAGAAGAACTTTGCCCAACACTTGTCACTGTGCATTATGCTGACAAAAAAAAGTCAAACGCAAAGTCAGAGAATAGCTGGCAGGTTATTTTTCGGTGCTTTTTGTGCCGCCTCCCCCACAAACAGTTCAGCAGAGATTAAGGGGAAAAAACCTTCAAAGCAGACATACAACCGTCAACAGCGACGTCATTAACTCTGTACTGACGACCGCAAAGCTGTCTAAGCCATGTCATCTACATACAAACATGCATACATACATACATACATACCTAGAAGTATATATTGGCAGCTGTGCAAAAAGCGGAACAAATCCGTTCGCTGGCTGTCTGTCTGTCCACCTGTCCATTGGACACCAGATTTTTGGGTTGTCCGTGGCATAAGTGCAAAATTTGTAATCTCTGTGCCGAGCATAAAGTGCAGCGCGGAGGCGACTCAGCCAAAAACAACAAAAAGACTTCAGATTCGAGCTCTAGTTATTTGTCGTGTGGGCAGCATAGGAACACATCACCCACCTCCACTTCCACTTCCAAGTTCTAGGTAGACTTTTGACAGTGATAAGCTTGCCAACTGCTGCTGCTAACCTTTAATTCCGTCTATCCTGACATTGGCAAGTCAAGTTGGTTGGTTGGCAAAAGTCGAGTTTACCTTTGGCATTCGAAGCGTTTTCCGTTTTTCTTTTTCCGCTTTCTGTTTTCTATGCATTGCTTTTAATGGAACTCTATTTATATCCTAGCTGGTGCCATTTTAATTTGATATATACATATTGATTACAAACATTTTTTTTTATTCTGTTTGTACACTGTTTAACCTTTTAAAACTTGATTGTGGTTCCTCGTCTCTCCCGGCTCTCGGCTGTCGGTCTGGCTTTGAGTTTTGAGGCTTTGCTGCCACTGGCACGTGTCAACGTGAATAAAGCATGTGACAAATGCATAAAAAACAAGTAACAAACCTCTAGTTGATATATCTCGGCTAGTAGATACTGTGAACATATCCTAAAAATTTGTTACTTGAACAATACTTCCGATTATGTTTGAGCTTAAAACCATTATACCCCTTTTTGAATAGGGTTCAGGGTATAAAAACATATTTTTAATTCACTAAACTATAAATTGCATTCGCATTGCATTTCCGACAAGGAAACCCGAACCAGCATATTTTATTTACGATTAAATATACTACAACCCGCAATACACACGTGATGGTGTTGACACCAAACCAGGTTGGAAAGCTCTCGACGATTGATGACTCGATTGTAATTAACTGCATATATTTGTACTATACAAGCTAAACTTAAATAGTAGAAACAAAAAATAGCAACAATAACAACACGTACCTGGCTTTAACTACTTTTTATAATATTGCACATAATCTATAACAATTTGTCTATTTTTTTTATTTTCTTTCTTTCATAATGAATCCTGAACACCTGATCGCATCGCTGAATGCTGCATTTCGTGCAAATATGGGAACACACACCAAAATGAAACAAAATGCACTCAACGAACCACTCGCAAACACACACACACACACACATCGCACATTTTGACTTTGTGGAAAACACGTGTTAACCATGTGGCGCGGTCATTTTGTCGTTGCCATTTGTGAAAATGTGCCATGAATCATTTAATGGCATTTTATATACAAATTTAATTGCATTTCGACTCTACCTCATTCATCTCGCCTCTCTCTCTTGCTCTCGCAATGCAACGGAATTGAACTGAACCCCACCACGCATCGCTGAACTGAACATCGTGCATTGATTTTAACCCTTGACCACCATCAACAAAATTGCGTCGGCATAAAAATGAACAACAACGATGATGACGACGACGACGATGTCGACGACGATGGCAATGCACCAAATGTGAATAATTTAACACAATGCCCTCCATCTCTCTTTGCCCTTGCCATTGCTCGTCAACATTGTCCTGCTGGCCAACATTTGCTTGCGCTGCACTTTGACAATCTTTGCTATTTGCATTTGATTTGCATTGCCTGAAACTATGCCTACACCCTCACCAACATACACGCCCATGGCATAACACTAACAACAACAACAACAATCCTGGCCCATTGCTCCGCCCGTGCGGTGTTCCAAATGACTGGCGCACTGCGCTGCCGCCGCCGCCCAATCAATTTTCGGCATGTCACTGCCAATTACACCTTTTCAATATTTGCGCCGCATACTTTCTACCTTTTTTTTGTGTCATGCTTCGTCCTGGCTGGATGCTGTGTGTGTCTGTGACTCTGCTATTCTCTCTTTCCCTCTCTCTTTGACCCTCTGTCTGTCTGCTCTCTACATTGTCGCATGCAGTGGCGGAAACTACAAATCAACCAGGCAAAACGGCGACCATCGAAATGTACGCGCCCAGCTCGTACAATGACACCGTTACCGGCGAGACACTGTCCAGCGTGTCGGAGAAGAGCGAGTCCTATTCCAATGAGGGCAGTCAACCGGAATATATTGTGAGTATATGCTACACACATACTACTACAGTTTTCAGTTACACTTTTTTTTTGTCACCAAACTATTTTTGTTTTTTTGGTTTTGGTTGTGCTTTGTGCATGAATATGCAATTTGTAAACGAGAATGGGTAGCAAAAATGTCGTCTGATCTCAGAGAGAAGTGAGAGACTGTAACACACATTTAGTCCGTCGCCATATAAAAAATGATGGGCTGGCTGCTGGCTGCCTTAAGTTATTGCTAGAAGCTTGAAATTACAACTCAACGCTGAAACTTAGTTTGGGGGCGAAGGGATTGTTGACATCGAGGTCGCCGGAACTGAATGCCAAAGAGGCAGCAGCCAGCCGGAAGCAGCAGCATGCTAAGACGTCGTGATTAATTACGCCCTGCTGCTGATGATGATGATAATGATGAGCGCGAACCAAACCAAACCATACTGAACTGAACTGAACTGAACCATACCGAGCCAAGTTAAGCCGTGGCAAGGACAACAGCAACGACAACGGCAACGGCAACGATGTGGCAAACAAATCGTTTCAAATTATTAAAATCATTTATTACACAGCGTAATCTTCGCTGCGGCAAAGTAACCACAAAAACTGCCGGCCTAATGTTGACTGTAAACTCTCAACGCTGCCGGGTCTACACGGCCTATGGGGCGTGCTATAAATCAGCATTGCGTATACGCCGCCTCAACAAGGTGTCGCTGTCATTGCCGCTGTCAATTACGCGCCAATAAGTTTCAACACCTCTCCCTCCCCTCAAAAAAAAGCTTAAGTATAGAGTAATTACGGCAACACTTGCCGGCCGAACCGGTTCCCAGGCTCAGTTTCAGTTGCAGTCTCGGTTGGGATCGGGATGTGCGATAAGCGAATGCGATTGCATTTCTTTGATTGTTTTCGTTGACCTATTTCAATTTCGTTCTTTTTGCAGGACGAGGCGAGGAAGAAGGCGGCATCGACATATCTGGTGGAAAGTGCGGACATGCCACCACCTAGATATCAAAAGGATGGCACCCTGCCAGCATTATATCCAAATAATATGGGTAAGTCAAGATCTCGCTAACCAGATATCACATTGTGCAACATAATGAATGTCCAGACACACAAACGAAAAAAAGAAACGAGCACATAAAAAGCATTTTAGATAATTAACTTTTGGCCAACACAAACAAACTTTCAAGCTTTTCGAGTGCCACGAATCCTGTCAGCACGTCAGTCGCCCGTCGCCCGTTTCGTGTTGCATCTCCACGTTCTCCTCCTACTTGCCCCCTCTTAGTTTCATTCTCAGTCTAGTCGCTGCTGCAGTTGTTGCCTGATTTTATGCCATGATTGCAATCAAAGCTAAAAATAAAAGCGATGTAAAAACGGAAATCGGCAAAATGCACACAGAAGCAACAACTAAAAGCAAGTATGCCGCGGCAGCTGAAAATTCAATTTGAGTGCGCAACATCTCGCATCTTAATTGTAATTGAGCAGCAAAGTTTTTGCGAGTCTTGATTTTCAATTGAGTCATGTGTGCATCCACTTTTGAACCGACCGCAGCCTTCTAGCCTTCTCCTCTCGAACACTCGAAACCAAATCACGTTCTGGGATGCTGCGCTAATTTAAGAATGCGTTTACATCACACACAATTTAAGAATGTATGTATGTATCTAGCAGGCAACAAATTACTATCAGCCAAGTCGTATGAAAATGGAAAAATAATAATAACTCGCTTTTTGTTTTTGGTGGACGGATACCGAATTGGAATAGTAAGTAGGCCAAGACTGTAAGAAAATGAAAGAAAGTAGGGAAAAGACAATAGCAGCGGCAGCAGCAGCAGTATTATTATAATAACATTGAGAGACATTGCGCTGAAAGCATTGCTGCTTGGCCTGGAACAGTCAATGCCAGCAGCTGCATTTGAAATGCAAAGCGTAAAAATAATAAAAATACATTAGCTGCAAACTTTTGGCCTCATCTTCGTTGTCTTTCAGACGTTCTGTCCTTCTGTCTGTCTTGTCGCCTTGTCACTTCTCGCTCTGAAAGTAAAATACAATTACCTTATGTCAACGAATTTGGCAAGTGGAGCATACTTCAAAAGTAGCTGCCATTGCAACAGCAACAACAACAACATCAGCATCAGCAATAAGAAGGCCAAAAAAAAGCATTTGATAGCATTTGTTGTTGCCACCAACGACTTGCCACAGATAAACGGAGACGCGTCTCCAGTGCGCGTAATTATGTATGCGGCTGCGTGGTAAAAAACAAAAAACACAAAAACCAAAAAAATAAAACCCAAACAACAACAAAAGGAAAAAAACACAAGAAACGAGCACGAATGAATGAAAGAAAGGAAGCAAAAGATGTGAAACAAAAATCCCTTGAGGCATCAAAATTAAAATGCTTGCCGGAAGCTGAATTTCAAACAAGAGCGCCCAAGGCTATAATTCCCCCGTGAGGTGAAGAGCAGCCAAAAGATATACATACATATGTTTGTACACGCTGTAACATAAACAGGACATACATATATATTTGTCGCTGATGACGCGCACATATTCTTGTTGTTAGTTGTCGCCACCTGCTGCTGCTGCTGCTGTTGCTGCTGCCGTTGCTGCTGGCTCAGTTGAGATCAAATAATAGATGAGCAACCAGCAACAGTAAGCGTCATGTCCATGCCCGAACCACTTTTACGATGACAGTCCACAGTGGCAGCCCCTCGCTATAGTTTGTATTTAAGCCAAAAGCAAACTGCGAGGCGCATTTTTAATGAGATACTATTCAACATGCCACCCTGTTAATGAGCACATGCCTCACCACTCCTCCTCGAGCGTCTCTGCACAGGCGATTTACCAACTACAACTGTCACACAACAAAACAGAGCACAAACAACATTCCATGAAAAGCTATGCTTTGACCAAGTTGAAAGGCCTTGGCCAGCTTAAATGCACGTTGCAAACAAGTTTTTGTGTTTTTTCAGCCATTAATTTTAAAACAAGTCCAGGAACTATAACCAATTACCAATTACAAAGGTAGAATTGTGTCCTGGAATCCATTTTATTTATTTGTTTTTGTGCTTAGAAAATCTTATCAGGCTTGCTATTAATATGAAATGAATGCTAGCAATATGAACACTGCCTGCATGACCAAGGATCTGGCCAATTACGCACACATTACATATGTACAAAGTGATGGGTTTGTTGCTTCTTTTTGTGCTTTTGGCTTGGCTTTGATTCAAATTTAGTATTGCTAGCTCTGTGTTTACTGATCGAAAAATCAATAATTCATGAGAAAGAGAGAGCACCCGCTTCGTGTTTTTCACAGTAGTACACACATTGTTCAACATACGAAATATACAACATACGCATACACAATGTAGTACGCATATATATGCAAAGTAAACAAGCCACAAAATGAACATGGGGGCACTCCTGGTAAGCAGCTCAGCTATAGCTTTCCATTTCCTTCTTACACTATGTGTCATGTCCTGGCTGCTTTGGGGCGAAAGTCTTCGATTTGTCTCCTTGTTGTCTCCGTTCTTGATGCTGTCACCGCAGCCGCAGCTTCTTCAAGTTTCTTAACAAAATTATTGTTGCCTACATTTGAGCGCACGCTGGAATTCGAAACTCAGAGCCCACACGTTTGCATCTTTTATTGTAGTGTTGTTGTCATGTATGTGTGGGTGTGTGTGTGTGTATCTATGTGTCAGTGTCGTAAGTCTATTTTGCAAAATTACAAATTTGTTACGTTTGCGGCTTTCACGCCTTTTCAAACGACAGCGAGTCGAAGTGAGTTGAGGTGTGGGTTGAGGTGGCTTGAGTGGTTCAGTGGTTGTGCGGTTGATTCTTTTTAACAATATTCCTAACTGTGGCTGTGACAAAATACCAAATCATTTGTCTTTTTATACTAAGTAGGCGGCATAGAAGAGACATGTTTTGTTACTGTTGTTGCTGTTGTTGTTGTTTGCGTGTGTTAAACTGATTTGCCTATTGAAGCTTATCGCTACTACAAGTTTGTATGTATGGTGTATGGGGCATGCAACACGCAAATACATCTAGGCAGCTTATCACCTGCCCGATCCTGGCCAATCGTTGCAATTAATGGCACTCGTTTTATTCACTTCCAAACGTTTGCACATCAAATGAACCAGAAAGCAGCAGCAAAATGTTGCACCTACGTGGGCGCCACGCACGCCTTGCCAAGTGCCAAGTGGCACGATGCAAGTAGCAAGTAGCAAGCAGCAAGTGGTGCAGCCAGGGCGGGTTGAATGTAAGTGGAACATTCGAATAGTCAATGGAGCTCCTGCATACGTGTGCATTTGCAGTAATCATTTGTATGTGTGTGTGTGTGTAGTTGTGTGAGGTGAAAGTCTTTTGCCTTTTGGCTTTTTTCTTCTTTCAAATGCGGCTATAAATGTGTCATTTGCAGTTTCCAAATTGAAATTGTGCTGCAGGCCGTCTGCGGTTTCCTATGGCTTTTGTACACCAGCCCCAAAAAGGCGCTTTTTTCCCCACAACAACAACAACAACAACTACAGTTGAAGCTTAAGCGCAGTTGAAAGAATGAAAAAAAATAAAAATCAATAGAGCTCAATGTGGTGTACGTGCCAGAGGAACGAAACGGAACTCTGGCCAGCCATTAAAATTGTCATAAATTCATGCATAAACGGGGTGGGGCTATAAAATACGATCAGGAGCACCCGGCAAAAAAAGAAGGCGCGACTTGGCCATAAGTCATAAGTTGAACTAGTTGACATGCCCGTTCCACAGCTGCAACCGAATCATATCAAACCATATTGCAACACGCTGCATGACTTCATTCATGGTACATACAGGTACATTTATACCTGTACTACAATAGAATGGATTCGAGTGTGTTGAGTTTTAGATTCTTTATCATTCGACAGACATTCGAATAATTTTGTTCTCTCTCTTTTTTTTCGATTCCAGTTAATGCTTGTACACTGCCACATCCGCGGCACAACAATGGACATGCCGCAGCCATTGCCGCTGGTCACATGACGCGCGACGATCAGATGCTCATCAGCAAGGGTGTCTACATACCGTCGCCGTCGCCAGCACCGCCACCAGATGGCTCCTACTACAACATGAACAGTGAAAGATATCTTTCCTATCCGCCAATGGTAAGTGTTTATGCTATACATATCTAGAAGGGAGTTGGCCCCTCTTGTTTAGCTGCATTATGCTTGCAATGTCACGCCTGGGCGATTCTTTAAGAGTTGCCATCGCCATCGCCGTTGGCATTGGCTTAGCAATGCAATGTTAATTGCCAGCATCTCTTTGATCCCTAATATCGCGATGCAAGTAATCAGCTTCGTTTTCCTCTGTGTCTCTGACTTAGTTGCTGTCTCTGTCGCTTATGGCTAGTCACGGCCAAGGATTAGTTCGCGCAATTAGTTGGAGTTTTATGCACGCGATGCCTGGCAGCAAATCCTACTCCATTTGCATCGCATTTGCAGCGCGAGGGAGATGAGCTGTACATACGTATATACATATATACTTTTTAGTATGTACATTCGATCGGGCGTCTAGTGGCAAGTGGGACAAAGTGGGGCAAAGGCAATGTGCCATCTGTGCAGCTGGCAGCTGCCAATGTTGTGAGCTGAGCAGAATGGCTGCCAGTTAACTCGGTTCGACTTTTATAATCCGCGTGCCGCATGCAACGCTGTAAAGACAAATGACAAACTCAAAAGCATTAAGCTGCTGCTGCATTCAGCCAACCAACAGCTGGTATGCCTTGGGGGGATGCTTCGAGGGGAGCGGAGGGGAAGGGGAATCTGTGTGCGCTGCATTTGCTGCTTTGTTGTCATTGTTGTTGTTTGCTGCTGCTGCTGCTGTTGTTTGTACTTGCTAAAGTAAACATTATTTTCTCAAGACAACAATTTAATATTACACATACGCAGCGTGGAGCAGCAGCAGCAGCAACAGCAGCGGCAGCAAGGACAAAGATGACGACGTTTATGACGACAACATCCATATCGTAGCTCCCATTTATCCCATGTGCTTCACTGCATCGCGTTTAACTATGTGTGTGTGTGTGTGTGTATGTCGTCGCTTCATTACATTCAACAAAGTTTTGCGCCGCATCACTCACATAAAGAGCAGCAGCAGCAGCAGCAGCTCCTTGGTAAGCTTACGCTTCCTTTTCGATCCTCTCTGCTTGCTGGGCGTGTCGCTAAGATTCTGATTTTCGAAAATATGCGACAAGGCAACCAAAGTGTTGCCCCCACTTAAACACACACAGACACTCATACACACTTGTTTGTTGCTATTACCAGATTTTGGCTGGCATGCCACATTCTGTGCTGACCTGAACCCAAAAAAAAAAACAGAAAGAAAAAAGTCGAAGAGATGCCAGAAAAAGCTTTGACTGTTTGTCGCATTGGTAACCCAATATAAATTCCACAAATTCACAATAAACATGAGAAAATCAATTTTCGAAATTTATTACCCTCGTCCCCCATTTTTTTTTTTAGGTGATATATATTTATACGATATACGTACGTATACGTATTTTTATTATCACTGTCTCTAACTGACGAGGACGACAAGGACGACGACGAGGACGACGATGCCAACAACTGCTGCTAAAGGGGTGTAAATGTGCCAAGTTAAGACGACACTCAATGCGACTGACACTCAACACCCGACCCCTGCACAAACCCTATCCGCATCCTCACCCTCGACTGCTATAGCAAACGCCTGTCATCTGGCATTTTATGGCGATGCCAGGCCAATAATTGTATAAATTAAAGATGCGAACGAAATGCAGTTAGCAGAGACAACTACTCTTGTCGATCCCCAAAGGGCTGCATGTGGCACATACACGTACATATATGTATGTGTGTGTGTGTGCTCCTAATAGTTGCTAATGTAATAATATTTATGCTACTAGCTGTTGACCATTTTTATGGGTTTTATGCTTGATGCGATTTGGCCAGTTACTCAATTCAGTTTAAGTCTCGCAGTCTGTTGACTGCTTGTCTGCCTGTTTACTCTGGATAACAGTTAAACGATGGAGTTGCCACTAGAGATATACCCACTGCTATATCAGAAAAAGCAGCTGCTGTTGCTGCTGCTCCTCCGGCTGAACTGTGCCATTGCACATGTTAGTCATTCAACATGGGACACAAACCTTTTGTTTGCGGTTTTTAGTCAACGAGGGAGAAAAATTCAATTTCGGTTTAGTTGGCCAACAATGGCAATATACGTATGTGTGTGTGTGCGCCTACACACTTGCCACTTGCCACTCCCTTGCCTTTCCCCCTGCGAGCCTTTGCTCGTTCACATAAGAAATGTTTTGTGGAGCCAAATTGAATTATTTGATAAACATCATTAGAAAAATTACAAAATATATATATATAAATGTAGTGTTGCACGCGGCAACAAATCACGAAAGAGGCGAACAGAGAGATCAAGAGAGAGAGAGAGAGGTAATTGTGGGCAATGTGAGACAGACAACATTTTGTGTCAGCTGCGGTTTGCTCTAAAACATTTGGCCAGCACTAAATTACTTTTTTGGAGCACAGATGTCGGCGAGTTGACTGTCCGATTGGCCCTAACAAACAAAACAAAAACGAAATGAATAAAAACAATTTTTAGTAGTAAATCAAATTAAATTTCAATCGAATGCTTGACACAAAACACAAAAAGAGATTCATTCGCCGTTTAACTGTCCACAGGCTCCTCTCAAACACCACACCAGCAGCAAACTTAAACCAAAGCAGCAAAACGAACCAAATCGAACCGAAAAAGAAACGACAATTGCGGTGACAGGCAGCGCGTAGATACCAGACGACACTGACTTGTTCGCAAGTTTGGGCGTCAACTTGATTGCCACTCTCTCTATCTCGCGCTGTGGCTGTGTCTCTTAGCTATGCAGCACAGATTGCGACTGGCTCCTGGGTCATCAGCGTGGCCCATGCTGCGCATACGTAATTTGTGAGTCTCGCGATATGCGACTCTGTCTCATTAGAAGAAGTGCTGAAGGAGAAGCGAGTTAAAGCCATCAGCTTTATGGATATGCAAGAGCCGCCTATTGTTGCACACACCCACACACACACATACATATGTATACATACATAGTTATCTGTATAAAGTTGTGACCCGAGTTTGGGTTTTCAGTTGAAGTTTTGAGTTTCGAGTTTCGAGTTGCAAAAACCATGTAACTATTTAAGCGGCAATTTGTATTTTATTGCCAATTGCGTTCTGCATGTCCGTTTTGACAACAGCAACAAATAAAGTTTCATCTCCCTCCCCCTCTGCCCCTCGCCAATGTCTGCTCGTCACACCCAACTAGCATAGTTGATAAGTTAAATGCTGGGCTGTGGATAGAGTGGAGTGCAGTTCAGTGCTGCTGTCCCATTTAGATATGCGCCACATTCATGTCCGTCCCGACCGTTGTGCAGGGATGGAAGATAGATAGATGAAGGGAGAAGAAAGTACGTGCATGTGCAAAGTGGCGTTGTCGTCGTCGTCGACGTCGTCCAACTTAACTAGGGCTATGACTTTGTGTGTTGCAAGCGAGTTTTGCACAGTTTGAAATTCAATTAGTTTTGTGTGCGGGCTTTGGGGCAGGCACACACTCTTGGTATTGTCTCACTTTGGTTGTCTCACAAAGTATTCGTGTCTAGTGCTTGGCAGACAGTTCGAAAGTCAGCAATATATTTAATATGGCGCATACGCACTGTGTACTCGTGTAGGCTTGTTTAAAATTCAAGAGCCAAAGCCAGCTGAAGTCGATTAAATAAATAACCCAATACACTGCGCACTAGTGTCCATAATTTAATTTCGTAGCAGAAGGCATCCTGGCGCCACCGTCGCCGCCACCGCCGCCACCGCCGCCTCGAAACGCTTTGGATTTAATGTCGAAAGTTTGATGGCTGTAAAAGCGTGGCGTGGCAGAGCCAGCTGCCCGTAGTCGAAGAAGTCGAAGTAGTCCTTTGGGGTAGTCATACATTTGATATTCTATTTACGCAAAATGAACTCCTTGCCAGGCTTTTGCCAGCCAGGCAACTTTAACAATAACGACAATAATGAGAGCTGGCCTCCTCTCCGTCCTAACAATCTAACAGGACAGAATTAGCGCCAGCTTAGAAACGACACACTCATACACACACACACACAACAAAGACCCTTTAAGTGGCACAAGCCAAGCGCGCTCACAAGCTAAAAAAGTTTTTTAAGTCAGCCCAAGACTCGTAACCCCTTTTTAACGTCCACCAAAATGTTGCTGCTGATGCTGTTTCACTGTTGCTGTTGCTGTTGCTTTAGCTGTTGCCCTCTAGTGCAACAAATTGCTGGCCGAACACACCGAACGCCCAACGCCCGAAACTCGGCTCCAAGTTTTCGTTAAAGACAATTTAACTTTGTAAACTGATACAAAATGTCCGCCTTGGTATACTTAAGTCCTTTTATCCTAAACTACCAGGCCCATGCCACCATCTCCATCTCCCTCTTCTGTCTTCTGCCTTGTTCCTTGCTGTTAATCAGTGCCAGCAACCAAGCGCGTGTGTATTCCCTTGCCTTCCCTTACCTCCCCTTAAAATGTGTGCCGTGTCTGCTAATGTCTTTTCAGCTACTCCCTTCCTCCACTGCACTGGCTTTCACGTGTTGGTTACAACTCTTCCAGTTGGTTAGCCGTTAGACTTGAACGTACGCTAGAAGACGTTCGTACTTATCATTGACCGATATTCGAAAATTTTCAATTTGTTGTGGCGATACAAAAGAGAAAAATCTTATCCTGCTGGATGCAGCATCGGCCTGGTCTGCAATATTCCAATTAGGCACGCAACTCGCCGTTCAACTTGAAGTTTTTCCTACTTCTTTCCGAAAAGTTGTCACTCCCACACTCTCTCTACCGGTGTGTGTAGTATACCGTGTTGGGTGCAGTACAGAGGGATGGGCGTTAAACTTGGTCTAACTAGTGAAAATACTTTTGCGTGGTGGGGGATTCTGATGCGGAGGGTTTGCGGGGGAGGGGTGCAGCATGCAGCGAAACAATTTTCAAACTGACACAAAGTGTCATGTCAATCGAAGTAGAAGATAATATTTCTAACTAAGGCAACTTGCTGCAACAGAAGCAGCAACAGCAACAGCAGCAACGAAAAATGTAGCACATTTTTACCAAACTTGCAACTTGTCCACAACTTTTACTTACACACACACACACACACACTCTTGAATGGTATTCAATGCAACAGCAATTGCAATAGTATAAATAAAAGAAGTTAAAGATGTTAAAATTCGTTTTACAAACTGAAATATCTATAATTATTACATTGTTGGAGTTGAGTAAAGAACATTTTGGCTTTATGAAATTCAAGCTAGTCCTAACTCAAGAAGAGTTCTTTAGAAATGTGGCAAGATAGAAATCAGGTAGAATATCATTGTAAGGCATAAACGTAACAAAAGTTGGAATGCTTTGAACTTGAGCTTTTTCTCTTTCTCTCTGTGCTTTTGTTTTTCATATTTAAATGAGAAAACTTTTACATTTCAACTGCCGTTAAGCCGACTCTGACTGACTGCAGTTGGAAACGAGGAGCTAAGAACCAAAAGTGGAAACCAGAAACTAGAAGCAATGCATAATTATAAAATGGCTAGACAATAACCATAACCATAACATTAATTCACATTCTCTCCATCTCCTCTCGTTGCAGGAGTATCCGGCTGCATTGGATTTCAGTACTCCGCCATTGCCGCTGCCGTTGCCATTGACGCACCTGCAGCCGATGCAGCCCATCACAGTGACGTCACAGGCGGCAATGATGGCCGCCAGCAGCAATGGAGCAGCAACACTGATTGGCAATGGCAGCGCCTGTACCACAACGACAACAGGTACACTGAGGCGCGGCATATTGCGTGGCGTTGTGGGTGGTGGACCACCGCCCGATGTGACGCATCATACGACGACGACAGGAGGCGGGGGTGGGAGCGGTAGTCCAATGCAGATGCAGATGCAGATGCTGCATGACCTGCATCCGATCAATTTGAGCGCCACAACGCTGACGACGAGCACAACGCTCAATGGCAGCATGACGACGGCGCTGCCATTGGCAACATCAACGCTACCCCGCCAGCCGCACGGCATCCTCAAGGATCCCAATCGCAATAAGCATCAGCAGCAGCATCAGCATCAACAGCAGCAGCTGCTTAATGCTAGTCTTGTGGGTGTGCCCGTCTCAGCGCCGATGGGCAGCCTGCAGATCCTGAATCTGCCCGTGAGCAGTGCGGGATTGGGCAGCAATCTGCTAATGACAACGAGTGCCACCTACGACCCAGCGTCACTCAGCACCTTTAATGGCGGCAGCGGGGTGCAGGGTGTCTCGGTCGCCTACACCGATGCAGACGGACACCTCGTATAGCTGTAGGCGGAGACTGGGGCAACAACTGGAACAGAGCCCCGGTACTAAGTGTGTGTGCTAAGTGTGTTTCTCCAGCATGGTAACTACACACACACACACACAAACATAACATATACATATATATTTATATATACGAACTAAATGTACTTCACACTCGACTCGACTTCTCGTAGCTAGTTTCGAAAGCTTTCTCTCTCTCTCTCACACACACTGACACACTATTCAGCGTGTGTATGTATGTGTATGTGTGCTGGACGTGTAGCAGCAACAGCAGCAATAACAACAATGACAACGACAACGAGAGTGCCCATTACCTTATTCAAATCAGCTACAGAATTAGTTTATGTAAATTTGAGTCAGAAAAAGGCGAAACTCGAAACTCTCACTCCCCATAAAAACAATGTTGGACTGTTTATTTAGATAACAAAACGCAACGATCTCATTGCTTGGCCATTGATAGAGTGGAGAGAGGGGGGTTGACCAATTCGCTGCTGGTTTTGTGAGGATTTGCGTTTTGCTAATTAGCTGGATGGCAGCAATAACAACAACAACACCAACAACAACAGCCATAACACAAAAAACTTTTTTGGTGCCAGCAAAAGCGGAAAGCGGTCAAAATTTTTGAAATTAGCTTCTTCTGTGGAACCGGAGCCGAATCGGAGTAGGAGCAAGCGTGAGCAGGCGAAACAGCGCGCAGCCGTTTGACAGCTCCCTGGGGCGTGCTCCGGCCTCAAGTCGATGGGCACGTGATTGCGCTGGGCGCACTGGGCGTGGCATACAACAATAGCAACAGCAACAAAAAAAAAATAATAGATATACATATATACCAACAGTTGAAACAGTTGACAGCAGCAGCAAGTTACGGCTAGCGATTAGTTGTTGCCCCTTGTGCCACTACTCCTGTTGCTGCTGCCCCTCCGATATCATAACCCAAAAAAAAAATACTCAAAACATAGCAATGAGTGACAGACAGGCAGGGAAAACCCAATTCAGCATTTGTGTATTTGTGTATTTGCTTGCCACCCATAGCTACAGCTGTGGGCGTGGCATGTGGCATAGCATTATGTGCAGACTCAAAGGCTTTTGCGCCCAGCTCGGATTGCGATCTACTCCACACTCCACAGCAGTTCGAGTCTTAAGTGCTTGCCGCACATTTGCTGCTGCTGCTGCTGCTGCTCCTGTCACAGACCAGCGAGCGTGACATGCCTCATCTTGTGGGACGCCATTAACTTCTGTTGCTAGCATCGCGCGCTGGAGCACATCATGACAATTCTATTATGTACCATCCACATCAATGCAATGCGCTCTCTCTCTCTCCCTCCCTTTCGCTTTTATCTCCTGGTTTTAGTATCCACCCATCTTTTTCTTTTTTCTGTTGCCAAGGGCAAAACTAGAAATGGAGTCAACGTGTATGTATATTAGCATGCATTGTGTTTGTGTGTGTGTGTGTGTGTGTTTGTGTGTGTTAATTAATATTCATCGAGCTGTAATTACCAAGTCGCATCGCATCGCAGCTGCCATTGCCTTTTCTATTTCTCTTCGCCTCCCTCCCATAGCTCAGGGATAATCGCAATAGCTGCTGCATCGAGTTTGAGCATCAATAAAAAATGAGCATTTGTTGCTTCGCTCGTCTAAGGATGCGAAATAGGAACTGCAGGCTTCCACTTGAGTTGACTGAGCTGTTGCTGACGCCTGACAAACTGACAAACTGACGAATTGACGCATTGACGGATTGACTGAGCAAAGTAATTAAAAATTAAATTAAATATATATATTTGAAATTAACGCACGCAAAGCCAAACACAAAGACAAAGGAAATGAATTCAAGGAGTCAGCGGAGCAAAGCTAGGGGTGGGAGGGGGGGAGGAAACCGAAAGTAAAATTAAGGAATAAGGATAAACGCAATCACTTGTGTGTACAAACACACACACCCGCCGCAGTGTGCAGTGTGTGTATGTATTTATCAATTTAAAGGCCCTTTTGCAGGTCCTTGCAACCAATCCTGCAACAATCCTTACGCCCGCACATTGTCACGCCTGGTTGTGTGTGTGTGTGTCGATGGGATTTCCGCTATTGAATAATTGTGATTGCTGTTCAGAGATAAAAGTTAAATGAGCAGGAAAATAAGGAAAATTATAATGGAGCTTTAATGCCAGCAAGAGGCCAGCAGCAGGACACACACATATGTATCCATATGTATGTATGTATGTGTAATCAGATTGTTTTGCAGTACTTAGTAACAAGCTTCAGTAATTAAAATTTAACAAATTCCGTTCTTAGCCAAGCTCACAAATTGCAAAACTATCAAATTATTATTTTGCTGAAGACAATAAATTCGAAACAGATAAAAGGAAATGGGCATTGAACTCGAATTCGAATATCCTTAAAGTTTTAAATCGATTATTGACATTTTGTTTGTTGCCATTCTGTTGCCACACACACACACACACACACATATACACACATATGTAAAGCTTATACTCACATAGTGCTGCCAAAATTGCATAACAAGCATTTAAATACAAATATATATATAAAAATTTTAGGCATAAGTAGCTTAGCCAAACTAATTAAAACCTCTACTAAATGTAGTGAAATACATATATATATAAAAACAAATGCAATGCGAGGGATGCCGCATTAAGATCTACTCAATCAATATGCCAAATTCAATTTGTACAATAAACGTTAAACTCGAATAACAAGTAACTAATTAAAGAAAAGAAAAAAAGGACAAATGCAGGTAAACATATATAGAACAGAGAGACAGTCATACAAGTGTAACAAGCAAACAAAAAATAATAAGCATAAATACATATAGATTAAACACATAGATGTTAAACATTTCGCAACTCGTATAAGTGACGACGAATAATAACTGTCAATCAAGAAGTGACCCATGAGTGTGTGAATTACCAAGTAATCAGTCTATCAGTGTCTCCCAAATATAAATACTATCTTGCTGTTTTTTAATGATAACTATCTCTCATCGCACTTAACAAATATATATCTTGATTAAATAGGTATCATGAATGTGTGTGTGAGAGAGTGTGTAAGGAATGAATGCGTTGAATGGCTTAGATTTTTGATACAAAACTAAAATGTCTTCCCCGCATAATAGAGAATACTTTTTGTTGGGTAAATATGATATTGTTAAGTTGAATTTCATAATAATAATTTTCAAATACTCGTAGATATTTATTTAGTTTGTAAAGCTAACATATGAAAATGGGGGAAACTAAATAAGACTAAACATTAATGAATATGTTACATTATTGCAAATCGCATCTACCATATATATATTATTATCATAGACATATTTAAGTGCATTGTATTGTAGTTAAGCCATGGCCAAAGAGATTTGTTAACAAACAAAATAATTATTTACAGCACTTATTTGCCTTGTATATGATTTCATCATTTTGTAAACGATTTATGTACATACATATATGCATAGGCCGCAAACACACAAAAATTCTCTTGTTAATATGCATATGTAATATGTAATAATAGTTTAAAGGAGCTCGATGTTAAAGCAAACGACAAACAAGACTTGAATACTGAAATACTTAAAACATATAGATTAATGGTAATTCATTCTCAAGCAAACATTACTAAAACACACAAACAACATACATATATGGACAAAGTTGTATAAAAATGAATAACCAAGAAGTAAATCAACTATTGTGAATGTTTTTATTGAATGATTTAAGTTTATAAACAGCTAAGCAATGTACAGAAAGCAGCATGAGATTACAGCGAAACAATAAACAAAACGAAATAAATATTAAATATAAGTTTATTTGCTAAAACTGCATAGTTTAAAAAGACGAAAAAAACAAAAATCGCATTGTATAAATTAATTTGAAGAAGGTGGTAAAATATGCATATATGAAACTTATTGCATTTTTAAGAAAATCTGTTAATAAATGAGAAAAAAAAAAAAAAACAAGATAAAAATCATTTAATATAAATACTGTTTCATTTAAGTACAATTGAATGTCATCGACTGTGGCCGAGATTCGACATCGACCAGAAATCGAAGTGAGTGACGTAAAATGTAAGATTACGACAAAAGACAATTTAATGGCAAAACTTTCGAATCAATTTCCATTGGCATCGCATCGCAGCGAGCAGGGCGAGCAGGGAAAATAATAATACGAGAGCACTGTGAAACAAAGAAAAGAAGCAGCAACTAGCCAAAAGAAGAAGAAGACGACACAACGGACGTTGAGAGATTGCCAAGCGTGTGTGCGCACGGAAGCTAGAGCTGAAGTTGTAAGTTGGAGCTGTGGCGTGGCGTTGCGTGGAGTGGGGTGGCATGTGTAGGTGTGAGTAAGCGACGCCCCAAGAAAGTATCCACTATCCGTCTTGCTTGGTGTGGCGCAAAAAATTGAATTCCTTGTAAAACTTACGAGCAGGCATTAATTTAACAGCTCCTCCATCTTCAGCCTAGAGAAGCTACTAGTGAGGTCGCTTGGCCTCGACCTTCTTTGAGTAGCGCTTCAGATTGCGTACACGGCCCATTGGATATGAGATGTGAGCTGTGCTGATGTGTGTGTGTGTGTGTGTGTGCGTACTACAACACTGGAAGCATTATTTTTACTCTCGCTGACTTTATGATGCTCATTCTCGATGCGCCCAAATCGCAGCTCGTATTTCATTTAAATTGAACTTAATTAGTTCCGCCAAACAGCCAAATAAAGCATGCCAGCCTCCCAGCCTCCCACGTACGTACATAAAAGCCAACTCTGCCAATTGTGTAAATGCTTAACAGGCTGCATTCTCGGCCATCGACGGGCTGGTAACGGGGGAAATCTGCTTTTGATGCTTTTTCAATTAATAGCTGGCAAAATGCAAAGGAAGCTGACTTTATTATGGCCTTTGTAGCTACAGAGACTCCACAACAGTTGAAAGCCAAAGGCATTGTGCTTTATTTATATAAATCGAGACTGTCGCAGTCGCAAGTAAAAGGATTAACGCACCCCAAAGAAATTTCTCAGTTGCGACTTCTTATGGCTTAGCCTTAGAACGCAGGCAGTTCATCTGGTCTGAAGTAAATGGAAAAGTTTTGTTAGTACAACACCACCTTGGCCAAAAACTTTATCCGGCAAGTGAAAAAGACACAAACAAAAAAACACAAAGAAGAAGTAACCTAAGAGATTCGCTGCAGCTGGTCAAAATCACGGACAGGGCTTGAAACAAAAGCATTTTGCCATGGCGATAGAAAACTTTTTTGTGGAGGATAATCATTGTCACGGCCATTGACGCAGAAATTTGCAAATTATCAGCCGCGTTTTCCTTCTCACAGCCCTTGAAGTCAGACCTTAACAAGTACTTTTAGCAACACCTGCAAAACCGCTAAGCATTATTTATTGCTTATAATTTCAGCTCTAATTTCATTTCGGCTTAAAACAACATTAAATATTTATTGTCTATTTTATTTGTCCACTGACATTTAAAGTTTGCATTCTCACAATTCCAAAATGGCCTCAAACTCTTAAATCGGACTTGATTTGGCCGAGATATTCATATTTAAAGTTTTAAAGTAAAAGCAGCCAGAAAATCACTTGGCAAGCGACATCGCGTTTTGTCCGCGTTTTTTCTTTTTTTGCTTTTCACGAAATTGGCAATTTTTGACTACATTTCCAGTACCAAGTACCAGGCGAACATAAATCAGCAGCAAGCAGCTGACTTTTGAAGCAAAATATGCACAACTGACGTCACGCGTTTTGCTATTGGTTGGATAAAACAGAGATCAACGCCATTTATAAAAGTGCGCTAAGCTTGTAACAGTGGGACCAATTTTAAAAAATTTGCTATTATTTTTAATAGTATGGAGCTTGTGAATTATCTCACTTAATCATAGAAATTTTTATTTAATTCAAATGTAGCAACAAATAACTTAATACAACAAGCACAAGTTATTGATTTCTTATAACATTTTAACAAAAGATCTTGATGTTAATATTTTTGTTTGTTGTTTTGCCTGCTGCCGACCACTGTGATCTAACTGTGCTTTTTTTTACAGGGTTGTCAAAACTCACGAATATCACATGTTTTGAATGTCAATTGTATGGAATTAAAAAATCGGTCTAGGGTGGCAACTCTTCGAAGAGCACCAATGAAGGATTCTAACGGTAAAACTTGCGCATGCGCAATCTAAGTTCTCGATCATTATTGACTTGCTGCTGATTTATGTTCGCCTGGTACTTGGTGCTGGAAATGTAACCAAAAATTGCCAATTACGTGAAAAGCAAAAAATGAAAAAACGCGGACAAAACGCGATGTCGCTGACCGTCTGGCTGCTTTTGCACTAAAACTTTAAGGCCCAATTTCTCAATGTCCGGTTAGGTAAACTAACTGACGTTTAGTCAAATTTGAGTTTCTCAATGTCCGGTTAGGAGTAAATGAAAAACAAACTAACCGGATGGCTGGGTCGCGTTTAAAATTTAAGCTGATTTTTTGTCACGATATATCGTTAAGAATTATCGTAAGGCAAACATCTGTCCCTTGCATTGTTTATTTATTTTGTTATTAAATCAAAATGGCTTCACATAAAAGAGTGTTTTATGTCCATGCATTTCACTGAACTGGAAGATGCCAAATTTGTACAGCGGCTCAGGCTTACAAAATCTACGTCCAAAATCATTCTTGCAAGGATTGTAGATCAATTGGCTTACCAAAATAAAAGGTAAACAATTAAGTTCTTTTGCGCTCGAATTAATCATAAGTGGGATTTTAAACAGAAATCATTCAATGTTGCCGGAAAACAGCAAAAGTAAGCTGAACCGCTCGCTATATTTGGCACAATGTGGCAACGCTGTTAAGGCGATAGTTACTTATCGATGAAGGGTAAATTTGGCTTTGAGAAAACCAAATCGGTTAACTCTAGCATTAAATTAAATTTGCGTTTAGCTAAGCGAAAATTTAACCGGACATTGAGAAATTGGGCCTAAATATGAATATCTCGGCCAAATCAAGTCCGATTTAAGAGTTTGAGGCCATTTTGGAAATGTGAGAATGCATACTTTAAATGCCAAATAAAATGAAAAATTATATTTAATGCACTTTGATCAAAATCGAGTTCAGATTGCGTTGAACTTTTTCGATGTCAAATATACAGAAAACATTAAACTAAAATTTTTTTAATATTATAAGATTTTATTTATTTAGTTTTCAAATTTCTTGTATAATAATATAATATAAAAAATCATATATATAATAATAAATATAATAAAATAACAATAAAATAAGGTTTATTTTCGTAATTTAAGCAGTTTCTATGATGTATAAAAAATTTAATTTAATTTAAAAAAGGGTTTTATTTAACAATATATTTCTTCTTTAAATGTATTAAGATGCTTTAACGGTTGAAGCTTGTTGTGTCCGTGCCGATTAAATGTTTTTTCTTGAAATTCAAAGGTATAGTTTGCAGAGCAGCTCGTCTTTGACTATGATATCTGTAATTAAAAAGCATGAAATGTTGTATGTATTACTCAGAAAAGGAAATTGATATATAATTAGAATACATAAATTAAACAAACACAAATTTATATGTAAGAATTACTCATAAAAATATATATTTTGTTTTTGCTTAGCATGTGCATGAATTGTCGGCGTACAAAAAGATTGCTGCATTAAGTAATTACTTCTAAGCAAAAACGAAAATCGCATCATAACTTAAGGCCAGCATTATTAAATCCTTGCAGATTATTGAAAAACTCTCTTAAGCTCATCTAAAACTAAAACGAAACAAGAGTAAGAAGGCTCTAGTCGAGAAATCCCGGCTCGGACATACCCTTTATCCCATACGTAATGCGTAAAATTTTAACCAATATAATTGTAGCACTGAAAAAAGCAGCCAAGTGCAACGCGTTCAAAAACGCGCACAACTAGCCTTCTTCGAAAAATGAATGCTGCGCAGTATAATCGTTCAAAGAATGACGCCTTTTTAAAAAATTAATGCTGGCTGGTATAGTATATACTGGTGGGTAGCCATGGGGATGGTTCAAGGAATGACGCGTTTTAAGTCGCGCGCGTGTTTGACCTTTAGCGTTTTGGTTTCCCATGTGTTATGTGTTATGTATTTTTTCAGTCCTATAAATGAGGATTTAAAAGCTTTGTATTGGCTTTAACTGGAATATGAATTGGCTTTGATTAATTAAAAAGATTGTGAGACAAGCTTAAAAGCATCAAGCTATAACCACATCTGCAGTCAAACGTAATGAAATTACATTTCGCTTGCATAAGCAATTTGTTTATATTTATGAGTTGTATCTTTGCATTAGCCAACTGGAAACGGGATGAGGAGTTACGCATTCGCATTCGCACTCGTTCCGGCTGAAATGGGAAAAACTCGGAAACAAAGTCCGCCAAGCAAACACGCATCACAAAATCCTCTATAGCGGCTAAGCTGCATCACACACGACTAGAGAGAGAGAGAGAGAGAGAGAACAACCCATCATTCTCTGCTCCCTAAGCTCTGAGCCCTGAGCCTGTGTTTAGTCAGTCTGCATCTTTTGTTTAGTATTTTCGCAAAATTCATTTTGAGGCATAGAAGATTTTAATATGCAGCACTTTATCGCTGCACTGCAGTGGTTACTGCATCCACCCCACCCACCAAATCCTTTACCCCACACACAAACACACACACACATACACATGGCTAATTTATGCTGAAAGTTGGCTCACTGTTTATCTTTACAGTTTGGTGTGGCTGGCTGCTGGGTGGGATGTGGGATGTGGACCAAGTCAAGTCAACCCGCACGAAAGGATTTGCAATGAAATGCACAATAATTCACATTACACATCCACTTGGAAACTAAGTTGCAAAAGAAAACTTATATCAAGCCAACTTCCAACTGAACACATCTCAATTGAATCCAAATCCTGATGCTTGTTGACTCAGTCACATTTGCACATTCGACCTTCGAACAGAACGCATTCAGTAGTCATTCATTCATTAATGTTGATAATTTTTTTGGCAAGTTCAAGTTGAATGAGACACAAGTATACTATACGATATGTATTTTTACCAAATCTATTACAAATTTCTATATATATGTATATGAAAATACCTTGGGCACTCAGTCTTGGCAAGCGCTCAACATTCAAAGGCGGAAACAACTTAAAAATAAGTTTACAAATTAGTCAAGAATTCGGATTGTGAGATGTTTATATTTTGTTTTTGTGTTACTCGGACGCACGTTTACCCGAGCACGCAAAAACAGCTGTTTCAAACACTTTGGCCAGGCCAGAGGCCTCTGGGCCCATATACTAATGTATATAAATGTTCATGTGTACATACATATATGTATATAGAGAGCCTAGAGCCGATTGAGAGAGGCCAACAAGCAACAAGCTGCTTACGAAGCAAGTGCCCACTACACGCCCTACACCCCACTCGCATCCTCTGACCCGCAACCCCACAGCCCACAGTGCCGGCGAGAGAGAGAGAAAATGGCTTATTGCCTTTGTGGCACAGTGTGTCAAGAAGCTGCGAATCAAAACCCAAAAAAAGTTTGCCATACAGCACGGAACATGAGGTAACTTAGGGGTATAAATAAGCCTACATTCCACTATATGTGAAAGCCTCTAATATGTTTCTTTTGTTTAAGAATATTTCGATTATAGAACTTTTCCTTTCTCAGCCCATTATTTTCTCTTAGTATGTTTTGTGTATAGCCGAATCACTGTGCAGTGAGATACATTTTGCTCTACATGGCTGCCGCATGCTGCGTGCCGCAGTATTCGGCACTCGGCATTTGGCAATCGGCATTTTCGTAGTCGCCGTTGTTCCGTGCTCGTCAGTCTAGAGAGTAATATCGACACGAAAAGTAAGTTAGACGTGGGTCCGTTGGCCCACAGCACCATCGAGTATATATATATATATATATATATATGTGCACATATATAGTATATGCGCACAAATGTGACGAAACACATGGAAAACGTGGAAAATCCATGCGTGATTCAACGCGCCGCAACGGATTCCAGCGCGTGTGTTCTGTAATTTGTGTGAAAATTGTGAAAATTGCATAAGAAATGCAATTAATTAACGGAAAAAATATGAAGAATTCAAAGAAAATTCCGAATCTGTGCTAGTTTTTTGTGCTGCCCAGGTCTTTGCGTGTGATATTTTTGGATATGTGTGCGCTCGTCGCTTGTTCGGGCGCGTTCGGTACGCGTTCGTGCGCGCGTTGAAACCAAAAATAAACACACGACTGTGCTGCCAACCAAATAGTCTGCTCACTAAAATTGAGCATCGAATCAAGTGCTGCTGGCACATATTGAAATCTCTAGAATCTAGACAAATACTAGATGTCGATGTGCCATTAGTGTGCCGGGTACATACATACTTACATATACATATGTATGTTTGATGCTGCGTTCATTGCGTGTCAATCAGACCCTGGATTACTGATTGGCCGCATTGGGAGCGTCCTAGTGATATGTTCATCCAATAATATACCATTCGCAACGGATCCTCGTACAATCCTAAAGGACGAAAAAAAAAACAACAATTATTAATAAGTGCTACAAATATAATAAAACAATTATAACTTATAGTGCAACATTAGTTTTAATATAAATTTATGTATATGCCACATTCATTTGTATCATGATGCTATCGATTGCCAAAGAATTCTTTTCTATCTAGTATCTGAATGTCGAATATTTGGATACACATGTTTAGTCTACATAACGTCCAAGTGTATCTATTGGCAACAAGTATGGGTCTACAGTAATTTTGGCAAGATACCAAACGAATAGAATCCAACTATTTATACAATTAGGCATACTTATTATATACACACACAACATTTGAATGAGGCGCCCATAAATCGAGCGAGAAAACCACGCGAATCGGGATGCACAACAAACTTACAAATGACACACACACACACACAGAGAAAGGCGACAGCAAAACAAATAACCAAAAACCGGCTAAACAGCTGTGCAAAATTGGCAAGCAAAAGCGCATTTCGAAAAAAGCAAAAGACGAGCCCTCTACTACACATAGTGGGAGAGCGAGAGAGTGAGAGAGAGGGAAAGAGTAGTACATAGGTGCTCTCGTGAGAGTCAATCTATATAAATAGCCATAGTTAATATACCAAATTCTTTTGAACAATTTTTAGTATAGCCAAATAAATCTCTGAAAAATGCCAAAAATAATTTTTAGTTAAAGTGGTTTATCGATAAGTATCGACCATTTATTACTGAAGTGTGTGTAAAATGCTGGCAATAATTTTTAAAATATTTGACAGCTTTGAAAATTTGCTTTAGATATGCAAAAGTTACAAATATGATAAAAAAAAAAAGAGACCTAAAAATGGCAATTTTATTCAATGTCCACATGAATTAAATTTAATTTAAATTAAAAATTTTTTTGCATCAAACCTCTTATAATTCCCAACTGGTTCTTGCTTGATGGAAGCTACCTTAAGCCTTCCCATTGCCACTTGACTTAGTCTTGCCATTAGTGCTAGTGTGTGTGTGTTAATCTTTCTCAATATTTCACTCACTCAAAACATTTTCTCAGAATCTCTCTCTGTTTTAGAATCTGTTACTCAGAATCTCTCTCTCTCTCACTCAAAATTTCTCTATCTCTCTCACTCAGAATCTATCTCTCTCTCTCACTCAGAATCTATCTCTCTCTCTCACTCAGAATCTATCTATCTCTCTCACTCAGAATTTCTCTATCTCTCTCACTTAGAATCTATCTCTCTCTCTCACTCAGAATTAATCTATCTCTCTCTCTCACTCGAAATCTCTCTCAGTCAGAATCCCGCTCTCTCACACACTCAGAATCTTCCTCTCTCTCACACGCTCAGAATCTTTCTCTCTCTCACACACACAGAATCTTTCTCTCTCTCACACACACAGAATCTTTCTCTCTCTCTCTCTCTTACACACACACACTCCCTTACTCAGAATCTCTCTCTCTCTCTCTCACACACTCAGAATCTTTCTCTCTCTTTCTCTCACATTCAGAATCTCTCTTTCTCTCTCTCACACACACATACTCAGAATATCTCTCTCTCTCTCATTTAGAATCTCTGTCTCTCTCACACTCAAAATCTCTCTCTTTTCCTCACACACACTCAGAGTCTCTCTCTCTCCCTCTATCTCATTCAGAATCTCTTTCTCTCTCTTCTTCTCTCTCTTATTCAGAATCTTTCTTTCTCTCTCTCTCACACACACTCAGAATCTCTCTCTCTCTCTCACGCACTTAGAATCTCTCTCTTTCTCCCTCATTCAGAATCTCTCTCTCACTCTTAAACACTTAGATTTTCTCTCTCACTCAGAATCTGTGTCTCTCTCTCTCTATCTCTCTCTCTCACACACACTTAGAATCTGTCTCTGTGCTAGATTTGTGGTTAATAGCATTTAAAAAAAAAAAATTTTCAAATGTTTTGAAAAGTTGCCAGATCTAGCAACTTAATTGCTAAACTGGCATCACTGGTGTGCATATACAATAAAAGAACGTGTGTTTCCAAGAAAGTTTTTTTAACGCCTCTTATAAAATCCTTTCGAAATCAGGAAACCAGCAGAAAGTATAAAAATAAACGAAAAAAGTTCCATATTATTCTGATTGGACGCTGCAGTCGTTGCGTTAACCAGCAAAATGGCTGAAGCGGAAGGAGGTTCCGAGCAGGATGATGTTTCATTCCTGAGAACGGTAAGTACAGCTATACACAACCATACGTATACTTAATCACACATATAGTGGCAAAAGCTAGAAAGCATTGAAACAACATCTAAAATCAATTACGTTCACTCAATAAAGTAAAACGGGGATTTCACACAATTGATGTCATAAAACACTCATACACACACACACATAAACACACATCGCTCAGGATAGAAAGTGAGGACAGGACATGAAAGGGATATACGAATTGTATTGCATTTATTTATGGATGCCGGATGTTCACAGACACACCGCTAACTTTCTTGATGGCTGCCAATAAATTTGAAAGTCAGGTCCACACACTTTCAATCACAGCAGCTTCATCACGTACAGTTTAAAGCTTGCACCAGATTTGTTATCTCATTTTACATACAAACACAAGCAGACTTTTGGGTTGGTCAAAATAAGAAGTAACCAGACAAATGCACCGATGACAGTCTATAGATAGATCAATGCCTACACCTGGCGCCCCAAAATGACAGTCATTATGTGTGTGTAAATATGTATTTGTAGTTCGATATACCTACATATATCTCTCTTCGAAATAAATAAATAGCAGTTGGCATCGAAACCGTCCTTAATCTTTCAAGGTCTAACCCCCCTGGGGGGTCAAGAAGGTCAGCATTGGCACCTTGCTGCAATAAATAAACATTCGACTTCGAATCAAGCGGGTTGAGTTTTTCCCACAGGCAATTTCTGGTATGATGACCATATCTATTGCGCTATTCCAGCTGCCCGCAGGCTTTGTTGATGCTGGAAATTCAATAAATATGCTTGAAATATACGGCTTACACAAGTGTGCCTTCTTTTTGCCTTCCTTTCTACCTACATAAATTGACGATTTATATATATTTTTTGTTTTAATGTGAAATGAATGTTCGTGTTCGCCCAGGACAGCTACGTCTGGGGAGCACTTGCCGTTGTCTTTGCCGTCAAATTAGAGTTAAGACAAATTCGAAGAAGTTTATAGTAATGCCTGGCTTTGAAAGACCACATATTATGTATGTATCAGAAGTTAGTTGTCAATTGGCAAAAGTCACTTTAGATGCTTCTATTCTACATATACATACATATATATATATATATGCCGACTTGCATATTTAGTTGTAGGCTGGAGAGCTGGCTAGCCAGCTGGCAATGATGCTGCATCAGGATTTGGTCATTTCGTTTCCATTTAAATTATGTAAATTGCTCGATTCGAAATCCATTACCGTTCATTTAACTTCGACTACACACAACAATGTTTTGGCCACAATCCCATCTGACTTGGCAACGAGTTCAGGTTCGAATCGAGGTCGATGTTGGTGTCGGTGTTGGTATCGGTGCCGGGCTTGTGGTCGGGGATGATGCCTCAAAATTCGACACAAACACCCTCGCACACACAATCGGACCCTTTTCTCATCGATTCATTGGCCCCCAACCGGCCATGTTGCCATGTTTCCTCATTTTGCGTGTGCATAGCTTTTGGTTGACTGGTCAATCAGGAAGATAGTTGAGACTGTATGGGGGAGTGTGGTAGGTGGGCGGGGTGGTAATGTGACAATTGCCAATTGGTATTTAGGCGTCAACATGCATGATGATTGAAATGATGTGTCGTGACATAAACACAGTGCGATTATTAATATGATCTCTCTTTGACTATTTACAGGAAGATATGGTCACGCTCTCCTGCACTGCAACAGGAGAACGTGTCTGTTTGGCCGCTGAGGGATTTGGTAATCGGCATTGTTTCCTTGAAAATATTGCCGATAAAAATGTGCCACCCGACCTGTCTCAATGCGTTTTTGTCATTGAACAGGCTCTGTCGGTGCGTGCCCTGCAGGAGCTAGTGACAGCAGCTGGATCGGAAACCGTAAGTCCTTTAAAAATACTATACTTATTAGCATGTGCCATGAGTACATTTATTGTCATGTATCCAAAACTCCCAACTGGTTGTTGTACGCTACTTCCGCGCATATCTATCTCCCACAAAACATTTCCAAAAAGATAAAAATATTTCTATATATTTCGTTGGGTATAAATTAATAAAAAACTACCTTTTCCTTTCTCTCTTTCTTTCACTATCCTTGCATGATTCCTCTATAAATTTCATTTCTATATTACACGATTTGTAATCTATAAATTTCTCGTTATTTTTCAAAATTTTTCTAAAAAACAAAATACAATACACAACAGGATAGTCAACTTGTAAGTATACAGAATATTCTTTACTGGTATTTTGGTATTTTCAATAAAAACAATCGCGCTTCTCTTTCTCTCTTTTTACTGCTGTTTTCTCTATCTTACTCTTTTGGACTAATGTAGTCGTTGTAACTACTTATTACTTTATGTATAATGCTATTATCGCTTCTACTGCTTCTGTGTCTCTGTCTAGCAGGCTTCAGCTATTCTAAGCAATTAGCATTTTTTACTTAACCCTCACTCTTTCTCTCTCTCTCTCTATCTGTCTCTCTTTGTAAATGTTGTTTTTCCACGATTTGTAAAGGCGAACCGTGCTGTGGGTTTAGCTATCAAGCACAATTCAACTACACTCAATCGCACCTAACAATATGCTGTTATCATTGACACACAATCAAAGAGCTAAACTTTAAATATTACAATCTACACAAGCATCGTTCAACTTATCCTTGCATTCTCAATTAACTAGAACTACAACTAAATGCTAACTATGAGCACTTGGAATAATACATTTTAAGTAATAATTATTTTGTGTTTTTAGTAGCATAGAAAACCCCTGCAATCCCTTTTAATCTTTCCAAAGGTTATACAGGGCAAGCATTCACTAACTAGTATTTAAATCCTTAGGGTAAGGGCACTGGATCTGGCCATAGGACACTACTATATGGCAACGCCATACTTTTAAGGCATCACAACAGCGATATGGTGAGTTAGTCTCTAAAGAGTTTCAAATTGTCAAACTTACTGATTCTGTCTGCCTTTTAGTATTTGGCTTGTCTGTCCACATCATCGTCGAATGATAAGCTCTCTTTCGATGTGGGCCTGCAGGAGCATAGCCAGGGTGAGGCCTGTTGGTGGACAGTCCATCCAGCTAGCAAGCAACGTTCCGAGGGTGAAAAGGTTCGAGTAGGTGATGATTTGATTTTGGTGTCAGTGGCCACCGAACGATATCTGCACACGACCAAAGAGAACGAGCAGTCAATTGTGAATGCCAGCTTCCATGTTACACACTGGTCTGTGCAGCCCTACGGCACGGGTATTTCACGCATGAAGTATGTCGGCTATGTGTTTGGCGGAGATGTCTTACGTTTCTTTCATGGCGGCGACGAGTGTCTGACCATACCCAGCACTTGGGGACGGGAGGCAGGTCAAAAGTATGTATCGCCAACTACCTGAAAAGAAAGAAACTTTAGCTAAATATCTATGTTTTTTTATCGACAGCATTGTCATATATGAAGGTGGTGTGGTTATGGCACAGGCACGTTCTCTGTGGCGTCTGGAGCTGGCGCGCACCAAGTGGACGGGTGGTTTTATAAACTGGTATCATCCTATGCGTATACGTCATATAACAACGGGACGCTATTTGGGCGTCAACGATAGCAACGAGCTGATTCTTGTGAAGAAAGAGGAGGCCTCGATTGCAACGACGACTTTCTGCCTAAGGCAAGAAAAAGACGATGAAAAGAAGGTGCTCGAGGATAAGGATTTGGAAATAATCGGTTCGCCGATCATTAAGTACGGTGATACCACCGTCATAGTACAGCATTGTGAGTCTAGCTTGTGGCTCAGCTACAAGAGCTACGAAACGAAAAAGAAGGGCGTGGGCAAGGTCGAAGAGAAGCAGGCCATATTGCACGAGGAAGGCAAGATGGACGATTGCCTGGACTTCTCGCGCTCCCAGGAGGAAGAATCGAAGACGGCACGTGTCATCCGCAAGTGCAGCAGTCTCTTTACCCAGTTTATTACGTAAGTAATTGTTAATATCTTCACTTCACGTGTTTACTATTTAACTATTTGTCACTGTAGCGCCTTGGAAACATTGCAGTCAAATCGTCGGCACTCAATATTTTTCCAAAAAGTTAACCTAAATGAGATGGTCATGTGTCTGGAGGATTTAATCAACTATTTCTCGCAGCCAGAGGATGATATGGGTAAGTTTAAAACCCCCAAAAGCTGGTTATACTTTCTAATGCCACTGTTATGCCTTTTTAGAACACGAGGAGAAACAAAACCGTTTCCGTGCCTTACGAAATCGACAGGATCTGTTTCAGGAAGAGGGCGTTCTTAATCTTATTCTAGAGGCTATTGACAAAATCAACATCATAACCTCACAGGGCTTTCTGGCCAGCTTTTTGGCAGGCGATGAAACTGGACAGAGCTGGGATCTCATCTCAACGTACTTGTATCAACTACTCGCAGCTATAATCAAGGGAAACCACACCAATTGCGCCCAGTTTGCCAACAGCAATCGCCTTAACTGGTTATTCTCCCGTCTCGGCTCACAGGCATCCAGTGAAGGATCTGGCATGTTGGATGTGCTGCATTGTGTACTCATCGACTCGCCTGAAGCGCTGAACATGATGCGGGACGAGCACATCAAAGTAATTATTTCACTGCTAGAGAAGCACGGTCGTGATCCCAAGGTCCTTGATGTCCTGTGCTCACTCTGTGTGGGTAATGGAGTTGCAGTGCGTTCCTCTCAAAACAATATCTGTGACTTTCTGCTGCCCGGCAAGAATCTTTTGCTGCAAACTCTGCTCGTGGACCATGTGGCCAGCATTCGGCCCAATATCTTTGTTGGACGCGTCGATGGATCGTCCATGTACCAGAAATGGTATTTCGAAGTGACAATGGATCATATTGAGCAGACCACACACATAATGCCACATCTGCGCATTGGATGGGCCAACACATCTGGCTATGTACCCTATCCGGGCGGTGGCAAGAAGTGGGGTGGAAATGGAGTGGGAGATGATCTCTACTCCTTTGGCTTCGATGGCGCTTTTCTGTGGACAGGCGGACGAAAATCCCTTGTTGTGGATGCCTTGCCAGAAGAGCCATATATAAGGAAGGGCGATGTCATTGGTGTGGCCATCGATCTCTCCGTACCGGTCATAACCTTTACCTTCAATGGCGCCAAAGTGCGCGGTTGCTTCAGAGACTTCAACTTGGATGGCATGTTCTTTCCGGTAATGAGCTGTTCCTCAAAGCTCAGTTGTCGCTTCCTGTTTGGCGGTGATCATGGTCGCTTGAAGTATGCACCACCCGTTGGCTTCTCGGCGCTAGTACAATGCCTGATGCCGCATCAGATTTTGAGTCTAGATCCATGCTTCTACTTTGGCAATCTTAGCAAGAATGTATTGGCTGGCCCCTGGCTCATTGAAGACGATACACCGTTTGTGCCCAAGCCTGTGGACACTACAGGCGTTTCCCTGCCCAGCTCAGTGGATCAAATAAAGGAAAAGCTGGCTGAAAATATACACGAGATGTGGGCCTTGAATAAGATCGACGCTGGCTGGTCATGGGGCGAGCATCGGGATGACTATCATCGCATACACCCTTGCCTTACACAGTTCGAGAAGCTGCCCGCAGCTGAAAAGCGTTACGACAATCAACTAGCAGTTCAAACATTAAAGTAAGCAATAATGAACGTCCTTTAGAATTATTATTAAACTCTACTTAACAGGACAATCATTTCCTTGGGCTATTATATAACAATGGACAAGCCACCGGCACGCATACGCCCCGTCCGCCTGCCCAATGAGATCTTTATGCAGGCCAACGGCTATAAACCGGCACCACTTGACCTGAGCGCTGTGACGCTGACGCCAAAGCTTGAGGAGCTCGTCGATCAGCTGGCCGAGAATACTCACAATTTGTGGGCACGTGAGAGAATTCAACAAGGATGGACTTACGGACTTAACGAAGACTCGGAAAACCATCGCAGTCCACATTTGGTACCCTATTCCAAGGTCGATGAAGCGATCAAGAAGGCAAATCGTGACACTGCCTCCGAAACAGTGCGTACTCTGCTGGTCTACGGCTACGTTTTAGATCCACCCACTGGTGAGGGCACCGAGGCATTGCTGGCTGAGGCGCAGCGTTTAAAGTTTGCCGGATTCAGGACGTATCGTGTGGAGCGCAACTATGCTGTCACCTCCGGCAAATGGTATTTCGAGTTTGAGGTCCTTACAGCTGGTCCGATGAGAGTCGGTTGGGCACGTGCCGACTGCTATCCGGGCGCTATGCTGGGCAGTGAGGATACCAGCTGGGCGTTTGATGGTCACAATGTAAGTATGCAGGGGCAGTATTCGTAGGAAAATAAACGGTAGCATATTGGGTTAAAAGGTCCTTCCTCTATGGTAAGGGTAATGTGATTACATCAATAGGTGCGCTTTTAGCTGAAAACCCAGATTCAAACCCTCACAAATGATATTATAGGTAACTAAAATGCACGCCGGATCAATTGAGCACTTTGGTGTGCGGTATGAGGCTGGTGACGTCATTGGTTGTTTCATCGATGTTAAGGAGCAAACGATCAGTAAGGACCCTAGATGCACTACAACGTTGTAATACGTTGTTTTACTATATTTCGTTTTGATCGAACGCATTTTGTTTAACTCTTCTCTATTTATTCAATAATTATGTTTTTCTCTAATCATTTTTGTTAATTTAGCTATACTCTCATATCTGATCATTAACCCAAAATTTATACAGAGAAGCAACGAATTCAACGGTCAAATAGATACATTCGTACATACCTTAATATCCCACTTAGCTCCATAGATATTCCTCTGAATTTGAACATTTAAACCTATTGCAACTTTTTAGGAAGAGAAAGTCTACGGTGGCAACAGTGAATCCTTCGGGAAACAGTGTGGACCTGGGGATATAGTCGGAGTCTTTTTAGATCTAGCTGATCATACAATTAGTAAGAATCGCTTATACACTCGCTCGTTTGTTGTAATGTAAAATTCCCCACAAGATTATGTACATCCGTGCTTTTGATATCTACTAAATGTCAACCAGCCATTATTTAAGGGTCCCTGCTTAACGAAAGATAAGTAAACAAAGAAAAAAAATCAATGACCGAGAAAACTCTACTTTGTGCTTTTGAAATACATAGTCGATATAAGTCCATCCGGAAATCATGCATTCCAATCGGATTCTTGTTAAATATATAAAAATTAATGCACTTTTAGTGAAATTTTTTAGTACATTCTATATCATCCCCAAAATATTTTTTATGTCACGTCCAACAAATGTCCCATGCCTTAACACCTGATTTTCGTTACTTTGTACACAAAGCCTAACAATCGCATCATATCGAAGGACTACCTACCTAAGCAAAAGGTGACACATCAGCTCATCTTAAATGCTTATTACTACTTAGTTGTATTGCCTGCAATAACACCCTTAGTATTAAGCTTAAACTGCAACTAATATTTGCGAACAAAAAGGAATTCCAAGTATTAGTTAATGTTTCATTCTGGCTACTAATAAATATTTTTCAAATTTGGCATGATAGCTAACAGCTGAATCAGTTTAATCTGCTTTTTTCTGACAAAACATAACCAATTGTAAGAGTTGCATAGAGAATTGTAAGCAATCTTCTAATACGCACGAATTTTTAATAGGACTTTTTTTTCTAGTGCGATGCTTCTTTTTTATGAATTCAGATTTCTATAAATAGGGTCGATAATACTGCAAAGATTTTGATCCGATTAGAACTCTTAATTCATTTAAAAGCTGCTTTCATTGGATATTAATGCAATATTAATCCGTAGTGTTCCATTGTTCCACTAGTTGTAATATAAATATTCAAAAACCTGTACAGGCTTTTCACTTAATGGAGAATTGCTTATGGACGCTTTGGGTGGCGAGACAACATTCGCGGAAGTCACTGCTGAAGGCGTCGGCTTTGTGCCCGCCTGCACTTTGGGTGTAGGCCAGAAAGCTCGTCTTATTTATGGACAAGATGTAGACTCCCTAAAATTCTTTACGACCTGTGGTCTCCAAGAGGGTTACGAGCCATTCTGTGTGTAAGTATTTGTTGTCAATCGACATATTCCGAGTCGCCCAATAATAATATATTGTGTGTTCACAGAAATATGAGGCGACCCGTAACACATTGGTATACCAAGGATCAACCCATCTTTGAGAATACGGAAGAGATGCCAGATTGTCGCATTGATGTCACGCGTATTCCTGGCGGTGCTGATACTCCGCCCCATTTAAAAATCTCGCACAATACTTTTGAGACGATGGAGAAGGCGAACTGGGAATTCCTGCGTCTCTCCCTGCCTGTCACCTGCATGAGTGACTTCATCAGTGAGCAGGAAAAGGCGAGACGCTGGGAAGAGATCAAGATACGCCAATATCGTCTGATGCGAGAAGCTCAGGAGGCGGCAGCACAACTTCAACAGACACAAAATGCAGCACATATGGATCACATGCTAAAGGGTGGATTTAACATGAACGACATCAAGGGATTGACACGCAACTTCGATGACCACACTGAACCCGAAGCAGAACATATGATGCGTGGACCCAATCGACCACCGCGTAAAGGCTCTCTGACCCGTAACATAACATTCGAATCGGACATGACTGCCGCTTTGGACGAAATGCAACGCTCATCTTCAGTACTAGACATGAATGGTCTGGGTGACGATTTGGACGATAAGAAGAAACGCGGTCGCAGCCCATTCAAGTTCTTCTCAAAGAAATCTCGCGATCAAAGCCGCGAGAAAAACGGTGCAAGAACTGCCGACACCTCGTTGGAACGCCGGAATACGGTAGCTCATGGCAGAAATGTTGTCAATCAGCAGATGACAACCAGAACACCAACACTGAGACTAAACAATGTAAGTGAATGTAAAAATGTTTACTAGAATATGAATTAAACTCTGCAAAATTTATAGGCTGAAATACCACCCAGCCCTGTTCCACAGGGTCCCAAGCAGCTCAGCTCTACCAATTTGGGTCAGCCTAACGTGGAATCTTCTGGAAATGAGATGTTTGATGCCGAGTGCCTGAAACTAATCAATGAGTACTTCTATGGCGTACGCATCTTTCCAGGCCAGGATCCCACGCATGTGTATGTGGGCTGGGTGACCACCCAATATCAGCTGCACAGTCTCGAATTTAACAAGAACAAGGTACGACGAGGTTCCGTCTACATTGAGGACTACTATGAGGTGCCCATCGAACGCATCGATCGTCAGAGTTGCTACGTTGTACGTGCCGACGAACTATTCAATGAGGTAACCCAAGATGCCTCTGGCAAGGGTGCCTCACAGGGCATGTTCGTGGGATGTTTTGTGGATACGGCAACTGGCATCATTCGCTTTACCTGCGAAGGCAAGGACACATCACATCGCTGGATGATGGAACCAGATACCAAACTGTTTCCAGCTATTTTCGTGGAGGCCACCAGCAAGGAGATCCTACAAATTGAGCTTGGACGAACACCGACAACACTGCCATTATCAGCGGCCGTGCTGCCCACAAGTGACAAGCACATTAATCCTCAGTCGCCACCGCGTCTAAAGGTTCAATGTCTCCGTCCACATCAGTGGGCCCGTGTTCCCAACACATCCCTGCAGGTGCACGCCCTCAAGCTCTCGGACATTCGTGGATGGTCGATGCTTTGCGAAGATCCCGTCTCAATGCTCGCCCTCCACATACCCGAAGAGGATCGATGCATTGACATACTTGAGCTGATCGAAATGGATAAACTGCTTTCGTTCCATGCCCATACTCTTACTCTCTATGCCGCGTTATGCTATCAGTCCAACTATCGAGCCGCTCATGCTCTCTGCCAGCACGTGGATCAAAAGCAGCTGCTTTATGCCATACGGTCAGAGTACATGAGCGGGCCGTTGCGACAGGGTTTTTATGACTTACTGATTGCCTTGCACTTGGAGTCGCATGCCACAACTATGGAGGTATGCAAGAATGAGTATATTACACCATTGGGTGCCGAACTTAAGGAACTGTACGCTGAGGATGAAATGCGGCACTCCCTTCGTTCCCTAGTAACGGAGTCTGTTCGCCCTCAACTTCGTATGACGGAAATCACGTAAGTTGAGTCGGTCTTAATAACCCATTATGGCCCTTAGATTAGTTTCCTGATTTGATACACTGTAACGTATGTACATACCTTAAACATTTCAACGACATAATGCATCTGTGGTATGTGGGAATGTTTGTTCGTTTGCTCATTACTCATTTTACTATTTCCAATACACCTGCACTGATCCAATACTCAATGCACCATCAACCGATACTGATACCGATACCGAAACCGAAACCGATCACCACAACAACAACAACAACAACTCAACCCCGTTCAGACCCCCTGTGATTGCAACATCTAGTATGCCAAGTGTTTCTAGCGAACCGATACCCGACATCGATCAGTTGTACTCCCCGAAGTTCCCATTAGAAGTAGTCAGAGAATTTGTCATGGAAGCTCTCAAGGATGCTGTCGAAATAAATCAAGTGCATAACCGCGATCCCATCGGTTGGACAAACGAAAACCTATTTTTGTAAGTGTGTTTTTTAGAAAGAAACTAAGTTGTTATCACCAAAGATATTTTGTATTGTAGGCCACTTATCAAGTTAACGGATCGCCTTCTGTTAGTGGGCGTCCTTACTGATGAGGACGTACAGAAACTATTAGTAATGGTCGATCCAGAGACTTGGGATGTTACTTTTATGAAAGGTGGGAACGGATTAAAAGAGAAGCATACAACAAATATCAGCTATAACTATTTGTTAACTCCGAATCTAATATGTCTTATCAAAATAATATTTCAGAAGGAAAAGACGAGCATCGAAAGGGTCTGCTTACAATGAAAATGGCTGAGGGAGCCAAGCTACAAATGTGCTACCTTTTGCACCATCTGTATGATACTCAGCTGCGCCATAGAGTGGAGAGCATTATTGCGTTCTCGCATGATTTCGTGGGCGATCTACAAACCGATCAGTTACGCCGTTATATCGAGATTAAACAGTCCGATTTGCCAAGTGCTGTTGCGGCCAAAAAGACAAAGGAGTTCCGTTGTCCACCTAGAGAACAAATGAACCAGATTCTGTGCTTTAAGAATCTTGAGGCTGACGATCAGGATAATTGCACCTGTGGTCTTGAGTTGCGCAGTCGCTTAAGCGAATTCCACGATCTTCTCATGCACAAGGTTTCGCTTAATGCGCTGCAGGAGCCGGATGGTACCGAGAGCAATGCAATCGAAGAAATCAAAACGGGCCCCATTTCCAAAATATTTAATTTCATCAATACCGTCAAGGAGCTAGAGGAGGGACCCAAAGAAGTAGAGGAGCCTGAGAAAAAAACACCTGAAGAGGTTTTCCGCAAGGTCCTTATCAAAACCATTGTCAGCTGGGCTGAAGAATCGCAAATAGAGAATCCAAAGTTGGTTCGTGAAATGTTTAGTTTACTTGTACGACAGTATGATACAGTCGGCGAACTAGTGCGAGCTCTAGAGAAAACCTACGTTATCAACAACCGTGCACGAAATGATGTCGCTGAGATGTGGGTTGGATTGAGCCAGATACGCGCTTTGCTGCCTGTCCAAATGAGTCAAGAAGAGGAGGAGTTGATGCGTAAGCGTCTCTGGAAGTTAGTTAACAATGCAACATTCTTCCAGCACCCTGATTTGATACGTATACTGAGGGTTCACGAGAACGTAATGGCCGTAATGATGAATACCCTAGGCCGTCGTGCACAGGCACAAAGCGATGCTCCAGCACAGCCTGAGGGGGCCGAAGGAGTGCCCTCGAAGGAGAAGGACACATCCCATGAGATGGTCGTGGCCTGTTGTCGCTTTTTATGTTACTTTTGCCGTACTGGCCGACAAAACCAGAAAGCAATGTTTGATCATTTCGATTTTCTACTGGATAATGCGAATATATTGTTGGCAAGACCCAGTCTGCGTGGTTCCACACCATTAGATGTGGCATACTCGAGTTTAATGGAGAACACAGAATTAGCTCTGGCGCTTAGGGAGCACTATTTGGAGAAGATTGCCGTTTACCTGTCCAGATGTGGCCTGCAAAGCAATTCTGAGCTTGTTGAGAAAGGCTACCCTGACTTGGGCTGGGATCCCACGGAGGGTGAAAGATATCTGGACTTTTTGCGCTATTGCGTTTGGGTTAACGGCGAGAGTGTCGAGGAGAATGCAAACCTTGTCATTCGTCTTCTTATCCGTCGTCCAGAATGCTTAGGACCGGCCCTAAGAGGAGAAGGAGAAGGTCTCTTCCGTGCAATCGTCGAGGCCAACCGTATGTCGGAGCGCATTTCGGATCGCTGCAAAATGCAAGACGAAGCCGAAGGCACAATTGCCGGTCTTAATTTCACACATCCCCTACCTGAGGGTGAGGAGGACGAGGACTACATCGATACTGGCGCCGCCATATTGAATTTCTACTGTACACTCGTTGACCTTCTGGGCAGATGTGCCCCCGACGTCTCTGTCATCGAGCAAGGCAAAAACGAATCACTGAGAGCTAGAGCTATTTTGAGATCTCTTGTGCCACTGGAAGACCTTCAAGGTGTACTCAGCCTTAAATTCACACTCACACAAACTGCTCCTGGCGAGGAGAAACCGAAATCGGATATGCCCTCCGGCCTTTTACCCAATAACAAGCAGAGCATAGTGTTATTCCTAGAACGTGTCTATGGCATTGAAACGCAGGATCTCTTCTATCGACTACTCGAAGATGCTTTCCTACCCGATCTGCGTACGGCCACTATTTTAGATAAGAGTGATGGATCTGAGAGCGACATGGCCTTAGCCATGAATCGCTACATTGGCAACTCAATCTTGCCACTGCTTATAAAGCACTCAAAGTTCTATAATGAGGCTGAAAACTATGCGAGCCTCTTGGATGCGACACTGCACACGGTCTATAGGTTGTCCAAGAACCGTATGCTAACCAAGGGGCAACGTGAGGCAGTATCCGATTTCCTAGTAGCATTGACATCACAAATGCAACCTGCCATGCTTCTTAAGCTTTTGCGCAAGTTGACTGTTGATGTATCCAAGCTATCAGAGTATACGACAGTAGCACTCAGGGTGAGTTGAAAAACTTCATTTAAGTTTAATTAAATTAACATCTTTCTTCCATTTCTGTTAGCTGCTCACACTGCACTTCGATCGATGCGCTAAGTACTATGGCTCGACTCAAGGTCAAGGCATTTATGGAGCTTCTTCAGATGAGGAGAAGCGCTTGACAATGCTTCTGTTCTCGAACATTTTTGACTCGCTGAGCAACATGGACTATGACCCGGAACTGTTCGGTAAAGCCCTGCCCTGTCTAACAGCTATCGGCTGTGCTCTGCCACCCGATTATAGTTTATCGAAGAACACCGATGAGGATTACTATGGCAGACAAATGGGCGCACCAGATCAGCCGCAATATGTACCAAATCCCATCGATACCAACAATGTACATTTGGAAAATGATTTAAATTCGTTGGTCCAAAAGTTCAGCGAACACTATCACGATGCTTGGGCCAGTCGCCGATTGGAAGGTAGCTGGACATATGGCGAAATACGTTCAGATAACGATCGCAAGCATCCACGACTAAAGCCCTACAATATGCTCACTGAATACGTACGTAGTTAATATTATAACAATCATCTCAATCAACTGGCAAATCTACTCATCGCTAACCGCAATCATATGCATAATGTGCACTTAACTTAAATTTAAGTTTTTAAATCAATATATTTTCATTGTACTAATAAGGTTGTGTATTTTTGCAGGAACGTGAGCGTTACCGTGATCCGGTTCGTGAATGCCTAAAGGCTCTCTTGGCCATAGGCTGGACTGTTGAACACTCCGAAATGGATTTGCCACTGAATCATCGTGGCTCTACTCGACGCCAATCGAAGCCTCAAATTGTATGTATCCGAACCTACGTTCAACTAACGAAACTCTCCTAACATTTTGGTAAAACCTCTTGTAAATTTCTTTTCCAATTTCGTTTCCAATGGAAATCCCCTAACACAAACACAAACAATTGGCCTGAACTATCTGTACTTCACTTGCCTGACTTATGACTTAACAAAAAAACTGTGGCGCTAAAACCCATAGAATGAATTTCAGAGTGAGGGCAGTCCTTTCAACTACAATCCACATCCTGTGGACATGAGCAATCTGACGCTTAGCAGGGAAATGCAGAACATGGCTGAGCGTTTGGCCGAAAACTCCCATGACATATGGGCAAAAAAGAAGAACGAAGAGTTGAATGGCTGCGGTGGTGTTATTCATCCACAATTGGTGCCATATGATTTTCTTACCGATAAAGAGAAGAAAAAGGATCGCGAGCGTTCGCAGGAATTCCTTAAATACATGCAATATCAGGGATACAAACTACACAAGTAAGTACACCACACAGTCCCTTCATATTCAAAATTCAACTGTTTTGATCAACTTTGTTATAGGCCGTCCAAGGGTGGCGCAGTTGAAGAAGGCGGCGCCACACAGGCAGCTGTTGAGCTACGCTTTTCCTATTCGCTGCTGGAGAAGCTCATTCAGTATCTCGATCGTGCAACAATCAACATGAAACTGCTGAAACCATCAACTACGTTCAGTCGACGTACTTCGTTTAAAACCGCATCGCGGGACATTAAATTCTTTTCGAAGGTCGTGCTGCCATTGATGGAGAAGTATTTCGCGACACATCGCAATTACTTTATTGCCATTGCGACGGCCACCAACAACGTGGGTGCTGCATCGCTTAAGGAGAAGGAAATGGTTGCATCTATATTCTGCAAGCTGGCAGCTCTCTTGCGCAATCGCTTGAGCGCCTTTGGACCCGATGTCCGTATTACCGTGCGCTGTCTGCAAGTGCTTGTTAAGGGCATCGACGCCAAGACATTGACCAAAAACTGTCCCGAATTCATTCGCACATCCATGTTGACGTTCTTTAACCAAACATCCGATGATCTGGGCAACACCATCTTGAATCTACAGGATGGCAAGTACAGCCATTTGCGTGGCACTCATCTGAAAACATCCACATCATTGGGATATGTGAATCAGGTGGTGTTGCCTGTGTTAACAGCGATGTTTGACCACCTGGCAGCTTGCGATTATGGCAGTGATCTTTTACTGGATGAGATTCAGGTGGCCTCCTATAAGATCCTCGCTGCTCTGTACCATTTGGGAACGGATGCTACCTTGACACACGATCGCAAGTATCTGAAAACAGAAATTGAACGGCATCGGCCTGCATTGGGTTCGTGTCTGGGGGCTTACAGCTCTTGCTTCCCGGTGGCCTTTCTGGAGCCACATCTTAACAAGCACAATCAGTACTCCTTGCTTAATCGCATTGCGGATCACTCGCTGGAGGCACAGGATATAATGGTTAAAATGGAAAGCTGTATGCCCAATTTGGAAGCGATTCTCAGTGAGGTGGATCAATTTGTTGAGTCGGATAAAACATATAATGATGCACCACATATCATTGATGTTATTCTGCCTTTGCTCTGTGCCTACCTGCCCTTCTGGTGGTCCCAGGGACCTGATAATGTCAGTCCAACTAGTGGCAACCATGTGACAATGGTTACTGCAGATCATATGAATTCTCTGCTGCGCAATGTCCTAAAAATGATTAAGAAGAACATTGGCAACGATAATGCACCCTGGATGACAAGGATTGCAGCCTACACCCAGCAAATTATAATAAACACCTCTGAGGAGCTGCTAAAGGATCCATTCCTGCCGCTGGCAGAGCGCGTCAAGAAGCGCACAGAGAACATGCTGCATAAGGAGGAGAGCATGCGAGGCTTTATTAAGTCGGCCACCGATGATACGTCCCAAGTGGAGACACAGTTGCAGGAGGATTGGAATCTGCTCGTGCGTGACATATACTCGTTTTACCCATTGCTCATCAAGTACGTCGATCTGCAGCGCAATCATTGGCTAAAGGATAATATTCCCGAGGCTGAGGAGCTTTACAACCATGTCGCAGAGATCTTTAATATCTGGTCAAAGAGTCAATACTTCCTAAAGGAAGAGCAGAACTTTATATCGGCCAACGAAATCGATAACATGGCCTTAATCATGCCAACAGCTACACGCCGTTCGGCCATTTCGGAGGGTGCGCCGGCTGTGGGCGGTAAAGTTAAAAAGAAGAAGAAGAACCGAGACAAGAAACGTGACAAAGATAAGGAGGTGCAGGCAAGTCTCATGGTCGCCTGCCTGAAGCGTCTTCTGCCCGTTGGACTCAATTTGTTTGCGGGTCGAGAACAGGAGCTGGTGCAGCACTGCAAGGACAGATACTTGAAGAAGATGAACGAATACGATGTCATCGAATTTGCGCGTAATCAACTGACACTGCCCGACAAACTGGATCCCTCTGATGAGATGTCCTGGCAGCACTATCTATACTCAAAGCTAGGCAAAAGCGAAGAGCCTGTGGATGAGCAGGCGCTGGAGAAGGTTAACAGCAATGCCAACGAGAAGGGTAAAGACAAGACGACAGAGACTGTCGATCGAATTGTGGCAATGGCAAAGGTTCTGTTCGGCCTGCACATGGTAAGTCAAATGAAAATTTAGAAAAATATTTGGTATTGCAAATACTACGTTAACTCGTAAAGCAACAATCTTTCTATCTATTGTTTTAACTATTTTTTAATCTTTTCCAATTGATTTATTCTTATTAGACATATACTTTTTTAACTTTGCACATTTGAAACCTTTTTTTTTCGATTTAAAACTCTTCAACAACAATCTACTCGAACACTTTACAACCAACAACAAATAATTTTTCGAACAAATGCTGACGAAATCGTGAACGAAACAATTACAGATCGACCATCCACAACAGCAGAGCAAAAATGTCTACAGGAGTGTTGTATCGATCCAAAGGAAGCGTGCTGTAATCGCATGTTTCCGTCAAACATCGCTACATTCTTTACCCAGGTTATTACCGAATTACTATTAACTGCATATATGTAACAAAAACAAAGATCCCGTTACAATGACGCGAAAGTTTAGCAAGATCGACACGAAATGAATAGTTATATTTTAGTTGTTAGCAAAACTTACACAGACACGTCTTTAGTTCAACACTTGGTACATACAAATGTATTAATTTGAGTTAAAATTATTAACTTATTTATCATTTCACGTTTCGCACTGTGTTTTTTCACATTGATCACCTGTTTTCAACTAAAATGTACTAAAACGCAATACCAGTTAGTGTGACCATAGTCATCCTAACCCTTTTATACCATTTGAATTGTTGATGTATTTTTTATGCTCTTGCTTGCTATCCATTATATACTGCTCCATATAGGCATCCGGCGAAAAGAACAAAACGAAACGTTGGAGTTCAAAAATTTCGGCCACTCGACGCCAGGCAATCATTTCAAGCTTACGCGCCAAGCATCTCTATCGTTTGAGCAGGTGGTAGTCATGTGAATTACTAATATCTTATAAACACACACAAGTAGAGCATTTGAAATTCAAATAAGTACACACAAAAAAAACTAACATATACTAAACGCATGCCATTTAATGATTGCCTTGTTAAAGTAACTGTACTTAATAATTTTTTATTTACACACCTCCGCAGACATCGTGCTTGCAATATTTTTGCACGCACCTATTACGAGCAATGGCTACAGGAGGAGAACGTGGGCCAAGAAGTGATGATCGAGGATCTAACACAGACGTTCGAGGAATCCGAAAAGTCAAAGAAGGACGAGGAGGAGGCTGAGGGTAAGCCTGATCCATTGACCCAGCTGGTAACCACTTTCTGTCGCGGAGCTATGACAGAGCGCAGTGGTGCGCTACAAGAGGATCTTTTGTACATGTCGTATGCCCAAATTGCTGCCAAATCTTGCGGTGAGGAAGAGGAGGAGGGCGGCGATGAGGGTGGTGAGGGCGGCGAAGGTGGTGAAGAGAGCGAAGGCACAAGTATTCATGTAAGTTAAGCCATTACTAACCAATTGCAGAATTAATCAGACCAATTATTAACCCAATCATGCTTTCCAATCAATCATTTTCGATTGAAAGTGGCGCATGTCCCAACTAATGGTAACTACTTACCTATCTGCTTTATCAATATACTAAACAACAAATCACACCCATTGTAATATGAATTTGAAACCAATTGGAACAGGAACAAGAAATGGAGAAACAGAAGCTGCTCTTCCATCAGGCGCGTTTGTCGAATCGTGGCGTTGCCGAAATGGTGCTGTTGCACATTTCCGCCTCCAAAGGTATACCTTCGGAGATGGTCATGACGACACTCAATTTGGGCATCGCCATATTGCGGGGCGGCAACATCGACATTCAAATGGGCATGCTCAATCATCTGAAGGAGAAGAAGGATGTGGGCTTCTTTACATCCATTGCTGGCCTTATGAACTCGTGCAGTGTTCTCGACTTGGATGCCTTTGAACGTAACACCAAAGCCGAGGGTAAGTTGTTTCTTGACAACTAAACGTTGTTACGCTTTGAGTGTTAATCCTATTTAGTAGTAGCTATGTAATGTAAGTAGTATCAAATACCTGCTTTTAATTTATTGTGAATGCATCACATTGGCACCACTGTCTATCTCTCATGCATTATTCTGAGTTCTATTATTGATTTGGTCTTTCCTTACACCGACTACTCTCCCCCCCACCACCAACCATCACCCAAAATCAATACTCGCATGCCATCACCATCCCGAAAATACAATACGTACTACTCGTTCCCCGCAAATTATGTTCCCAAACATCCAAAACTTTGCAACAACACAACAAAGAGTATATTCCAAGTGCGGGTGCAGGTCTTGGTGTCGGCTCCGAGGGTGCAGCGGGTGAAAAGAATATGCATGATGCCGAGTTCACGTGTGCTCTCTTCCGGTTTATTCAACTCACCTGTGAAGGCCATAACCTGGGTAAGTCTTAAACACAATTTTATATGCCATCTTCATCTTCATCTTATGTTCTTTCCGTAGAATGGCAAAACTATTTACGTACGCAGGCGGGCAATACGACAACGGTTAATGTGGTCATTTGCACGGTGGATTATCTGTTGCGTCTGCAGGAATCGATCATGGACTTTTACTGGCACTACTCAAGCAAGGAGATCATTGATCCCGCGGGCAAAGCCAACTTTTTCAAGGCCATCGGTGTGGCCAGCCAAGTGTTCAACACACTTACCGAGGTCATTCAGGGTCCATGTACATTGAATCAGCAAGCGCTAGCTCACTCCAGATTGTGGGATGCAGTTGGCGGTTTCCTATTCTTGTTTTCGCACATGCAGGACAAGCTGTCCAAGCATTCGAGCCAAGTGGATTTGCTTAAAGAGCTGCTGAATCTACAAAAGGATATGATCACTATGATGTTATCCATGCTGGAGGGCAATGTGGTTAACGGTACGATCCAAAATCGAATCATTCCTATTTGTATTCAACCTTTTTCTCCTTCAGGCACTATTGGCAAGCAGATGGTGGACACCCTTGTGGAATCGGCTGGCAATGTGGAGCTGATTCTCAAGTATTTCGATATGTTCCTGAAATTGGCTGACCTAATTGAGTCGCCCAGTTTCCATGAGATCGATATGAAGAACGAGGGTTGGGTAATACCCAAGGATTTCAGAGACAAAATGGAACAGTCCAAAAACTACACACCGTATGTATAATATAAGATACATAAGTCTATCAATTCTAATGTCGTTATTTTCCAATCCATAGGGAAGAAATGGATTTCCTTTTGGCCTGCTGTGAACGCAATCATGAAGGTAAAATCGATTACAGAGCCTTCGTCGAACGTTTCCACGAGCCATCAAAGGAGATCGGTTTCAACCTGGCTGTGCTGCTGACCAATCTAAGTGAACACATGCCCAATGAGCCCCGATTGGCGCGATTCCTCGAAACCGCCGGCTCCGTATTGAACTACTTTGAGCCGTTCCTGGGTCGCATCGAAATTTTGGGCAGCTCTAAGCGTATAGAGCGTGTCTACTTTGAGATCAAGGACTCGAACATCGAGCAGTGGGAGAAGCCCCAGATTCGAGAGTCCAAACGTGCCTTCTTCTATTCCATTGTCACGGAGGGTGGCGATAAGGAAAAACTCGAGGCCTTTGTTAACTTCTGTGAGGATGCAATCTTTGAGATGACCCATGCCTCCGGCCTAATGGCCACCGATGATGGCGGTGGCAATGTCAAGCGCGACACCGCCTACAGTTCCTACATGAGCGAAGAGGAAGAGGAGCGTGCGGCTCGAGATCCCATACGACGCACAATCACCGCTGTCAAGGAGGGCCTCAAATTCGGCGTCCATATGTTAAGTCCCGCCAACATCAAGCATCAAATCGGAGTCATGCAAACAAAATCCATACCAGAGTTGATTGTCGGATTCTTCAAGATTATCTTCTATATGTTCTACTATACCGGATACGCGCATTACTGTGTAGTGCGCTATATCTTTGGTATACTTTTGAATCTAATGCGTGGCCCGGCTCCTGAACAGGAAGACGAAATACCCGTTGTTGAAGAGGAAACATTTGGAAGAGCTTTGCCGCCGTTGCCGCTGGAGGAGCCGCCGGGCACGGTGCAGGCATTCGGGCTGGACATCAACAAGGAAGAGAACGGCATGTACAAGGTTGTGGTGCACGAGTCGCCAGCTGGCTCTTCGGTTGAAGAGGGCGGTGAATCGAGTCCAGAAGATGCTGCTGCAGCTGCTGCTGAACTAATTGAAGGCGAGCCACATCAGGAACCCATCTCCATAGTGGATCTACTTGGTGGCGAGGCAGCCAAGAAGGCAGCTCAGGAGCGTCAGGAGGCGCAGAAGGCTCAGGAGGCAGCCATGGCATCCATTGAGGCGGAGGCCAAGAAATCATCGGCTGCACCCCAAGAGACTCCCGCTGTCCACCAGATTGACTTTTCGCAGTACACTCACCGTGCCGTTAGCTTTTTGGCCAGGAACTTTTATAATTTGAAATATGTTGCTTTGGTCTTGGCCTTTAGCATTAACTTCATGCTGCTCTTCTACAAGGTTACATCGTTTGCCGAGGAATCCGATGGCTCCGGTGAGGAGGAATTGATTTTAGGCTCGGGCTCAGGTGCTGGCGCTGACATTGTTGGCTCCGGGCTGGGTGGATCAGGTGACGGTGGCTCTGGCGATGGTGATTTCGAAGATGATGATATACCCGAGCTGGTTCACGTGGATGAGGATTTCTTCTATATGGAACACGTTTTACGCATTGCTGCTTGCCTGCACTCCCTGGTCTCGTTGGCCATGCTCATAGCCTACTATCATTTGAAGGTGCCATTGGCCATATTTAAGCGGGAGAAGGAGATTGCACGACGATTGGAGTTCGATGGTCTGTTTATTGCTGAACAGCCGGAGGATGATGACTTCAAGTCGCATTGGGACAAGCTGGTGATCTCGGCCAAAAGCTTTCCGGTCAATTATTGGGATAAGTTCGTTAAGAAGAAGGTGCGCCAAAAGTACAGTGAAACCTATGACTTTGACTCCATCTCCAACTTGTTGGGCATGGAGAAAAGTGCGTTTGCGGCACAGGAGAGCGAAGAGACGGGCATCCTTAGGTACATCATGAACGTCGATTGGCGCTATCAGCTCTGGAAGGCCGGTGTCACCTTCACGGACAACGCTTTCCTTTACTCGCTCTGGTACTTTAGCTTCTCCGTCATGGGCAACTTTAACAATTTCTTCTTTGCGGCCCATTTACTGGATGTGGCCGTGGGATTCAAGACGCTGCGCACCATCTTGCAGTCGGTAACCCACAATGGCAAACAGCTTGTGCTCACGGTGATGCTGCTCACAATCATAGTGTACATATATACGGTGATTGCATTCAACTTCTTCCGCAAGTTCTACATACAGGAGGAGGATGAGGAGGTGGACAAGAAGTGTCACGACATGTTGACCTGTTTCGTATTTCATTTGTACAAGGGCGTGCGAGCTGGTGGTGGTATTGGTGATGAGATTGGTGATCCGGATGGCGATGACTATGAGGTCTATCGCATCATATTCGACATTACGTTCTTCTTCTTCGTCATTGTTATCCTGCTGGCCATTATCCAGGGTTTGATTATTGACGCCTTTGGTGAGCTGCGTGATCAATTGGAGTCGGTTAAGGACAATATGGAATCGAATTGCTTTATATGCGGCATGGGCAAGGATTTCTTTGACATAGTGCCGCATGGCTTCGATACGCATGTGCAGAAGGAGCACAATCTGGCCAACTACATGTTCTTCCTGATGCATTTGATTAATAAACCGGACACGGAGTACACCGGCCAGGAGACGTACGTTTGGAATATGTACCAACAGCGTAGCTGGGACTTCTTCCCTGTCGGCGATTGCTTCCGCAAGCAATATGAGGATGAGCTCTCTGGCGGCGGCGGTGGCGGTGGCGGAGGCTAGGCTCACATTTTTTTTAAAAATTCATATGACTAATCTCATATACGACGAACTCAGTTAATGGTTAATAACGCCTAAATGTTTGAATTCTTTTTCTAGTCGATAATTTTAAATTAATCTAAGAAATACTTATGTATATGTATGCATGAACAATTGAATGATAATGATGATTCTATAGAATGTTTCTTTACTCTACAAAATAAACATCGATTTACTTTCACCGAAGGCAATTAGCAACAGTCATGGTTAGTTTTTATTTAAGACACACATTGACAACAATAATAAATATTAAATAATTTAAAAACAATTCACATAAAACACAACAGTAAAATAGCAATCACAGCTACTTATGTCTAGTCTTTTAGATTGGTTAACTTACGACGAATTTATGTTATTTTTTGTTCTTGGTGGACATTTACTAAAAAGTACTCACGAATATATATCCATCAAAAATGTTTGGATAACTTATCATATTTATAGCCTCATAGGCCCTCGCCTTCTTCTTCCGGATGACTAGCGAAAACTGTACAGTTGAAAATAATATAGTACAAATACAACAAAAATAGCCGCAAAATATCAGCAATCGAAGCGTTTCTTCACACGAAAGAACTCGGAATTATCAATGGTATTGGTATTATCCATTTGCAAATTGCGTAAAGTGTGAACGCTGGATAGACGATCCTCAATATCCGTGTACATGCGACGACACCGATATATGGATAGCGTCTCCAAGCAGGCGCAATTCACAATGATGGCATCGATTGCATGATCTGTGAGCTGACTGCAGCCGCTAATGTCCAGGGAACGCAGACGTTTCAGCTTTTCCGTTATAATCTTAATGCCCTGATCATTAATGGTGTAGCAATCGGATAGGTCTAATACCTCCAAAGATGGACAGTTGTTGACTAGGGCTTCCATGCCCAACAGCGATATCTGTTGGCAATTCGATAGCAACAGCTTGTTGAGCTCAATGTGCTTTAGGCCATATTTAAGGGATACATCGCTTATCTTATTGCAGCCACGCAAGTTTAGGGAGCGCAGTCCGCGCAGCTCTTGGATGTTATGTCCTTCGAAATCCTCCTCATTGATTAGATTCATTTCGTAGACCGCAAACATGGCCTGCTTGCGTTTAGCATCTCTTACAATCTCCTCCTCGGCTTTGCTGCGCAATGATATGCGTACGGCCTGCATGGATCTGGTATGTTCAGGGAGACCGCTAACCGATGGTGGGCAGGCATTTTCCTTAAGCTCCAGCTTGGATAAATTTATGCCAGTCAATGCGGCATCAGTGAGCTAAAAAATTAAACCTTTTTTACTATACACAACAACTCAAAGTCTTTATACATACCCGACGACAACTTTCGAGTGATAGATCGCGAAGCCAGCGTAGCTCTCTGATGATTATCTGAACGACTTCATCCGTAACGCCATTGACACAGTAATTTAAATGCAATGTGCGTAAGGCGCGTAAGTTTTTGGCTATTGCCTTGACTGATTCCTCACAGATCGGCAGACACGATACATTGAGTTCCATCAAGACGTTGTTCTCCTCGCTTGCAACGCCCTCCATGATGCCATTGCCAAGAATGCCGTTACAATTTGAGATATCCAGTTGACGCAAGCGTGGCAAATGCTTGAACTTGGCAACACCCACACTGGTGACACCACCACAACCGTTTATTTTGAGGTCTAGCAACTGTGGATTTGACTGAACAATCGTTGCCAAACAATCATCATTCAGACACATTGTGCCCGACAAATTCAAAACACTTAATTGTGGTTGCGTGCTTAGGAAACTTTTGATGGTGGCTACATTTAACTGGATGCATCCGGCTAAATATAGGCGCTGCAGCTGCAGCGGCTCCATCTGGCCATTGTCATTATCACTGCTGAGATTACACAATGCCTGCAGTGAGTTTCCAATGAGTGTGTGTGAGAAGTCCAGAGTGCGCAGGATCTTTCGTTGCTGTATGATTACATTTAAAATGTACTTGAAGGTTAACACTGACTCACTGGGTGTGCTGGGCTCATTGGGATAAAAGCGGCGATAGATCGCATTGTGAAAGGAGATCTGACAGCCAGACATATTGAGCAATTCCAAGTTGGGCATCAGCGCAGTGAGACGCAGTAGAATGGCATCAGTTAGATACTGATTCCTGCATATTGTCAGCTGTCGTATGTTGGCCAAGTGCGTCGCTATTTCGTTCAGATCGCATGTATTTGTGTCCAGAAAGGTTGCGGACATAAACAGCGGAAGGCAGCGGGTGACAGCAAGGGACTGCAGATGGGGCAGCAGCCGTAGTATGCAATAGAATTGTTTGTCATTCAAGTCGACATTGTCTAGACTCAGAGAATGCGCTGACTGTCCAATGAACGCCATAAGCTCCGGCACCTGTCCCAGTGTAACATCTTCGAACAGAAAGTGTCGAAAACGTCGCTCACAGCGCATTAAATCCACAGCTGGACTATGCTGATCCGAAAGGACAACTTTGCAGAAATGGACGCGCGTTCGCTCAATGAACTCAGTTTGATACAGGGCGCTGCGCCAACGCTGACAAGTGGTGCCAGCTGCTAATAGATCAGTGTAGCCCAAATACTTGTATATGTGCAGCACAATCTGTGTGAAAGAATCATATTTGCAATTATTGCCATCAGCTGATTTGTGGTCACGAGTGTTTTTAATTTGTATTGTGTGTTTCACTCACTTCTATTGGTAGATCACTATAGCTATATAGACAATAATCCAATGACGACATTCTTTTTCTGTGTATTTTAAGCAGCTGATTTAGATTTGAAAGCAAAACTGTCACACCAAATGACAACTTCACCGAGCCCAACTAAACTTCAATCAGTGTGACCAGAATGAATTTTTTCACAAATATTGCTTTATGATGTAGCTTCAAAATAACGTACTTTCAGCTTTTCAAAATATGGTATTTTTTTGATCACAGCTGTTTTTAATTTTTATAAACTGGTCACACTTTTGTCTATGACATCAGTTTTAGCTTTGCTGTCCACTTTTGTTTTGCAAAAATCGTTTGCAACAGTTTTCACCAAGCCAATAAGAGTTTAGAAAGTTGAAACATCCATCATTTCCAAGTCTCGCAGTGCCCAACATAATGGCCGACCCGAAATTTCAAAACCTACCTGGCATTGTAAGAGCACACAATCAAAAAGTCGATTTTCAATGTACACTCATTCTTTTCATGTACATCAATAGGCTTATGACCAGCCGGATGTGTACGAAACTGCTGATGACCCGGAGATCGACACCTCTGACTATTACGAGGAGGAGCCAGACAACGAGGCTATTGAGCGCATGCACATCTCACCAAGCATCGCGTACAAGCGCTTTAATACCGCATCTCTTGAGGGTAATGTCGACTTCACGGATCGCATTGGACGCCGCCTATGCCGCGGATACGATGTTCGTGGCGGAGAGTATGAGCTGGTGGGTCAAGGCGAAAAAGAGACACCCGTACAGAAATGCCAGCGCTTGCAAATTGAAATGAACGAGCTGCTTAATGAAGTAGCCGCACTGCAAAACGATCGTAAGATTGCTGATGAGGAAAAGCAATCCTACGATGCAGTTGCCACTGTGATTAGCACTGCGAAGCGAGTATTAGACACACTAAAACTCGAGCAAGTTCTGGGCAAGGAACAAACGCCCAATGACAAGCAGGTGAAAGTGCTTGTCGCCCAGGTGGAGGAATTTAAACAGTCTGGTGTCCTTACTGCTTTGCCAACACCTGGCACAGATCTCGCTGCAACAGCTCGTGTGGCGCAACTCGAGCAGCGTTTGCATCAGCTTGAAAAAGCCGTGGGCGCTCAGCCCGAAAAGCTCAGCCGGCTAACATCGGTTACCAACACATCCAATGTGCTTGAGGCTGTACGACACTTGAGTACCAAGGCAGCGCTGTTGCAACCCGATAAATTGGACACCATTGAACAGCGTCTAACATCATTGGCTGGAAAAATGGACGCAATAGCAGATAAGTCCAGCGGTAGCTCACAGGATGCAAAACGAGACCAAAAGATTGCTGAGCTATACGATATAGCAAAGCGAACAGAACCGGTTGTTGAAATCTTACCGCATGTCATTGAACGCATGCAGGCTTTGGAATCTTTGCACAAATATGGTAAAATATATACAGAATATGTAAACTCTTTTACAGTATGACTAAATATTTTGCATTTCTTCGTTTGCAGCAAACAATTTTGCTAAAATCATTGCAGAAATTGAACAAAAGCAAGGCACTATTACCAGCAGCCTGGTTAACAACAAGGAGTTGCTACATTCTGTTCAGGAGAAATTTGCCCAGAACCTGGAAACAATCAACAATAAAATGGCTAAAGTTGAACAGCGCGTGCAGACCATTTCCAGCGCTAAATAACTAACTGAACAAACTATAGCCAGAGTTAATACAGTAAAAACATAAAACAATATTTATTTGTACTGATACAGCTTTTGAAATAAACTAATAATTATGCACAGAACACAGTTTTAAATCATAATAACTTATGTTTTACAATTACATTATTTAAATTTCAATTTGTATTTTAAAAGCCCGCAAACAGTTATATTTCAAACATCACACATTTAAACCAATCGATTCATCGATATCAATATTTGATTGCTATCGAACTCGTTCGCTATTTTCGATAGCACCATAGGTTGTGCCACAGCTCATAGTTCTTAAAAAAAAATAAAAGATATATTTTCGTACTAAATTCATTAAATCCAACAATACACGGTTTTATAAAAACAAAAATTGTGAGTGTAAGTGATGGTATAACGTGAATTACATAAAAAACGAAACATTAAATGCCGCATAATTATGGCCACGCCAATGTTGTGACCGAAAAAAAAGTGATGACGGGGCTCAATCCAATTGGACGTGTGATAATTTCATTTAGAATCCACTTGCAACGAAATCCAAATGTTAACATTTCAATGTTGTTTCATTATTGTTTTTCAGAGCTCAGGTTAAGCATTGCAAAATGAAAATAAAAGAGCTACAAAAGACGGTGAACATAGCCTGGTCGCCAGCTCAGCAACAACAAATATTGCTGGCCGCCGGTACGGCAGCTCAGCAATTTGACTCGAATGCAAATGCCACACTAGAAATATACTCACCGAGTATTGGCGATGCCAGCTACGATCTGGAGCTTAAGGCCAGTGTGGCCAGCGATCACAAGTAAGTTAGGAATCAATTTACATTAAAAACAAATAATCATATTTCGTAACAGATTTCAGAAGCTGATTTGGAGCCCTCATGGCATGAATGGAGCGCATCCAAATGGCTTGATAGTGGGTGGCTGTGAGGCCGGTCATATCAATGTTTATTCGGCGGCAAAAATGTTGGCCAACGAGGAGTCGCTGTTGGCACGACAGGATAAGCACACGGGTGCCGTTAGTGGCTTGGATTTTAATCCGTTCTTAAACAATTTGCTTGCATCGTGCGCTTCAGAGTCCGAAATCTATATCTGGGACCTAAACAACCCTGTCAGTCCACTTAATCCGGGTGCAAAGACTCAGCCGCTGGAAGATGTTAAGAATGTGGCATGGAACCGGCAAGTGCAACATATTTTGGCATCTGTGTTCAGCACACGCTGTGTCATCTGGGACTTGCGCAAGAGTCAGCAGATAATAAAACTATCAGACACGCAGTCACGAGTTCGATGGCACGCAATCGAATGGCATCCAGAGGTCGCCACTCAGGTCTGGTTAGCCTCGGAGGACGATCAGGCACCAGTTGTGCAGCTATGGGATTTGCGATATGCAACGGCACCAGCAAAAACGTATCAAATTCACGATCGTGGAGTGCTGGGCATGTCGTGGTGCTTGCAGGATCCCGACTTGATGGTCTCCTGTGGCAAGGACAATCGCATCTACTGCTGGAATCCCAACACTAAAATTCCTGAGGGTGAAATCCTATCAGAGGTGGCCACCACCGCCTCCTGGTATTCAGATGTGCAGTTCTGTCCACGCAATCCAGCCCTTATTGCAAGTGCCAGCTTGGAGGGAGCTGTCTCCATTTACTCATTGAATGGCGGTACCCATCATTTGGTCCACACATCTGAGAAGATTGCCGACTCCTTCCCAGGCATGGACCAATTCGCGCAAGCTCCTCTACCCCAGCAGGCAACCCAAGTTGTTTATCACGATCTGACACGCGCTCCCAAATGGATGAAGCGACCATGTGGTGTTGCCTTTGGTGTAAGTATTCAAATAATACTCCCCAACTATCTATCCAACGTAAGCTGTTTGTATTTATAGTTTGGTGGCAAACTGGTTAGCTTTAATGGCAACTCGAAGACGGTGCAGGTATCGCAGTTGACAACCGAGCCAGGCCTGGTGGAGCGTGCAAATGCATTGGAGATGTCATTGGCGGAAAACAACTATGCGGATTATTGCCGACAACGAGCAGATAAATCAACAGATCAGCATGGCCGATACATTTGGTATTTCATTAAGGCAAACTTTGATCTAAATCCCAAGGAGGAGATGCTAAATCTGTTGGGTAAGCAGATATAAAAGCAACAATAGCAGATGCAAACAAATTTAAATCTTTTAATTTTTCAGGCTACAACAAGGATGACATCGATGGCAAGTTTGCAAAGTTTGTCAAAGAGTTTGAAACGAACTCGCAATCTGACGTGGATACTCTTACGACCCGTATATCAACTCTAACGCATGTGAGTTTCCGCTTGATGTGTTCATTGTTCGATTTATGTTAGTTTCGTTCAGCTCTTATCTCAAAGAAAACATAAAAACATATGTGACAGAGCTCGCGCTTGCCTTATCAGCTTTGGTTTGTTCATCTTTGCTTGTATATTTTTCTGATAACAATTTCTCATGCTTGCCAAAACATTCGGGTGCTTTGTTTTTCTGAGTAGAGCGACTCTTCTGAAGTTGAGTGCGACCAAAGCATTAATTCAAGCACCGAAATTTCGGTAAGAAATCGCTTGCACTTGAGTCAATTACATTACTTAGGCTGACCCAAATTGTAATATGAAACTAATGTAAATAAAACTTGTGCTTATCAACAGCAAACGAACGACAACAAAAACATCTATGATGGTTCATCGAACGATCCACAAAACGAGTATACAGGAACGGCTCCGAAACCTCAATTTAAAATACCAAGCGGTGATCGTAAGTAAAACAATCCCAAATCTGTAAACATATATATTTAACAAACATTTTTTAATTATAGACACCGACAGTTTGATTACGGAAGCTATTCTTACGGGCAACACGGAGGCTGCCGTGGAACTTTGTTTGGAGGCACAACGCATACCCGAAGCGCTCATCATAGCTTCAACAGCGGGCATAGAGACCCTGACTCGTATCCAAACGCGTTACCTGTTGCAGCAGAAGAACGAGCTTTCCAATGTGATCTCAGCATTGGTTACACGAGATTGGCTAGACTTTGTTAATCGCTGCACAGTCGATTCCTGGAAGGAGGCCCTTGTAGCGGCACTTAAGCACAGCGAGCGCAAGTTGGTGGATATCTGCGAGAGACTGGGCGATCGCCTATTGAATGAATCGACCAACAACATTGAGCTAACCCGAAACGCCATGCTATGTTATATTTGTGCAGGCAGCATTGATAAGTTGGTAACCGCCTGGTATCAGTTGAAGCAATTGGAGCAACAGAATCAAAGCTATAAGCTCAATACCACGGAGCTGCAGGAGCTCGCGGAGGTAGTGATGCTGCTGACCAAATCATTGGAACAGCAGGGCATAGCTGTTGACCTGGCTGGACGTTTTGCAGGTTTCATATCGGAATACAGTGGACTGCTGGCCTCCCAGGGTGCGCTTACTGCTGCTCTCCAGTATATAACCACACTAAGCAAGGCCAATGCTGAGAGCGAGGATCTAAATGAACTTCGCGAGCGTATCAGTAATGCAGTAAATGTAGATCGCATCCAGCCATCAGCCGCTGCAACTGCAGCTCCCATGGGCGGATATATGCGGCAAATGGAGCCACGTGGTTCATTCTCAAAACCGGCGTACGGACAGCCGCTCAATCAATTTAATCCAACAGCGATAAATGGAGGCTGGCAACAAGGAGCAGTGGGTCAGCCAGCTCCCTATCAGGCAGCTCCTCTGCCCCAAGCGCAGATTTTTAATCCTCCTCAAATGAAAGCCGAACCACTAACACATCCGCCACGCCCCAATAGCAATGCCAGCTCATCGGGTGGCCAGCCAGCAGCGTCCAGCTCGGGATCTGGACTACTCTCGCGTTCCAAATACGTTTTAGATCCTTCTGTGGCGCCAACAAACAGTGCATATGGCATGGCATACAATCCAGTTCCAGCCCCGTCGACGGTTCCGTTCGCTGGCTCAGTTGCTCCAGTGGGACAGTCTGCAGGTGTGCCGCAAACATATAGTCCTAATGCATTCAATACGAATCCCATATCGACGGCCCAACAATACAATCCATCAACGCCATTTATCGGTGCTCCACAAAACAATTACATGCCAGGAATAGCACCGATTGAAACAATGCCTATGCCCGCGGCGCCGGCACCACTAATGCAGAATATACAACGTAATCCCACACCGCCACCCGGCTGGAATGATCCACCAGCTGTGAAATCCTCACGAGTGGTAATATTCTATATTGTATGTTTCATGTCCTATTTGTAATATAATTAAAATATTTTTTGCAGCCGAAGCCAAAGCCATCGGCGGAGCCAACTGCAGCAATACTGCATCCATTATATGGCGTCGATCCAAATCAAAATCAGAACAGCTACATGGATCCCAATCAATATCAAAATGCGCCGCCAGCGGGTGGTACCTCGTATTACAATCCGGTCAATAATAATCCCCAAGGCTTTCCACAGCAACAGCAGATGATGCCCAACCAGCATCAGCAGCAGCAGCAACCGCAGCAACAATACTGGCCGGGCCAGCAGCAGCAACAGCAAACGTTTGGATATACCGAGCAACCAGCACCAATACAGGAGCAACGACAGCCAGAGCCACCTAAGGAGAAGCCTCCACTGCCCGAGGAGTATATTTATTTGCAAACAGTCTTGGAGGAGCTGAAGAATCAATGCTTGAGCGCAACTAATGATCCGGTAAGTCTTAACTCACAATCTAACTTACAAATTAAATTGATTTCAACTCTTTTAAATATTTGCAGCGCACAAAACGAAAATTTGTGGACGTTGTGAAACGTTTGGAAAATCTCTATGATTGTTTGCGAGATGGCAAGGTAAGCAATCTCATCATACAAGAACATTCTCTTCAACTAATTCCCATCTTTTTCAACAGCTCACAGCCTCAACGATACAGCATCTTAATCAAATAGTGCAATACATTCAAATAGCCGACTATACGAATGCCCTTGAAGTACACACAAGGATTGCATTTGGCACGGACTTTGCTCAGTGTGCGGGCTTTATGCAGGGCCTAAAGGTGTTGTTGCAATCCGCATCCGAGATGCATTTGGTATTGCGCTAGTGTCGTACAATTATTTATGTGTATTGTGTGCAAATCAAAATCCCATTACTGTTTGTTCTGTTTCTGTAAGTTGCAGTTAAATTTTTAGAGGTAATCCTTGTACTGAAATTTATTTCAAAAGTTACAACATATAAAACATACATTCATACTAAAATACATATATATATAAAAAGAAAAACAACTATTTTCTATATAAGCTTTGGCTTATTACGTATATTGTCCAAATCCAGCATCTGCTCCTGGTGTTGAGGTGATGCAACTGCAGGCGATCGGGGCGTTTTATGCACTCCCTGCGGTGATGCTAAAACATGGCGATCATATGTCAATTGCTCTTCGGGCAGCAAGCGATACTTTTTTAAATATTTATAAGAGGCATTTGACATGTTGCTCGGACTCGGTGTGAAGTTGTCTATTTGGCGCAGAGGTGTTGTGTTTGGAACAATGTCGTTTGCTGTTTTTGGCGACACGTGCATTTCCTCCATCAGTTCATTAATTTGCCTCTGTGGCAGGTATTTGAGAGCCAGCTCATTCATTACCATGCTCTTCTCAGTGCTGGGCTTGGGCAGCACAGTGGGCGACGCCAATCCCGTTTTGCCTTGTGGAGTGTTGGGACGGTAACCAGTGGATTGGGCAATCGGTGGCATAACGCGTGGCGATTGAAACTGTGGGGGTGGGGCTCGCAATGGAGCCTCATATGCTGCTGTTGGCTCATCTTCTTCTATTATGTAGTCCTGCACTATAGGCTTTATCGGCTTAACTGCAGCATTACCTTTAAAAACGTTTGTTAGTAAGAGCTTAGTTAGGCCCATTGACTGTACCTACTTTTGATTGGCATAACAATTTCACATTGTGAGCTTGTCTCCTTGAACGTCTTAGAGCTTGTCAATGCTTGCTTTTGTTGATTCTGAGCAAGAGTTTCGCATAGGCGTCTGAGCTGTTGCTGTTCCTGTCGCATAAGCTCCAGCTGTGCAAGCACTTCTCTGATGTCTTGCTTGTTCGCCAAGTTGTTATGATCAAAATTAGAATCCCTTCTATGTAAGACAGTTTCTAGATCGGTTTGCGTGCTTGCACAAATTGTGAGAACATCATTTGAACACGCATTGGAATTGTGCACGCGCGTTGCTGGCATCTGTGAATGATCTGAAGAATACGTTTCCTGTGGATATTGTGAAGCGCCAGCAACTGTGTATCCAATATTTGCATTACTACAGGGAGTGGTGCGATCATCATAAAAGGCTCGAGTCCTTGGTTGAAAATTAAACTCATTGCAGTTGGAAACGGTAGTCGCAGGTGGCGATCCTGGTCCTAGTTCTGTAACAAGAACTGGAGAAAAGTTGACCCGAGGCAGTATTTGTTTTTTCCATGAGGCAAAACTTTCAACAGGACGTTGCGTCGACGCCGATTGTTGATGCTGCTGCTGCTGTTGTTGTTGTTGTTGTATGTGAGTTAGTTGCTGTGGCGGTTCACCAAAGAGAATTGACACTTCAGGAACAGTTGGCTTTATAATTCCATCGCTATGGCCCACCGGTACTGACGCACTTGGCCTAGGAGCGGCACGTGGCAACATATCCTCTGTCTCAGGCATAAACATTATTAAAAGCTTATTGAAATTGAATTCGGGCGCGACTTAAATTTGCGCAGCGCAAGCGGACAGGGATGCTTTTTACCAGGGAGTGTAAAAACTAACTTTCAACAAGACTTGTATGTGCAATAAGAACCATTTACGGTAGCCCTAGCAGCTGTGCTATAAAGCATAGAAGAAAACAAACGATAAGGTGCAGTTCGATTATAAAAAAAATTTCAACGAAAATGCCACTTCTGGAGAATATTGATGGCTTGGCTGTAAATACTCCACCAGCACCACCGGCGGAAGCTGAGGACGAACAACAGGTGCAGCCTGTTCGCGAGATAACTCAAACGGATCATCTTAACAAGCGATTGCTCAAATCGTTGCTTGACTCGATGAAATCGGCAACTGACACACAGAATGAGTCAACCTCAACTGAGTCCGGCGCTAGTGATTTTGAAGATTAAAGACTTTTTTTTTGTAATATCTACATTTATATGTTAACGTCAAATATTTTGGTCATGGTTTACATACGGCTAACAAAACTAACTATTTGTTAATAAAGCAATAATGCAACACCAACATTTGTTCTTAAATACGGCGACGCTTGTTGCTCTGCATCGGTGGAGGTGTGGTTGATGGACTTATTGATTCATTTGACATGGAGCCGCGAGTACGTTTAGCTGGACGCTTCGGCAAGTCTAAGATTTTGGCCAAAGACTTCTTGTCGTTGTCTTTTCCAGTGTTTGTTTGCCCAGACAACTTTGAGCCTGAAAATAAATCGCCATTCAATAATTTTGTTTTATGTATTTATCTCCTTTAACTACTTTACCTTTGCTATTGGTGTCTGTAACAACAACAAATGGAGCTGGAGCAGCGTCTAATGTTTCGTCGCCGGTATTAAGGCTGACAGTCTTTTTGCTTTGTAACGTGGCATAGTCTTGCTCCGGCAGACTAAACTCTCGTTCATCGTTTGGAAATGGCAAGCATTCGAGATCATCCAGTTCTTTTAGTTTATACATTGTGCTTAGGTGTTTCCAAATCAATTCACTGGGCATTTCCCGGTTTAAGGATCTTGAAAGGCGTTCCGCAATGCAAGACATGTAAAAGTGTTTGTTTATGCCAACTGGACGTAGGCCCTCCATAGCATGGAAGAGCTGCAGCTCCTCTTCCGCGGACCATTCGTCCTTAGCCATTTTTTTGCACTTGAGTCTTGCGTCCAGGGATACAGGCGAAAACACCCGCATATAATACACCGATACACTGAATTAACCGATTTCGATAACGTGTAATGCTACTCGCAGCCAACTTCGCGTTTTATTAGTTTGGGTGTGTATCTTTTTGTTTGAGTCAAGGAAACTTGAGGTCTTTTTTCACAAATATCAACAAAATATTTGATAGAAAGCTGGTAATTGACTAAGAAAATATGTTATTATCATGTAGTTGTGCTTGTGTGTGTTATAATTACTAAAATGTTGGTATAAAATATACGTGCTTGCATAAAGTGTACGTATGTATGTATGTTTGTATATGTGCATGTATGTGTGCCTCCATAAATTTTTGCACAGGGCAAATAAAATCAATTGTTAATCGAAAAAAAAATTCCAAAAATTATAAATAACCCTTAGTTCTTTGTGTGCGAAACCCTATAAAACCAACCAAGGAAGATCTCTATTTGCGTTTAAAACTGAGTCACTTATCGGTAATTACATTACAATATTAGAGTGCGTCCAATATTGTATTTTGTGTGTTTTCGTATGTGCATACATACATATATACATACGTACCAGCATACATGCATACACAACTAAACGTACACTTATGTGAACATTAGCATTGATTAACTAGCTACTGAGGCACTTAGAACGTAGAATTTACTGAAATTAGCAAACACAAATTAATTTCTTATGAACTTATCTAACTCACTACTGTCTAAAGATCTACTACTCTCTCTTCAATCTGTTAACTATTCTGTGTGCCTTCAATGTGTCGTCGTTTTAACGTTGATGTCGTGCATTAACCAGAACTCAAAAGTTTAAAAGAACTTGTTTAAAAAGAAATCGTTTTTTACTACATTTACAGCAGCGTCCCATTAAACAGATCCAATCCAACAACATTCTATAGAAATTTGTACAAAGTATTAAAAAGAAAAAAGAGCACACAACCACTACTACTTAAACCACTGTATTTACTTTGTTGTATCCGTATCTGAGAACATTTTCAACCATAGGCCTATCCGAGACAGCCGTAATGGACGTAATGTCATCATCGCTTCAGCAGCAGCGCATTGTCGTCGAGCAACTGCGCCGGGAGGCTGCCATCGATCGTCAGACGGTCTCGATGTCCTGCGACAAGATGAAAAAATATATATCGGAGCACGAGCAGGAGGATTACCTATTGACTGGTTTCACCAGCCAAAAGGTTAACCCCTTCCGCGAGAAGTCATCGTGCACAGCTCTTTAAAGAGTTGCCAATAAGGAGGAGATGTTTGATGTTTTGGTAATTAAGTTCTTTATAGCAGAGCACACACTTTTTAATTGAGATGAATAAAACACGAACAATAACCAACAATAAGAGTCGGCACCACCACCACCAGCAAAAAACAAAAAAAAAGGAAACATATTGTGGAAAAATAAAATATATACATATACACAAAGACATATATATATATATTACAAAAGCAATATTATTAAACAAAGTATATTGAGCCCAATGTGTACCAAAGATTATAGGGCATTAGAAACAAACACAATATTAACGCAAATTGTTAACAAAAATTTCAATAATTCAGCAAAATGTTTATGGCATTTATTCAGAAATATATCAGCAAAACTTTGTTTAATTTACAAATTTCTAAAGCATCTAAAGTACACGAATATCCCAACCTTTAAGGACAATTATTCTGCGGACTATAGCAACAACTACCTTAAATATGAAAATCTATATCTATATATATATTGAAAACAAAATATATATTTAACACCAATTCTACATTTATTATAAACACACAAATAAACAACTCAGAAATACCTAAACGAAACACTCATTTTGACTACTTATTTTTTTGAACATATGAGAAAATAACAAATACAAACTGTTAACGTTGTTAAGCATACTTAAATATGTATGCATTATATTCAAGATACGAAATATTAAGTACACTATAAACTTTAAAAGCTTTAAATTCAGGCAGGAATAATGCAGCCATAGCAATCTAGTTTAAAAAAAACCTTAGTGTGTTTTTATTATTATATCCAAAGTTTTCTTCTTAGCCAAAATATTAAATCTCGTTGCAGTAACGCAACAGAGGAATATATAAATGCATATATACTTAATGCAATCTATACTTACATATGTCTAATGTAGTTTTTGTCCTTTTCGATTAATAACCTAAATAATTTATAACAATGCAATTACCAATACGTATGATGCTTTATTGAACGATAATTTATTTTATGAATTATCAAACGAAATGTGAATCGAAACATTGTTTTAAATGGCGAGCAAATATTTTTAAAGAATGTGTGATTCTGTAAATGATAATATTAAAACAAAACAAACAAACAAATTCACTCATAAACCAAAGCTATGTCCACAATGTGATTCAACATACGATAAAATCTCAAGTTGTTAGCGGTTGAGCCTATATTTTTGTAATGAATAATATGAACTAAATGTGTAATTGGCATGAGTGGCAAAGTATATATATATACATACATAGTATATTAAAGCCGAGTTATTTTTTTACACTCGAACATTGGTAATGGGCATACTTGTATGGTACTGGAATGAAATAAAAACGGTTCTCCCCAGTTAAGAGAAACATTTAAAAAAAAAACATTTCATATTCATATACCATTTTCAAGTCAAATCGAATCATCTCAAAAACATTGTCGACATAGCTTATTTCAAAAATCGGTTCTTCCATTGTTGCATTTAAATCATATTTCGATAAGGAATCACATGTTTTTTGGTCAAAAGAAAGAATTTGTTTCTTTTTTCATACAGATTTTGAACCCTGTTCTGCTGTCGTGAGCATTCAGCAGAAAATTGTTCAAAATTGAAAGTTCTCAAAACCATTTCTTGTCGCTCTTTAAATCGAAACTGCAGTTGGTTTAATTAGCTTCAATTCAGTGCATAACTTTGTTTCAAAAACAATATTCGATTTACTAAGAGTTTGTGTCAAGATCTTTATATATTTTTCATTTCATTTGAGTTTCCATTAAAGATGAAGTTTGCTGAAATGATGAACAATTGAAGTATCCAATGGAGCACGGATATCTTCTTTTGTTTGTTGTCCGGCAAACAGAAATATCTTAAATCTATATAACGTATTTACAACTTACTAAAGATTACACAAAACTATTGTTATAGCAATGCACGAAATATACAAAATTGAGATAAAACACTTTAAAAACTTTATTAACTTCAAATTGAGAAATGACAACGATATCGTATTTTATTCGAAACAAATATTAAATTGTATCTGCGCATAAGCGTTTTGAAAAATAAGTATGTAATGTACTCCAAACCAATAATCGTTTGCTTGAATTCCAAAAATAAAAAAAGCTTAGATGAGTTATCTAGCGGAGACAAAAAAACAACAACATTTGTTTCATCTGCGTTTAATTCCAAGTTATAAAAAAAAAACACAATGGCTTTGAGTTTTTTCTGTTAGTTTAGTTTATTAATACAAGAAGAGTTGTGTGTGTGTGGGTGAAAACGTATTTGTGTGTATGTTTGTTGTTAATGAAATTTTTAATTTCCATGTATAACGACAAATCAAATCGTATGTGAAAAGTACATATAATGGATTCTATTCGCCATGGGCTACTTAAAGTATTAAGTTTGACATTTTTTGTAAGCGAATGTTGTTATTGTGTTTGTTGCATTATTTAACTTTCGTCATCACTGCCGGCTGCTTGGCGTGGCTTTGGTCCACCGGCACGCTTGGCCATGATGATCTGATCGACTTTCAAGATTGTTGCAGCAGCACCAACGGCATACTTGAGACCCCAATATTTGGCTTGATACAAATCAAACAGTTTTGCTTCTGTGACATCGATTGTTGTGGGTTTCTCAGCATCAATGTCATAGCCGATATTCTTGCCGTTCTCCGCATTATGTGCCAGATAAAGCTGATTGACAACCTCTGTGCCATTGGTGCCGGAATTTTCGGCCAAGGCCTTGGGGAAAACCTCAAGTGCTGTGGCGAACTTGCGCACTGCATACTGATCCAAGCCGGGTAAGGTGTCGGCATAAGCCGCAAGCTGTGTGGCCAATTCGATTTCAGTAGCACCTGCTCCTGGCAGGTAACGACCGTCACGTGTCAGGCATTTAAAGTTGTTGACACCGTCGTCCAAGGCACGCTCAATATCATCCATGAAGTTATCGGTGGCGCCACGGATAACAATGGTCGAAATGCGCGAGTCTTTGCCTTCATTTCTAAAAAAGCCAAAATCAAACAGTTAATTCAATATTTCATAAATAAAGGGAGTTAGATGGTTCATACCTGAATGCCACAATTGTGGTATCGCCGAGCTCCTCAATGCAGACCTTGTCGCAATAGCCCAATTCCTCCTGGCTGGGTGTTGTGATACGCGGCAACACTGTGGCATTGACGGCACGGCTCAGACGACGCAAATCGAATTTGGAATTCAAACGCACAGCCATCAGATTATATTTGTTCAAGAAGTGCAGCGCCATATCACCAACTTTGCCACCAGAGACGACAACCTGGACGCCGGTATCGGCAATGGCTTTAATTTGGGCCTCTAGCAAACCCTCCTCGCCGGAAGAGAAGTTCATTAGCTCATCCGCTGACTTAATCAAGACTGTGCCCTTAGTTTCTGTCTGGATAATATCAACAGGGCACGAGAATATGACAACCTTTGCTTTCTCAGCGAAAGTGACATCGCCTTCCACAAAACGCTTGAACACCATGCCGCGCACTACCTCAGACTTTGACAAGCCGCTGCCAAGAATCTTGCAGATGCGTATGTTATCCACATTGAATGTGCCCTCATCGGGCAAGATCGAGACACAAGCCCTGCTCAACAGATCATTGAGGAAATCCTCCTGGCCGTACTGCTTTGACATGATAGCTGAACGCAGTACTTCCTTGACCTTTTCAACATCGCGATAGTCTTCGATCTTGTGGCACACCAGTTTTGGCAAGATTTCCAATGCCTTATTCAGAGCCTTCTCATATCCATCAGCGATTTCAGATGTGGTGATGCCTAGGCGCAGCAGATCCTCGGCCGCCTCGAGAAGCGCACCAGCAAATACAACCACAAAATTTGTGCCATCACCGACCTCAGCGTCCTGCATTTGACTTGCCATCACAATGAGCTTGGCGGCTGGATGTTCCACATCCAGTTCGCGCATGATTGTGCCTGCATCACTTGTCACAAACTGCTTCTCAATGTGATTGATGATCATTTTGTTCATGCCATTGGGGCCGTATGCAGAACGCATTGTCTGTGAAAATTCCTTGCAGGCACTGATGTTACGATAGACTGCCTCTTCGAGACCACTGTACATCTAAAAAGGACATGATTATCATTAAAATCGAGCGTTATAAATGACATATGTTTTTTATATGCGATGACTAATCACGCGCTTCTGCGGCGCACCGCCGGTTTTTTTTATATCTCAATTTCAATGAAAGCACAGCTAACGTTATTGTATTTGTACATTTTATGTGTATTTCACTTACCCTGGCGCCATCCTTTAGCATTTGCGCCATTCCAGGTGCTTTTGGAACAGATAAAGCCATTTTTATGCACAGATATTCAACAAACGAAGAGCAGCTAAAGCAAGGAAATCAGACGGTAATGCGCTTAACCTCAAAAGTGAGCAAACGAATATTCTGGACGGCACACACTGGCTGCAAGCAAAAGTACTGAATATATTTTGCTAAAAATACCAAAAAGGTATTTTCGTTTGGTAAATTACAAATATCAAAATGTATTAAAAGCAATTTTATTTAAGTTGCCAGATGAATGCTGCTGAACAAGTTATTGATATAATGTGCTGACATCTATTGAAATAGTTTTATTTAAACGATGACATGCCTTATATTTGTCTAGTATTTCTACGGCAAATTGTTACAAACAAAACTACCAAAACACTTGTGCTGTGTTGACCAACACTGAAATCAACTACTGCTGTTTTTATTCCAAACTGTTTGAAGCGATGTCGCTGGGCAAGAAGCACGTGTTGGGATTCTCATCAAATGGTGGGAAACTGTTTGCATTCGTTGACGACGAGGGGATTCTTCGAATATGGGACACCGAGTCGAGCACGTTAAAGCAGGAATATACCCCAAATCTTCAACTATCTGGACCCTGCACAGCACTCACGTGGATAACGGTTGCTGCACCGCGCCCAAAGAAGTCTCGCAAATCGCAACAGCAACAGACTTCCACAGCCGATGATAAACAATATGTAGCATTGGGAACTCTTAAGGGCGCCGTTGTTCTCTATTCATTATCAGAAGGGAAGGTAAGGAAAATCAATATATGCTTTTTTCTGTTGAATACTACATATTAACTTGTGTATGTGGTTTGCAGATCGAGCGTACGTTAAGCGATGATAGCCATGATGGAGCCGTCACATCACTTGCCTATGACGCCCATGAAGGCCGTCTGTACTCTGTGGGTGCAGATTGCCGTGCACTTGTTTGGTCATTAGAGGAATCGCGGTGCATTGGGGAGTGGTCAGTTGGCCCCGAGAAACCATTAAACATTGTGTTTTTGGCAAAGAGTCGCGCACTCGCTGTCGCATCGCGTCAAATCAAAGTATTCGACGTAGACACTAAGGAGCTGGTAGAAACGTGCACTGGACATTCGGGTGAAATTAATGCAATTAACAGCTTTAACTCGAAGAACAGTAATGTTGAATATGTTATTACAACGGCCAAAATGGAGAGAGTGATTTCATTCTGGAAGATTGACAAAAAGGGCAGAAATAAGGCATCAATGTGCACCTTGTTAATGGAGGATGTGGCCCACAGTCTCGCCTGTGAGGTGCGCGAAGATGGACAATTGCGTGTGGCAAGTGTTACACGAAATGGCAATATACATATATACTTACTGAATGTGGCAAGGTAACTAGACTTTATTATATGCTCGCAAAGAATATACTTTTACAAACTCTTCATTATCTTTAGCTTGTCTGCTGAAAAATATATCAAGCCAAAGGTTTCGTTACAAATTGCGTCCGATGGAGCGGATACTGTTGAACCAATTCATGCCGTTGCTGCTCACTTTGTGTACGATGCGCAACGCTCACATGAAATTCTCTTCGGCTATGGCAGCCATCGAATATTGCAGTTCGAGAAATTCACGCCAAACTATGCGGAGAAACTCAACGTTATCGTTCGCACCGATCCGAAAAAACTGTATGCAAAGAAGCAGCGTGGCGAACAAAGCGGCACTGCAGCTGCACTCAAGACTCAAACGCCTGTCGTCAAAATCAAGGATGTGGAGTATAACAGTGCATTGCCCATATCCAAGAAGAAGATCAAGAACGAAGTGCCAATGGAAGCTCGTCTGCAAAACTTATCCATTCAGGCGGGCAAACTGCCTGGTGGCAAACTGCAAAGCCAAAGTAAAACCCAACTTTTGATGCAAGCTCTACACAGTCAGGATCAAACGTAAGATAAACTACATATATAAGTTCTAGTCTAAACAGGCAACTAACATTTATTCATGTTTTTAGCATGCTGCATGCAGTTCTGGGCACAAATGATGTAAAGACCGTACAACTAACTTTGGATCGCTTGCCGCTTGAGTATATAAGCCCTCTGATAAACGAATTGTCGTTGTTGATGCAGGGAAAAGCTGCAGAGTAAGTACATCAGAATATTGATAGTATACCAGGAAACTAATCGAACATTTTATATTTGTAGTGTAAATTGTGCTTTGCGCTGGCTCCAGAGTTTAGCTACAACACATACAAGTGTCATGATGTCCGAGGATAAAGAGGAGCTGCGTGATAAGCTGGGTGTTTGCCTTGGCATTGCAGAGCAGCGGATGCATTGCCTTACCGAAGCACTGCAGTAAGTTGAATACCCAAATTTAAGCTGTTCTCTTGGGTCGCGTTGTGTTGGCAATATCCTTTGGCTTGGCAATAGTTCCATGACGACACTCGCACAGCTCAGCAAAGAAACTGAGCTTGTTATGCAGGATGGTGTCGATGTAGAACCTTTGAAAAGAACTGGAGTTGATTGCACGTTCCCCTAAGGCATAATATAATGTGCGAAATCCTTCAAAGCGATACGTTATCATCACAGGATAATGCCTTTGCAGAATGCTTGACACTGTAATTATGAACCGAACCTTTGCAACGGCCAACGGATTTGGACAACGCGGTGTGGGGCGTGAAAAGTGTGCATCAACAAAGTATATATTGCCCTTTGGTGCAACCTCATGGCGTCGTGTATTTGTGAGGACCACACATTGAGTTTTTGGTGATAGCTGCCACATTCCGATATAGTCGCGAATCATAGCAATTGCATTGCTATACTCGAATTGATCAATTGTTAGCCAACGCATCACAAAGTCACTTGAGTTCGAGTTATCTGTCATAGATACGGGAATCTCTAAATTTAAGGGATCAATGCCAAAGAAATATTGATTCTTCGGATACTTGTAGCAAAAGAGGCCTCGAGGATCCGACTCAATGATGGCAATAGCTTCGCAAATTGTGGCATCAACCATATTAATCACACACTCAAGATCCGCATCATCGCAAAGCGGCTTTTTGCAATTTGCAATAGACTCAACAAGATGATTCATATCGGGTACAGACACTATATCGAATATTATTTTTTGTGGAACCATATTATTCACATTATTTTCTTCAGTCGAGGAATTTACTTCTGAATGTCGATCCATTATACCGAAACGATTATTGCGACACACAAATTTATTATTAAATTCAAGAACTTCAAATGTTGTAACTTTTGTTTTTTGTGTGTTTTACAGAGTGTCCGGTCGAGTTAACTTGATTATAAATCAAATGAAGCGTAATTCTGACAAACATTTGAATGAAAACAATGTTTTGCTCGTCGACGAGGATCCAGGTAATTAATCAAGATATATTCTTATACTCGTATATCAATTAAATTTTTTGTTACAGATGATGCCGATTCCACGCAAGAGGGCGAGCAATTGGACAATTGGAGCGATTTGGAAGAACCAAATATCAATTCAAATCATGTGATGGATGATGAGCAAATGGAAGCCGATGACGATGTGGCTGCCGATGAGGAGGATATAATAATGACACAAGATTCTTCAGATGAGAATGAAGATGGAGATAACTCAGACACAGATTCCTCTGCAGGTTAATAAAAACAACAATTCATGTCATTAATATTATTAATATTAAAATGAGTTCCACCAAACCCCCACAAAAAAACAAAAATAAAAAACCTACAATGATTTTGTTTTCAATTACATTTAATGCTTGAACTTCATGCGTTTCAACTGTTTTACATGTATATACTACATCCAATAATAACAACATATATATCTATGTGTAATAGTGTGTTTGACTACCGATAGTGAGATTTCTTTTGCCAATTTGCAAAACAAATGCTTTTACGAATAATTTCCAATATGCATGCAAATATATAGTATAGAATTTTGTGTCAAGAACAGAATTTGTAGTTCAAGTATACATATATGATTAAAAGACCTAGGCGTCACATTCTACTTCCAATTGGCCTTAATGAAATTAATTAAACCATTTGTGGAGCTGTCATGCCCAGAGACTTCTTCGCAATGATCTAATTCGGGTTCAATGGCCTTTGCCAGCTGTTTGCCCAATTCAACGCCCCATTGATCAAATGAGTTAATGTCCCAAATGATGCCCTGTACAAAGATCTTGTGCTCATACATCGCTGTAATAGTTAAAAAGCTTCAGTCAATATCAGAATTTTGCAATATATTTGTACACATCTCACCAATTAATGCGCCCAAAATGAACGGTGAGACCTTCTTAACGACAATTGAGTTTGTCGGACGGTTTCCAGCAAACACTTTGTGTGGCAACAAGTTTTCCAATTCATTGCCACACAAACCAGCCTTGGATAGTTCTTCCCTGGCCTGTTCAGTTGTCTTGCCCATCATCAGTGCTTCGGTTTGAGCGAGGAAATTCGATAGTAAAATTTTGTGATGCTTGCCACCGGCAATTGGATTGTGCGTCTGTGCGGGCGCAATGAAGTCGCAAGGAATTAGACGTGTGCCCTGATGAATGAGCTGGTAGAAGGCATGCTGGCCGTTGGTGCCCGGCTCACCCCATACAATTGGACCAGTGCTATAGGCAACTTTCTTGCCCGATTTGCTAACAAATTTGCCATTGCTCTCCATATCGCCCTGTTGGAAATATGCAGCAAATCGATGCATATACTGATCGTACGGCAGTAGGGCATGTGTCTCGGCCTTGTAAAAGTTGGAATACCAAATTCCAAGCAAAGCCATAATAACAGGTGCCTGCAAAATAATACATTTATTAAAATCATTATATGATTGTGTATTTATTTGGGTTCTTACATTTTTAACGAGTGGTGCTGTTTTAAAGTGATTATCCATATAGTGGGCGCCTTCGAGAAGCTGCTCAAAGTTCTCGAAGCCAATGGACAAGCAAATGGATAAGCCAATGGCCGACCACAAGGAATAACGTCCGCCAACCCAATCCCAGAAGCCAAACATGTTGGCGCTATCAATGCCAAAGGCTGTTACCTTCTCCTTGTTGGTGGACAATGCCACAAAGTGTTTGGCAACGGCCTCATCCTAAAACCAGATAAAGCATAAATAAGTTCGAAAAAGCTGGCTGCACTTTACTTACGTCCTTGGCGTGTTCCAGTAGCCAAGATTTGGCCGAGGTGGCATTGGTAATCGTTTCCTGTGTTGTAAATGTCTTCGATGCAATGATGAAAAGTGTCGTCTCGTAGCATACGGATTTAAGGACTTCGGCCATGTGTGTGCCATCGATGTTGGACACAAAATGCGAATGCAAGCCCTTGCCGTATGGCTTCAGTGCCTCAGTGACCATAAGCGGTCCCAGATCCGAGCCACCAATGCCAATGTTAACCACATCGGTGATTTGTTTGCCGGTGCAGCCACGCCAAACACCTGAAATCACCTTATTGGTAAACTCCTTCATATGCTGCAGCTCAGCGCGCACATCCGGCATCACATCCTTGCCATCCACCAGCACCGGCTCCAGTCCCCGATTACGCAACGCCGTATGGAGCACGGCACGATTCTCGGTAATGTTGATGTGCTGACCAGAGAACATGCCATCCCGGGCTGCTTCCACGCGACGCACTTTAGCTAGCTCCAACAGAAGCGGCCAGACATCCTCGTTTACACGATTTTTCGAGTAGTCCAACAGAATTTCACCATCTGCTGGCGTTGGCAGACGCAAGCTAACAATCAATAATTGAGAAAATCAATTTTATTGACTGTAATTGTCATTAGATACCGAATAAAACGTCATCAAAAGGTCGTCGCTTTGACCTTTTGCAAGGACAAAGATAACTCTTTATAACTATGATAAACTCTTTAGAATAGATATCTTTATCTTTTCAAATAGTTATTGCTTTATAATTTTAAATTATCCAATTAATTACATTAAAACACTGCTGAATTTCTAAGATTGATCGGCTTTAAAGTGCAGAAGTAGCAGTGAATACATATGAACATATGTATGTATATATTTACGAAAGTGATTGAAATTACCGTTCAAATATGTGCATATGTTAAAATGTTTGTATGTATTTATGTTAAAATGTGTACGTGTAAGTATATAGACGACCGTGAAAAAACGTCACTCACCTGTATTTGAGAAAGCGCTTGGGGTCATTCACAAACAGATCCTTAATAACCAGATCCTTGTTGTGGGCATCATAGTACTCCTGGATTTTCTTGAAGATGGGCTCTTCGTTAAGCGGGGGCAGCGTACCAGCCATTTTCCTTTTGGAGGTTTCGTTAACACAAGTTGACACAAACAAAGACAAAATTTAACTGCACAAGTCTATGAACACTACACTTTACTTAAATGTGATTATAACTGTTTCTTGCTTATTTGAGCACAAGTTCTGTGATAATCGAATATGGGCAGCACGGCCCACAGAGTAGCCGTTGTTATACTAAAATTTTCTGAATGGTACCGCAATGGTAGTATGTAGTCCTGTTTCACCCACCACCAGCTGGAATTGTGTGCACCTTCAATGTCAAATGAAAAACAAGTGGCGGTGTTGCCACTTTGTGCAGTTAAGTTGTTACAATTTCAAAAAACTAAAAAATTTATACAGTCTTTTTAATATCAAATCAATCAGAATTTGTCAAAAGTTCTTAAACATATGATTTTTGTTTGGAAACAAAAATATATCTTAATTTATTAACATCATCTAGGTGGCAGCACTGCAACTATAGAGCTGCCAGTCTGCGAGTTAATATACCACTAAATTTATTTAGGTAGTTTATTATTAACTTTTCTATAACATAAAGGTTGCAATTTTTATTTCATGGCTTATTAAGAAATCTGCTCTTAGTATAAGTTGATCATAAAATCGAAATACATCTGTCGTATCGTGTGCAGACTGTGTTGGCTATTTAGGTCGTACCGTGTATGGCCACTCAACAGCCAATGAACAACCCAACACTACAAAGATGGCGACGCGCTCGCTACTTGTTAATTAACAGTGCCAGTTGTTTTTTTTTCTGAAAATTAAAAAGTGAAATAAATAATGTAAACAAAATATGCAATATCTGCATGCAGCACTGATTCATAATGTACAGCACAAATGTACAAGCAAAACCAGAGTGTGAAGTGAAACAAATACAAGCATTGCAAAGGTAAATGGTGTAGCAACAAGTGGTTAAAAGTAATTCGTCTATATGTATGTTGTGCTCAAAAACTAATAAATAATAACACAAACCTACAAACTGACATTTTGCACTTCTAATTAGAGGACAACATCGACAGTGCATTCACTAAAAACCCAAAATTAAACGCTGGCTTCACTGCACACGTAACCTTGTGAATACGCGTAATTCGGTAGCACTTTTAAGCGCAGTGGCAAGCCTTGTGGCAGCAGCATTCGTAGTTGTTGGAATTCTGTCGTTGAAATGTTTGTTTGCAATAATGTTTATAAATTTCTTTGCAGCGGACATCAAACTCTGCAATAATACAATAAATATAAAAAAGGAAGTGAACGTCGGGTACGTCAATTCTAAACATTCAACATGGACACAACAACAACTGGTGGCAGCTCAACTAGCAATAACAGCAGCAGCAGCAATAACAATAGTGGCAATGGCTGCCCTTGCCCCACAGCAAGCACAACAGGTGCCGGCGTTGGCACAACGCCCACAACAAATCATCCCAACGAACAGCCGCAAACAAAGAGGCAAAAGATTGATAAACAAATACGTTTAGTGAGCCCTAAATCGCCGCCGGATATACCGGATGGCGGAGATGTTATGGACGCCAATGGCAACAATAAGAATCATCACCACTTATGCTCATCCCTATCCTCATCGTGCTCCACACACTCGCTCTCTGGCGGCAGCACAAACAACTCGCCAACAACCACGCCCTGCAATTCACGAGCTGCCTCCTATGCCCAGTTGCTGGGCGGTGTCCAAAATTTAGTCAACAATATCTTGCCACAAAGTAATGAAAGCACTGGCGCTGGATGCGCACATGATGAAGTCGACCGGGCGTCGCAACTAAGCGAATTGTTGATTGCCACCAAGGAGGTGACTGCGACAACAGCCCAGAAGACCATTGTTCCAGCCATCGGATGCCCTTCCTCCTCCGCATCGACAACGGCAGTCGATGATATGCTTGAATTCGAGCAATCATTGACACGCCAGTGCCTGTGCGGTGTATCGGAGCGCACGCTAAGAAAGCCCTTTCAGTCACACTACTCACACGACTCGAATGGCCAGAAGCGCATCGCTTATCTACGGGAATGGCCAACCAATAAGCTACTGCAGTTTCTCTCCAATCTGCAGCTACTCTTTGATATCTACTTAAAGCAAAATGCCAAGGGTTACATCTGTACACGCATCATGGACGTGTGCGATGCTTTAATACGGAATGATCATAAGCTGATTGATGAGATTATCGTACTGGCCGGTTATAACAACTCGTATGTGCAATTTCTGGCAGGACGTGTGCTGGCCGCCTTTTTGGTTATTGCCAAGCAGGAGCTGAACGATGAATGGCTGCAAAAGATTGTCGATCAGCTGTTCAACTATGAGCTCCTCGATCATGGTGCTGTGCAGAAAATACACTTTAGCCTTGATATTATTAAACGCATTGTCGAATGGAAGGATGTGGAGCTTCATCCACTGGATGATGATTACAGCACGGCAACAAACTCCATAGCGTCCAACAATGCAACAGCGGATGCATCCGTGAGCTATATGCATTTTCCTGTACAGGATCAGCCGCTAGCAAGCAACTATTTTGCAGTGCAATTTCGTGATACAGTTGGTGATGTCGTCCCAAATGATGCGGATGAAAGCCGACAGTTCAATGAAGGAAGCAGTAATACGCCCGCAAACTATACACCAACGAATGGATGTCATGTTGTCGCTTTAACCGACTCGGAAAGCTTTGACACAACTCATCTGAAGTGTGTGACAATACAGAAGTTGGAGCATAAGTGGCCAACGCTAGTAAAGAACATGTCGGAGCTAATGACACCAGTGCATCAGGATACAGCGGATACAGAGCACTGTGTGCTTAATTTCTTGCAGCTATGGGAGAACATCATATCGGTGAAGGCAAATCTTTCCATTGACGAAACGCGACCCTTCTACGCACAGCTGGATAAATTCGAGCTATTGCTCAATCATAATCTGTCATGCACGGTGTACAAGCAGATGCTGTGCCTGTTCAATGAGGCATTGTGCTATGGTTCGACGCTGGCGCTGCAGGATATGTTGCCGGAGGAGACCTGTAAGCTGGCGCATCAGATTGTCTGCCATGTGCGTAGCTTACGCATACTCGAATCCTTGCCACGCCGTCAGCCTGAAAATATTGTTGGACTAATCGGCTATAATGGTGTGCCCGTGAACTATGTGAGTGGCTCGCTAGTCGCCACAACACAGCAGCAGGGACGTGAGGATGCGGCAAGCGGCGGCTCACTGGACCTCATTGAAATGGACAAGACGGTGCTGCAGAAAATGGTGCTATTAGTTTTGAAATCGATAGCGGTTACCGTCAAAGAGATACGAAGCGATTCGTCGGATTCATCAATTGATTCCACTGACTACGATGCATTCCAAGATATCCTGTTGATTGAGCGGTCCATACGCGATGTGCTAAGTAAACTGGAAGCGTTTATTAAACAAACGTTGGAATTTCATCCGGAATGCCATTTTAGTAAAATATTAATTCATCTCTTTGATGATCAGGATGATCATCTAATTGAAGCAATGGTCTGTACGCTAGATGTCACATCGGGCATATCGTTTCGCAACAATGCATTTCCGGAGCTTGTCGCCATGCTTAATCCTGTCTACACATTCCTTGAGTTTCTCAAAATGACTTCGAACAGCTCGGATCTGTTGCTGGATCTGCTTGTTAGCAATGAGACCTGCTTTCTGCTGTATTTGTTGCGGCTTCTCAAATACATACGCATGAATTGGACGATGTTTGTGCACAGTTGTCATAGCTTTGGCATGGGTAATGCCATGCTCGATGAGGCAATGGGCGTCCTAATACGTCTGCGTTTGCAAATATCCCGACTTGTGTCACGCCAACTGTATCCGTACGATATATCGCCGGTTCTGCGTCTGCTCGAGAGCTGCGAGAGTTTGTACGAAGGCAACGAGCTTAGTTAAAGTTAAACAAAAATGTTTATGCAAACATAATATATATACATATATATTTACCACAGAAGCCTTATGCAATTAAAATACGTAATTTATTTTTGTATTTGTAATGAATATAGGAGAAAAGAACCACAACTAGCACAAAATTCGATAAAAGTTTTGTAGATTTGTCACACTTAATTATAGTACTTATTATGCACTGATACTGATTCAATTCGATTCTGCATAGGACTTCTTTTTATCTCAATCTACATCTATAAGTAATATTTGGTAGCAAGAGAACTTTTTCAAGTTTTCCAAAATAGGTCTATAAATCATTTGCATCTGTTTCTGTTCTTTTTTTTTTGTAACAATCAAAAAGCGAAACATTAATTTAGCCTAAGATTGTTTTAAATCTTGCCTTAAGTAGTATATTGTAGCATTATGTGTGTACGTTTCTGGTAATACGGCTGCTCATCTGTGCAATTTTTATTAAATGTGTGTATAGTATTGTATATTCTTAATAAAATTGCATGGGCATAGGAATAATAATATGTATGTAATAATAATAATAACGTAATTTTGTATGTTTAAAAATGCCTTTATATAATTTTACGATACTCTAAACTATTTTAATTAAAAGCAGAACAAAAAACCATTAAGAAAATATTTTCATTTTGCAAATGTGCAAAGAATAAAAAACATTTAGCCATAAATTCGTTGATAGTGTATCAGCAGTTACAATAGTATCATATATGTATATCTGGACTCCTCTCTAGTGACGATTTATCATGCGAACCCGTCGCTTCAGCTCGGGTATTTGCATCGTAGGAGCTGTCAGCGGAAGAGCTGAAATTTCACCCAAATTTAGAACCGATCCACGTCTGGCCAAATCGGGATGCCCAATAACCGGAGACACCTGTACAGTTTGATAGTTTATGCTGACGGGAACCGATAAACGTCGACCCATCCGCGGCGGGCGAGCATAATCACCAATTGTTGTCGGCTTTCGGATGATTTTTGGCTCGATTGAAATCTCTTCGCGACGTTTATAACGATCTAGTGATATAGATCGAGCCTCTGTAAATATATAGTGCCTGCTTTGCATCAGAGCATCTACAAGGATAAATAGTTAGTACATAAAAGGATTTTTAAGTGGATAAGTGAATAGAGAAATAAAACACAAATACTATGTAAAGTCATCACAGGAGTGCAGAGAAAAGTTTTATTCTTAATATTTATTTAACGTTTAACAGTTTTCTATATAGGGTATATAGTATAGGTATATAGGCACATATAGACATTCATTCACTTAAAATTCAAAATACTTTTTTAGTAGTACATATAGAAATCAGAAGTGGAGTAAAAGTAGAAAACAGATATGTTTTTTTTTAAGTACATCAAATACAAATACATCCATAAGTAGAAAATCAAGTTTGATTTAGTAGATTTAGTTCACAACACATATATTACAATAAGTATAATAACTATAACTAATCTGTGTAGATTTGATTTGTTCCCTATTTAGAAAGCATTCAGTTATATTTTATGGAGCTCTCCTTCTCTCTCAAAATTTAGGCAAACTTTTTGTTGAAATACCTTTTGAAGCACGTCGATCAAGATGAGGGCCACTCCGCTGCTCTTTTTGGGCATAGGATTGTAAAGAGCATCGACGCAAACGTTTGTCTCCTTTATTCTGCTGTTAGACAATAAACTATTAGCATTATTATACATAATAAACAAGTGTACAAACTTTACCGTTTTATAATGTTGATTAATATCCGAAGCGGCTTTTAGCAATAGATATATAAAAACCAGAGCAAATAAATAGATGATGGGTTCGGCTGTATTTGACTTCTTGGCGATATCTTTCTTCTTGGTTCTTGATCTTCGGTTTTCAGATAGTTTTGTAGATCTTAGAGACTTTCGTTTTAGCACAAGACTGTTGGACGTTTTCGGCTGACCATTGTTGTCCTTGGTAAAAACTTCAATTTGTCTACATAAATTCGGTTGCTGAATATTCAAATGGCTTTTAGTTGGCTCTGGAGTATCAACATTTAGTTGGTTGGCAGCAACAAGCGGTTTAAAATAGAAGTTATAATTGGTCTGTAGTCCGGCAAACATTAGATATATGGTGCAGAGCACGATTAGAACACCTATAGAAACCACATGATGATTGTTGTTGTTGTGTATAGTTTTTGCATCTCTTTTGTCTTGGTCATCAGAGATATGTTCCTCCTTTGATTCTGCTAACATTTCCTCCATACGTGTACTTATATATATATTTTATGCGCGCACAAATATGTATCTACAAGTCAAGCATTGTATTCGCTTGGGAAAATCGATAAAGCAACATTGCGCATTGTAAAATTAATTGAAATGTATGTGTTTTAATATAGATTAATGTTAAATATAGCAATTTAACGATTTATTATGATTTTTGCTTTTAATTATAATTATGTTTTAAATCTTTTTGAAAGATGTTCAAAATTAAAAACACTGCGCTATTCGGATATGAAAACGGATATGCGTGCGCGTGTGTGTGTGCCCTTTGCCACTTCTATTCACAATAGACACAGGATAATCCGTTATACTATCTCCTTTCCTGCTGACTTTTTGAAAAGCTTGACGTTAAACATGTTAATTGGTCAAGTATTTCTATAAAAACAAAAAAGTTTATTTACTATAGTGATTCAATAGAAAAGTTATTATCCTACCCGTAATTTCTAAGCTTGCGGATTGACTCGTTATTGTATTTTGCATTTTACAACTTTCAACAATTGTTTGACGCTTAAACATATTTGTGCGAAGACTTTGCTCTGCAACAAAAATTTAAATGGAATACAGTAAAAGCTCATAAGAGAAACCAGAAAAAACTTACTGCGACGTATACAGTTAAAGCCCTTTGGCTTATTATAGTTTAATATTGATGTTTCAGCCTTTGTGACATTATCAATATTAGCTGTCCGTCGAGACCCATAGAGAATACTGCGCGTTGGAGATGCCATTAGGGAGGTTGTTGGTTTATCTACATCTGTGGAACATGTTGTACTTGTTGCTTCTTGCATGGTAAACTGTTCAGGCTCATTTTGATCATTTGTAATACTGCCATGGAGCTTACGCAATGTGCTGCGTAATATTTTAAATCTCTTAATGATGCGATCTGGATTAACTTGAGAAGCGCACATTAAAATCGCTTTGCATTCACGCAATATTCGCACAAAGTTTTGCAAGTGCTCGGTACTCCTTGGTTCCAATAGGACTTTCAGATTGACACTCAGTTGAAAATGATCAAGCACGGAAAAGCCCATTTGCGCTAAATCATCTAGATGATTTTTATCAAACTTTTTCTCAACATTCGTAATGCCAACTGTGAGTATTTGTAAAAAGCAGCCAACAAAAGCGCGACTATCCATTATCTCATGGAGTGCTTTCTTGAACTTTGACATTTCCTCCTTAAAGTGTTGCTCCAACAGCTCTGAATGCAAATCCGATGCGTTTCCATATAGCGATGGTATTAAACTCGTATCCAAATATTCAAACGAGGCAAGGCAGCTGCGTACAGTGGTTTTACCTAAAAATAAAATTTATATAAAATTCATATATTTATATATAAAATGGGTTTTACAAACTTTTCAGGCTTGGTGCAAATGCAATCGCAAATATTCCAATTTGTGTGGCACGATCCAAATTCACATCAAAATCGGCAATAAGATCATCCGCAACGGCATCGGTTTCCTCTGCAGTGCCAACGACGCTACGCAATACATTGCGTATTCTATCAACGGATATTCTTCGAAAGTCCAGAAAACAAGTGAATACAAGACGCAACAAGGCCTCATTCATGTACTCCTCCAGTTGATGTAGTGCCTGCTCGAGTGTCATAGCTCTCAGCTTTTGATTGGAATTATCCTCTTGAAACAAACTGCAATCACGCATTACCTACAAAATTAAAGCTTATTATTTGCAAAAACTTGACAATAGAAAAATATACCTTTTGACAAAGTGCACTTAAGGCTTTCTTGTCCTGTTGCAATGCGACATTGGCAAAGGACAATGCTTGGCCGAGTAATAAATCTATTTGAAGTTTGATTTGCTTGCTTAAGACAAGCATATCATTCGACGAATCCATGTTGCTTTTGTCTTCATTGTAAATGGTAAACTCGGACAAAGAATCCAGTAGAATATCTAAAAGCTTTAAGAACGAAACGCCTTCTGTGGCGTTACCCTGTGTTCCTTCTGCTTCAGCGGGTGTTAAAGCAACGCCAAGGCGTTGCAAACAAACACTTATACGATCCACGAAGTGATGATGGCTAGCCTGATGTAAAATAATTGTTATTAGCGAACGCAATTATAAGACTTTGTTGTTCATTACCTGAATCCTTAAGCCGCTAGCTGCTTCAGTTTGTATTGTATATTCCAAATGCTTGATACATATCATTATTTGTGATAGACACAAACAGATAATTTCCAGCGAATCATGTTGTATTTGTGTTTTTATATATTTATGAAACGCATTTGAAAATTCAAGAAATTCCGAACAAAAATCCTGTACAAATAAACACAAATGCATAAGCACACAAATAAAAATAAGGATCAGTGAAATTTGTTACGTTGAGCCAGTTTAAATCGCCAGAATGGTTTGGTTCTCCATAATCTAATAATCGAAGACATGACTCCAGTTTGAGTTTTAACGAATGCATGTTTGTATTATAATTAACTTCACTTGTTGCACATGCAAATTGAAATGAACACACAACAAAGGTTTTAAAAAAGTGTAGCTTGTCGTTGTCAAAGTCTGGCAGCACTGTTTGCCTTTTTGCGTTTTGACATTAGTATTACCAGACTTTCCAAATGAGTCTGACGTACAGACGCAGACGTACACTATTTTCGATAGCAAAAAATTGTAGTATTCTTTATCCATTAAAAAAAATAATTTTGTATACCAATGCGAAACGAGCTAATCAGCGGCTTATAACTTAAACCAACCCGTCTGCGTCACACAAATTGACTACATCCATATAACAAAAGCCACTTTTCAAGAATTTGTTGAAATTTGTGCAGCAGCGCGTACACAACGACACAAGTGCAAGACAAGAAAAATATGAGCACGTCAAATGCAAGCCGTAAGGAAACGGAACGCACGAAATTGATGCAAGAAAAATGTCAAACTCTTTTAACGCAAATGCTTCGCGATGATGACAATAAATATTGTGTTGATTGTGATGCCAAAGGTATGTCAATTTTCTATATATTTTTATGGGATATATGTATAAATATTTACACTGAAAGTGTTATCCAAACATACAGGAAGCTTAACTTATACATATGTTAGCTTTTGTAGTTGGCTCAGCATAAAAGCAAATTTTTATTTAATTAAGGGCGTAGCACTTAGTTGGAAGGTTCAAAACATTACCCCCACCTCTTTATATGTATTATGAGTGATTCCGTTAACCGCATAATAAAAGTTCCGTTGTATGTGTGTTTGTATATATTTAGACTTAGTAAAGAGTAACTGTAAAGCGAGTAAAGTAACTCATATCGAATTTTCTAGGTCCCCGCTGGGCATCATGGAATTTGGGCGTATTCCTCTGCATTCGGTGCGCTGGAATACATCGCAACCTGGGTGTGCACATATCTCGCGTAAAGAGTGTCAATCTGGATGCATGGACTCCCGAGCAGGTCATCTCGCTACAACAAATGGGTAACTCACGCGCTCGTGCCGTTTACGAGGCCCAACTACCCGATGGCTTCAGACGACCCCAAACGGATACAGCGCTGGAAAACTTCATAAGGGCCAAGTACGAGCATAAAAAGTATTTGGCACGTGAGTGGGTGCCACCGTCACCGCCCAAAGTTGATTGGGCCAAGGAGATCGATGAGGAGCTGGAGCGTCAGAAACGAAAAAAGAAATCGGCTCAAACCACTTTGGGCATTAGCAATATTTCAAACGCCAGTGGCATTGCCATTGACAAGAGATCTTCAACGATAGCAGCGAAAAGCGCACCACTGCCAGCGCCGTTACCGAAACCCAAACCGAATCAGGCGGGTGGCTGCAGTCCAAAAACTTCGCATCGCGTGCAAAACAATAGCGCCATTAGTGCTGGCGAAAGTGATCTTTTGGGACTGTCATCGCCCACAAAGCCAATTGTTGCCGGTGTTGGTGGCGGTGTTCAGGATCTACAGAACGATAGCTTTACCAGCTTTCTAAGTGCCAGTAGTAACGTGAGTGCAATTACAACGCCTGAAAAGACAAATGGCAATGGTGGAGATATTGCTTCACTGTCGATGCCCAGCCAGCCTAACTCCTTGGCCCAACAGGAGCAGGACTTCTTCAGCCAGGGTACACTGGGTGGCAACGATAAGGATCAATCGGGCAAAATGTCCAAAGACAGCATATTGGCACTGTACGGTAATGCGCCCAGCACTCACAATCCACAGCAACAACAACAACTGAGCTTTGGTGGCTTCACTGGCATGGCCCCCGGTGGCTATATGCATCACCAGCAACAGCAGGTTCCCCAACAGACGCACCATCATCATCAATTCATGACACCGCCAAACTCCGTTAGCATGTATAATGCCCCAGTTATGGCAGCACCAAATGCGTTCAGCAATGCGCCAACTGCCGCTATGAATCTGGGTGGCAATGTGGGTTTTGGTGCCGGTGCTGGTCAATTTCCAAATGCCAGTGGTAGTCCGTATATGGTCGGACAGGGACAAGGTACACCGCCCTTAAATTTGATGCAGACAAATCAAAGTTTGCTGAGCGGCATGCAGCTTTTTAGTGGCAACACAGCGGCACCACAATCGAACCAACAGCAACAACAACAGCTTGGCATTGGCATGAATCTTATGCAGCCGATGCCAAGTGGATACCCAGCTGCAACTGGGACAACGGCCGGCTCATCAGTGACATCCAACTTAAATCAGCAATTTGGCAACTTAAATATCGGAAATGTTTGGCAATAAGTGCTGAACATAAGTTTAAATTGTTAATCGTATAACTTTTTGTACCTACTTGCCGACAAGCCAGTGTTTTTTTGGGTTTTGAATGATGTATTAAATAGGTGAATTCTTTGTATTCCTCTCCACCCTCAACCCCTGTTTATTTGTTTATAAGACATTGTATAAAACAATAATTGTGAAAATAATTTTTTGTCAAGAGCTGCCGACTTAAATGAGTACATTCATCATACGAATTTGTTTATCAAACTATTATGTACATGAGTACATACATACATACATACGTACATACATAGATCAATATGCATATACATATAACTAAAACTTACTAATAAATCCACAATTTATAAAATACATATGTATGTATTTATGTTCATCCAGCCATATGTACGTACGTATATATATTAACTACGCTCTATAAATATCAAGAGAGTAAGATTTTGGCAAGAAGTACTTGTAAGTTATAATTTATCCTTAACAGAACTATGTATGTACATGTCTTTCAATACCTAATTGAAAATCCGCAGTATGAAATACGTATGTACTTCTATTTGTAAGTGGATTAAATTTTAATAAATAAATATTCATTAACTATACACATACAGGAAAAATATATTAGTACCTTGTACATTTTCATAACGTATAACATTTACATACTGTCAGTTCCCCTGTAAACGCTCAAACTATTTCTCGCTTTACAGAGCGAGGTCTTCGCTTCTGTTATTTTGTGATTACTTGCTTTTTTAATGCAGCCCTGAAAACGAAATGGATACTGTCCAACTTTACTGCGCACACCCCTCCGCCCACATTTTAACACGTCAACTTCAACAACAACAAAGTCAAATAAATGTGAAACGTAAAATTTTAAGAAAACTAACTCGATAATATATTGCATATATCAGCAACATGGAAAGCACCGAAGAGCCAGGACCATCAAAGCCAGAGAAAACCAACGAAATTCGTGAACGTAAATCAACAACAGCAACAGATGTAGACACTGACAAAAAAAACAATGAGCTGTCCACGAAGGAAGCATATTTCGCGAGCCTCACCGAATGGGCCAAACAAGCAGCGCTCATCCAAATGTTTCCGAACTATCTGCTCGCCAACTACAACTACAATCCACAACTGTTACAATCCCAAATGCCATTCCCAGCACCCGCAAACAATGAGCACCTGATGCCAAATCGTCCCAACTTGCAGCCACAGGCAGCTCAGGCGAATGCGCCACCTGGCGGCGTGCCCACCTTTAATCGCTTTCGGATGTTAGACGAGGTGCAGCAACAAGACATTATCCGTCGGGTAGGCGGCACCGAGATGGTTGTTGCACCGTTCTGGAAACGATTTGTTGCCGAGGCCATAGATATGTTTATTTTGTTTTTGTTAAAAATAATTGCAACCTTTGCACTGTTCCATCTATTTGATCTGGAGTTCGACAAGGAGGTGATGCGCAAAACATTAGATGATGAGGATCTCTTTGTTAACTTTATGGACCTAGCCATGGACTTCTTTTCGATGTCATCCGACTTGCTGCTAATTGAGCTGCTCACCAAGCTTATGGTGTGCTGCTACGAGTGTTTGTGGACAACATATTTCGATGGCGCCACACCCGGTAAATCCATCATGAAGATACGCATTCTGTACGTCGAGGCAGTTTTACCCTTGCAGGCGCCCGTTATGCCCCAGTTCGTATTCCAGGCACGTGAGCCGGTGCGTGCTATACTTTATCCGGCTGAGGTTCCCAGCTTGCTGCGATCATTGATGCGTGCGTTTGCCAAGAATCTGGTCATGACACTACTCTTTCCCATTTGTGTTGTTATGATCTTTTTTAAAAACAATCGTACAGCCTATGACATATTCACAAAAACCATTGTTGTCGAGGCGAATCCAAATCCCAACCTTCAAGCTCAACCCGCTGCTGCTGGTCGGCCTCATCAACAGTAGTCAACATACATACATATATATAATGCCAAATTTATAAACGAGAGCAACGTTGAATATTATGTCCACATGGTAAATTAAGGAGCTGGTCCTAAAATATTCGTTATATTATTGAATAAATCTGAGTGTAACATAAATGTGGAAGATGCAAGATTTTAATTCAGCTATTTAACAAGGACATTTTTAAGGGATTGGGCAACAACAGCGCCTTTGCCAGGAACATGCAGTGGCGATCCCTTGAAGCAGGCCACCAGTTCGCCATTAGTCATCAGATCCGGAGCGCAAGTTTCAAAAACTTTCTTTTTGGGATTCAACTGAGCGTCTGGCTGACGTGTGTAACCCTCGCAATGCACCAAGTCACCGGGTACGGCACCAGCTGGGGGACTGAGTACTTCAACCTTGTCGGGAGTGGATGCACACATGACCATTGCTTCAGAGGTGACGCCACGCATTTTTGCAGGCTTTAGATTGCAGAGAACAACAACCATGCGATTCTGCATCTCTTCTATGGGCACAAATTTCACAAGTCCCGAGACAACAGTTCGTGGAGCGGGCTCGCCGCAATCGATTTTCTCCAAGTATAAGCTATCCGCATCCGGATGACGACCAACTTCAATAATTTTGCCCACGCGCATATCTAAACGACCGACATCAACAGGAGCTTCGGGAACAGCATTTGGCTTCTCAGCGGCAGCTTTCTTCTCTTTCACCTTTTTCTCTTTGGGTGCTGCTGCAGGTGCTTTCGACTCAACTGGCTCGGCAGCAGCCGGTGCTGGTTTAACGGTGCTTTCGGTTGAACTGGGTATATTGGTAGACATTCCACGCGCACCTGTGGCAGCGCCTGGAAGCGGTATCTGTTTCTTTCCATTTTTTACTTCCAGTTCAATAAGTTGTGCCAAAGCCACTTCGATTTCTTTTTCCAAAGCTGCATTCTCTGCAATAAGCTCCTGTTTTTGACGCTCCACAAGTTCTTTCTGGATTGCCGACATCTAAAAAAAAAAAATACTATTAAACATGAGCTAATAACAGCTAATAATAACTGTACCTCTGATCTTATAGAGTCAATAAGGCTTTCCGCACGTTTATTATTTTCAACAATTTGCTCAAAAGCTTCCATTTTAACGTTTCTTTTAACGTGCTTCCTTGTTAAGTTAAGTGCAATTCTGCATGTGGCACGCAGCATTATATTTTACACATACGAGGGCTGGAATCCAGTATCGATACCTAACAAAAAATAAAAACTTATCGCTTAGTAATGCTCCATCCGATACTAGCCGATAGCAAACAAAAATGTTTCGTGAAAATAAATATAATTGCCACAACAACTAGTGCGAATAATTGAAATTGTACAAATATTTAATAATACAAATAGCGCGAAAATAGTGATTTTTTCTAATGGATTACGTTTATTGTGGAAGCACCGATCAAATCGGAGCGTCGGAGGACATTTTAAGTACGTCATAAGCGATTAAAGCGAATTGTGTTTTTGCAAACTTTCTCCATTTTTGTTTTGATATAAATACGTATGTACATTCATATGTTTGCTTTAGGTGTTTACGATACAGGCCCTGCGCGCAACTCTGAGCATTATTCACCAAGTTTCAATGGGTTTAACATCGGCTCAAGCGATTCTGACTATGTTGCTAGTCCAATTCCGATTCTTGCTGACGGTGGAGAAAATTTTGGTGTCTCTACGGTGGCCTTCGATGACTATGAAGAACTTCTCTGGATGGGTAATCAAGGTGTAAGCACTTTGTGTTTAATCTTCTCCGCGAAGTATTTTATTTATCTATTGTTTGTTGATACATATTTCGGCAGGGACACGTTACCTCGTACTACGCGAGCTCGTTGCAAAAATACACATCGTTTCAAGTGCACGCTAGCGACATTGTGCGACAGATCATTACAATCGACTCGGGAGTACTGGTACTTACTCAGACATCACTACGCCACCAGATACGCCGTGGTTTACCAAAGTTTACGCACAAGTAAGTCTTAAGCTCGAAGTAATGCAAAGCTCCAAACTAATTAAATGCCTTTTCAAACAGATCCAACAATATGGTGGAAATGGTTTGCATGCTGCAGCTATCGCCACATCGGTTAGTTATGGCTGGATTGCAGGAGGAGTTGATTGACTTTGATATGCGCACTTTGAAGGAGACAAGATTGGAGCACGTCGGATCAGCTGGATGCACAGTGCTGCGCAAGAATTCACGTTATTTATTTGCTGGTGACCAATTTGGCACAGTCACCCTGAGAGATTTGAACACTTTAAGTGTGGAACACACTATCAAAACGCACACGAATAGTCTGTCGGATTTTGATGTGCAGGGCAACTATCTGATATCATGCGGCTATAGCGGACGACAGAATAACTTGGCAATTGATCGTTTCCTGATGGTCTATGATTTGCGAATGCTTCGTCTGATCTCACCTATACAAGTACTGATCGATCCACAAATGCTAAAGTTTTTACCCTCACAAACGTCGCGTCTCGCCGTCGTTTCGAGCTATGGACAATTTCAGCTGGTTGACACAGTGGAGCTAAGCGAGCCTCGCGTCTCCATGTATCAAATCAATACGAATGGCAGTCAATGCCTAAGTTTTGACATCAGTTCATCATCTCAGGCAATGGCCTTTGGCGATCAATCGGGCCATATAAATACTATAACCTCAGTACAAACGCCTCAGCCACAGTTCAATACCTTTTCACGAAACACCGAGTTTGCGGATGTTGTGCCACAATTGCCTATGGTGCCGTTTACGGATAACAACTTTCCATTGTCGTCGGTTATGCTGCCACATTTGACGACTGGATCGCGTTGGTTTTCTGATTGGCCCGAAGAACTGTTGCGTTACGGCTATCATCGACCGAAAACAATTGATACCGACGTACTTAACAACATGAAAATGCAAGGACCCATTGGCTACTCTCCCAACCCAAGAACTGCTCGACGCAATCAGATTCCGTACACCCTTATTGAGCCGGGGCAGGGAGGTGTAGGAAATACGAATGCCAATGGTAATACGGCAGCCACAAAGGCCGAGAGCGGCGTTAAAATTATTCCACGACGATATCGTAAAGTGGAATTAAAGTATACAAAGCTGGGTACACAGGATTTTGATTTTGAGCAGCATAACCAGACATGCTTTGCCGGTCTTGAGGCAACCTTGCCCAATTCCTATTGCAACGCCATGCTGCAGGTAAGCCGAAATGTCTTAATAATGTCAAACTGCTTAGTATAATGTATTTTATTATAGATATTGTACTTCACGGATCCCCTGCGAATGAAGCTGATTGGTCACACATGCTCTAAGGAATTTTGCTTATCCTGTGAATTGGGATTCTTGTTTCACATGCTGGACAAAAGCACTGGTTGGTTTATTTTTGTACGACTACGCATATATAATGGGTATTAGATGTGATGTACGCTATAAACTCATTTTAGCTTCGACGCCGTGCCAAGCCAGCAATTTTCTGCGCTCGTTTCGTACCGTTCCTGAAGCTTCAGCTTTGGGCTTAATTCTAACTGATCGATCGTCAAACGTTAATCTGATTAGCTTAATTCAGGCAAGTATTTGCTTGAACAATGATGATTCATTAAATATCTTTGTATTTTTTGGATTCATGTAAGAATTTTCATGCATTGCAGAACTGGAATCGATTTATCTTGCATCAAATGCATTATGAAATTCTGGATTCAGGCAAAAACGCGGGATTAAATGGTAGTCTCAACTCATCATCAGTCGGTAACTATGAAGTTTATAATCCTAAATTTATTATGCTGATAAAAATTGAATTTTCAGCAGAAAGTATATGCACAACAGATAGTTCAACGCCCTCGGAATTGTTTGAATCCATATCGGGTTAGTATTAAATCAGTTTGTGGAAAAACGAAATTCATAGTAATATTTCATTTCCATCTCATACAGACGAAAACTCCAAAGATGAGGAACGTGAGCGTTGTAAAATCAATGCAGAAACGGATATTAGTTCCATTTTTGGTACAAAACAGATTTGCATAAACAGATGCATCAAGTGTCAGGCAGAGGTATTATTATAAATATTTTAATAAATCAACAGCTGTGATTGTAATTATAATCATTTCTACAGAAATCTAAGGAGAACATCTTGTTGGCCTGTAATCTATCATATCCCACTCACCTCAAGGATAGTGAGCAGCATTTTGACTTTGGAAATATTCTGAAGCGATCTCTGAGTTCCGAAAAAAATATCCAAGCCTTTTGCGAAAGCTGTAAGAAGTTTTCCCCAACAAATCAAAGTGTTAAGGTAATAGCTTAATGATATTTATCATTACTTTAGCATATTAACATATTGCTTGTTTTAGGTAACATCATTACCTCAAATCCTAGCAATCAATTGTGGCCTGAATAATGAAAAGGATATAAGCTTTTTGAAACGCCAACTAAATCGTACCACCGATAGGCCAACAGCCGAGGCAGCATCTCTGAGCACCAGCAAACCGTGTCGTTATGGCATTAACTGTTCACGCAGCGATTGTCACTTTATGCATCCAGATCGGTAAGTTGTTTTACTAGTTTTACTAGAAACTATCTTAAAATTCGTTCTTCGATCCTCATAGCAAATCGCCATCGCACACGAACCAACCGAGCAACAGTTCTCCGAGTGCACGACAAAAATCATGGTTCCCGTTGACCTTTAATATGGGCATCAGTGAGACGGGCGAGCTGAGCGTTAAATCACCTACACAAAAATCAGATCAAGATGACGAGGATGAGGAACAGCAGATACCGGAACAGCCAGCGGAATCGAAATGCCAAGATCAGCGCACGTATGCTCTGCATGCCGTTGTCTGCCAAATTGATGATGGCACCCAAAAGAACTTGGTGTCGTTGGTGAATGTTCGACAAAAATATCATACAATGAAGGCGGCGCCCACATCCGATGAGGAGACGCAGGAGCAGTGGTATATATTTAATGATTTCAGCATTTCACCGGTTGCACCACAGGAATCTGTGTGGTTTACATTGGATTGGAAGGTACCTTGTGTGCTCTTCTATCGCACCCTTGATGAGAATGAGCTGGAACCATCTGAATCCGAATCTTCCATCAAAGTCGAGGACCTGCCACCAACAACACCAGCCAAAAGTAATGATGCAACAAGTATTAGCACACCAACCAATCCATTCTTGCAAGTAAGTAATTGATTACAACAACTTCTGAGCTTTCTTTAACGTTGAACTTTTTAAATTTTCAGGACATTATGAGCCCAGCACCGAAAACTCTCAATACAGATGCAACGCTAAAACCTCTTCAAACAAATGAAATGCCTCGCGCTGGCGATCTAATTGCAATGGATGCCGAGTTTGTAACATTAAATCCAGAGGAAAACGAAATCCGTCCGGATGGCAAAACGGCCACAATAAAACCTTGCCACATGAGTGTGGCGCGTATCTCCTGCATTCGTGGACAAGGCCCCGATGAAGGTGTGCCCTTTATTGATGATTACATTTCGACCCAAGAGAAGGTCGTCGATTATCTTACGCAATTCTCGGGCATTAAACCTGGTGATTTGGATGCTAATTTTAGCAACAAACGTTTGACGGCCCTCAAGTATTCGTATCAGAAACTAAAGTTTCTTGTCGATATTGGCGTCATCTTTGTGGGTCATGGCTTAAAGAATGATTTCAGGTGTGTGTGTGTATTGGACAAAACGTCTTTTCATAACCTAATCTTACATTTTTTTAAGGGTTATTAATATCTATGTACCGTCTGAGCAAATTATCGATACAGTGCATCTTTTCCACTTGCCACACCATCGTATGGTATCACTGCGCTTTTTGGCCTGGCACTTCTTGGGTATGTACTCGTTGTATTAGCTTTTATCTTAGCTATAATATCGTTTGGAATAGGCACAAAAATACAATCGGAAACACATGATTCAATTGAGGATGCTCGCACAACACTTCAACTTTATAAGCATTACTTGCAACTGCAGGCAGAGAAGAAGTTTACGCATGCACTGAAAAATCTATACGATCGTGGCAAACAGTTGCAATGGAAGGTCCCCGAGGACTAAATGTATACCAACCCACCGGGCAGGCAAGGCCACTCTGATTAATGAATTCCATTACTAAGTCTAAGCTTCACACGATCTTGATTGACATGCCCCACAATAAAATCAAAACTAATATATATATATTTTTAATAACAGACTGCGTTGCGGCTATTATTGTATGCACACATATTTATAGCTTACCCAGAATATTCAAAAAGGGATTAAATTCTAGTGTTAAACCGGTTTCAGTTTCCTACTAAAACAAAGCAGATCGCTACTAAATGTTTATGAGCATGATTTGTATTTAATCAACAACAAAACATATACAAATACACAGACAGAAATGTATTTATATGCATGCTGTGTGTGCAGTTGTGAGCGTATACTTGATCTGGCTAGATTATTAATTAAACTTGTTCGTTCGCATTGGGTATTGCCCGTCCGTCTGATTACTTTGTGTAATCGTTTAGAATGAAAACAAAACAAGCTTATTGAAAACAAGCACACATACAAATACAATGTCTGAGTGTTAATCGTGGATTCGGAAGCTCTGTTGGGTGTCACTTTTTGGGCCATATGTCATATTTAGCATTAGGCTTGAAAAACTGTCACAAATATTAAGTAAATTTGCATCCCAATGGCACCTCGAAGTAATAGATAGATGCGATTCGATGATCAGTTATCACAATGGCTTGAATTTCCCCAAGCTGCCGATCTCTGTGTTTCGCTTATCAAACACCGAACGGGGCATCGTTTGGGGAAATTTCTATAAAACGATTCGACGATTCCCACCTGCTTCGGCAGCAACGTACTATAAATAGTGAAGCTGACGTCGTGGTTAGAACATTCAGACCAAGTCAGTCGACAAGATGAGAACACAACCAATAATTGGATTGAGCGCTTTGCTCTTGCTATGTGCTGGTAAATATAATGATAACATCTATACATATATTATACATCCCCGCTAATTGACCTTTTTTTTTGGATTTTGATAACGCGCAGTAAGTGCACAGCAAACATATGATGGACGCAATGGACCGCACGTCTTTGGAGCGCCTGGAGAGCAGGTGTATATACGTGGTCAGAATGAGGGCCAGTATCAAGTGCCCGGTGTGGCTGGCACATTCCAGAATGCACCCGCGCAGGGAGCGCATGTCTATACGGATGAGCAGGGCAACACGTATGTGCATCAAAAGAAAGGTGCAGGCAGACCAGGTAATTATCAAAATTTCATTTCATCCAACAGCAGCTAATGCAATGCCAATCTTTCTTAGGTGGACACAGTATAAGTGGTCCTAGTCTGGTTGCCCAACGCGGACAGATCAGTAATCCCGCTCAAGCAAACACATATCGTCCACGTCGAGGCGTTGTCGTCAGTCGTCCGGATCGTGTGGTCATATCTGGAGGCGGTGGCACCTATGTGGGTCGTCGCGATCGTCGCGACATTCACGTCGCTCTTCCAGATCGCACCGTAGACTATGGCAGCGATGGTAGCTTCGTTGTTCAACGTGGTCGTCGTGACATTCACGTCGCTCGTCCAGATCGCACCGTAGACTATGGCAGCGATGGTAGCTTCGTTGTTCAACGTGGTCGTCGTGACGTGCATGTTACTCGTGCAGATGGACGTTCGGTTAGCTATGGCCCAGATGGCTTCGTTGCCCATGGACGTGATGGTCGCACGGTTGCCCACTCTCGCCAGAGACGCGCCCGTGTTCAAGGCGAAAACTTTGTGGCACGCGACGATCAGGCCGGTATATGGAACGATAATGTATCGGTGTGGAAACGTCCCGATGGACGCACTGTCACCGTTGACAGCAGCGGCAATGTCATCACCTCTGGCAGCCCCAATGGACGTGGTCCACAACGTGTAAGTGACAAGAATCTCTCTTATATAATCCCTTAATAATGAAAATTCCAACTTTAACAGTATTCCGGTTAGAGGGTAGACTGACTAACTAAAGATGCCCTGCCCCAAATGTTTATGCAAAATCGAATAAATTAATGTTATCTGCAGACTTTTACATTTGTAGATTAAATAAAACTGTATTTATACCCTATGTTTTCTATTATAATCATAAAAAATACAATCTCTTAGTTGAAAAAACTATATAAATTGGTATAATCGAAGCCTATCATCAAAGAGCATACAAATTTCGTTTCTTGCTTATTTTGGCAAGCAATAATAGTTTTTATAATTAGAAACCCAGGACGGTTTCTGTTAGTATTGCCAGAAGGTTTCTACAGTATATACAAAAAAAAATATTTATACTGACATTTCTCTCTGACGTTTGCTCTCATCGAAAAAAAATAATCGAAGCATTTGGAAAATTGTTATACGAAATTAAAAACTGCCAAGGAAGATGGAAGCGATTTGTCAATTCTTTCGCACCAATTATATATTGGCCAATTGTGAGGATGCAATCAGGAAGAAGGCATTCACCTTGAATTTATCTCATTTCCAAATGGTCGAATTGCCCGACATAATTGAAAAATGTGAAACGCTAATGAAACTGTTTATAAACCAAAATAAATTAACAAAGGTAAGACACGAGCGAAGAGAAATGTTTATGTTTTAAATAAACTGCTTTGTAGGTGCCTAACAGTTTGGGTAGTTTGATTCGATTGCAAGTCTTGGCTCTGGACTATAATCAATTCGATGAGTTTCCTGCATGCATCTGTGAGCTGGTGAGATTAAAGTTTCTCAATATCAGTTGCAACAATATACGCAGCCTGCCACCGGAGCTGGGACAGCTTACTGCACTGGAGACCTTTTGGTGCAATAACACGGGATTGGAAAAGCTGCCCAACGAAATCGTGAACTGTGAACGGCTTCAAACATTGGGCGTACGTGGAAATCGCTTGAAAACGTTGCCTGATTCTCTGGGCAAGCTGTCGAGTCTACGCTGGTTGACGGCTGAGAACAACGAGCTACGCAGTGTTCCACAATCATTTGGATTGCTTATTAATCTAATACATCTAAATCTGAAGGGCAATCGATTGGATCAGCTACCTGACATGCTTATCTCAATGCCCAAGTTAAGGTTCGTGTTTTTGAATGATAATCGAATTGATAAAATGCCATCTCAAGCTGAATTGAAGCAACTACAATTTGTGCGCATGCTAAACTTGTCCAAGAATCCCATAAGCACAAAGCCGGAGCTTCAGCAAATGGCGCAGGTATATTGGTATTTAAGAATATATTAATATTTTACAATAATATATCTCTTTGGTGTATAGGACCAGCAACATATTTATATTGAGATGATGCATGATGAGGCATTCCAGGATTCTGTTAACAATTCCAGACAGAGTCGTCCCTACACACTGCAAGATGATATGCCAAACCATGAGAATCTGGAGGCGGAATCCTCATCCGATTGGGAGAATAGTGCACGCACTAGCCAACTAGATAGCTCTGAAGAGAGTACATTAGAGAATACCATTGAAGATATTGGTGTTATGCTGCCAGAGATGTCGCGCTTTATAACAACTTTCTAAGATACAGACCAATAACAATAAAAAATCTATTGCGTATTTTTGTTTATTCCTTGGTGTGTATGTGTGTGTGTGTAAAAAACTTAACGGTGAAAATGCGCTTGAACAGTTGATTTGTGTCAATGTGACCAAATCGTCGAATTTATCATAAATTTAACCAGACATTTTCTTGATGAGTTCCTCATCTTGCATCGACATGGCCGTCAGCTTCTTGCCAATTTTCTCGTGAATATCCAAATACTTTGCAACACATCTGTCAATGCACACCATCTCGCCCTTGCCTGTATTAATACGCAAATATTAACATCATACACGACCCTGTTTTAGTTGAACTTACCCAATTCGGACTCGCCATAGCGCGGTGGAATACACTTTTTGTGACAGGCATTTGTCATGCGGTTATATAAATCCGACATCATTTCAATTTCCATTTCTTGCATCAGCTGCAATTTTGCCTGGTCGGCCGAACTTATTTGTGGCATTGCCATTTTGAATGTATTTTATGTGTTGATTGTAGTGAAAGTTGTTGGTTAGTAATATATAAGTAATTTTATCTCTTCCTAATCGAAACGTCTGTCTGAAATAGTGTGATCGTATTCGCCGTGGTTTGCTTTTTTCATGCGGTCTCGAACACGTAACGTCTCAGATCTGCGGCCTTCAACCGACCTTTTTGACAAGACAAATGCGTAAATACCACCAACGGTTAAAACAGCCCTATTAAACACACAAATTTTAATTGATGTTACAACGTGTTTAGTTTTTACACCTATTGTACAAACCAACAAACACCAATTCGACCTGCGTTTCCAAGCGGCATTGTCAATATACACAGTGTGACTGTAAACTGTGACGTAAATACGTCAAAAATTGTGCACAAAAATACCAAATCGATAGAGACTGAGCCAATCGGTCACAGTTATCGATATTAAACAGTTTTAAGCGGTTCGCTTTTTGTTAAAATCTTTTTGTTTATAATTGCATTAAGAATTCGCTTTATTGACAGTGCATCACAAACCGTTTTATTACAATATATGTGTTTCTGTTTATAAGTGCACAACATGTGTGCGTGTGTAAGTTTATTTAACAAAATAATTTATTGTATAAAACTAATAAACAAAAAAGAATAAATAAATCAACAACGTAATTAACACAGTGTCAAATACAACTAGCCCTCTTCATATAGATGGGCGCCATTTTCTAAGATTAAACATTTCGTTCTATCAAACATTTTGTTAAAACACAAAGATTATGTACATAGTAAAAAGGACAAAAAATAAATGTAAGTCTTGGAATGGAATATATGTAAGTATGTACATATGAATGCATTAAAATACTTGATTATTGCACGACGCAGTTGCTAATGATTTTACCGTTCCATTTAGCTGGGTTTCACACCGAACCAGCTCATTTTCCAATTTAATGTATCGTGCAGTAGCTTCTCCTCATCCTGAGAGAGCTGAAGTAGAGTGGAAACGGCTCTTACAAGATGTCTCGCCTCAACCTATAAAAAATAAAGAATTTATTGAACTTCACCTATCAATTTCAGTGGCATGAGTTAAGTCATAATACCTCTCGGCTTGTCAAGAACTTTACAATGACATGCTTTAAATATTTGAAATTAACTTCATCCATAATAATGCAATTGGGTTTGTTGTCCGACTGAAAGTTCTCTAACGGTGCATTTGATATTCGAAAGGCGGGTAAAACTTGATCTGTATCAACAACATCTATTGTTGCTGATTGTGAGCTACGAAATTCCTTTTGCAGCGTCTTCTTTAAATCACCCAAGCGTTGATTTAACGTTTTTATTGTCTGAAAAATATTGACATAAGTACGATCTCGCATTGTTGATATCAACGAACTCACCTTATTCTTTTCAACAATTTCGCGCTGTGTTAACTCGTACTTGGCCTGATCTTTGGCATTCTGCTGTGCTGCATCATTGAGTAGCTGCAGAGATTGCCGAGCCTCGTGCACTTCCTTTTCCAGTTGCTTGTTTTTGTCATGAAGTTCGTTTGATTCGGATTGCTCCAAGCGCAGCTCTTTCTTTAGAAGCTCCTCGCTCTGCGAAATCTCTGCATTCCGCAAGAGGGCCGTAAGCTTCTCCTCCCGCTCCAGTTCCAGCTTCAATTGTGTATCACCCAACTGATCCTGTTTCTCAGTGATTTGTGTGCGCAACTTTTGAGCAATTTGCTCAGCATTTTTCACATATTCACTGAACCTTTCATCAGCAGTCACAAGTCTTAGTTTGAGATCTTTTGTTTCGGCTGCCAGCGTTTCCTAAGTTTTTAAAGTTTGTTTGAAATAAGGTGTAAAATCGTTGTTTGTTTTTTATAACAGTAAAAGCAATTTAATAGAAACCATAAAAAGTAAGCTTTAGATTAAAAGACAAATGTTAGTAAATGTATAAATATAACATTCCAATTAGTTGTTAATAAAAAGATGCACTAGCTAATAATCAAACATATTTTTTTTGGGTTAGTTATAATATAAGGTATAGTTTGTTAATAATACATGTGTTAAAAGGGTGTGCCACCAGCTTTAACCGTCAACATCTGAAGGGATACTCACGGATTTGTTGCGCTCAAAGAGAATTTGCTGTTCGTTCTCTTCCCGGCACTCTTTCAGTGCCAAACTGAGCTCATCAACTTCGTCGGCCAACAGTTTTATCTGTATTACAAACGGTTTAGTCTTATACAAAATACTTATACAAGTCTTATACAAGCTTACCTTGTCATCTCGCTGTTTGATCTCACAGTGTGCTTTGTCCAGCTCAAATTCTACTTGTTTGCGACTCTCGATGGCCTCATCGCGTGCCTTGAGAGCTTTACGCTTCTCGGTTGTCTCCTCGGCCACCTGCTGGGAAAGGCGACTAACTTGTTTCTCAAGCGCAAAGTTTTGTCCACTCCATGAGCTCTTGATGTCGGATAGCTGCAAATGTGCCTCCTCTAAATGCTGCTCGAGCAGCTTGTGTTCGTGCACAAGTGCCTGCACTTGCTGCTCGGGAGTCAGTGTGGGCAACGCTTCTAGTCGTGCCTCTTCCACAATACGCATACGCATTCTCAAGTTACGGTTATCTTCCTGGACAGCCGCAAGTGTTGTCGTTAGTTGGCTTTTCTCCTGCTGTGTAGCATGACGTAGCTGCTCGAGTTCATCGCGTAGGTCCTCAGCAATGGGTTCGATTGTTCGTAAGCGATCCAGTTCTTGATTAAAGTTATCGATTTGCTGTTGATACTGGCGTACGGAGTTCATGTGATCAACGGCTTCCTGCTCCCGAAAGCCAATCAAGTTTTTCAGCTTATCAATTTCGATTTGCTGCAGATTTTGTATCTTTTCCTGCTCCTCACAGTATATGTCCTTTTGGGTTTGAGCAACTCGTACACTCTCTAATAGGATCTCGTTGGTCTTGTCCACTCTCGTCTTCTCCTCCTGCAGTTGTTGCAAGCTTTGATTGAGGCTGGCAACTCTGGCGGTAAGCTCATTGCACTGACTTCGTAGCTGGCATACTTGTTCCGACTACAAAAACATGAAAACAATAACAGATGTCAAAAAATACTAAATACGCATTGTGTGTGTGTGTGTGTGTGCTTTACCTCATTATATTGTCCTCCTGCGCCACCGCCCACATCATCAGCGAAATTGGAATTAACGCTTACACGGCGGCTACGTGTGCGATAATTATTAACATTATTGTTGTTGTTGTTGTTGTGGCGTAGATGTGCCTGGGGTGTTGACGTGGACACATCTTCTCCAGTTTCCTCCTTAATTTTGTTTTTTAACGTTGCAAACATTTTTTTTGGTGTGGCAGTCGTCACCAAAAAAGTGACTTCAGCTCAAGCGGAGTGGGATTATCTATAAAGTTCACTGCGATGCGGCACACCTGCGTTGCGGTGGTTTAATTTTTATATCATTGCTCTAATTATGCTTGTGCTTATCAATGAAATGTAAATCTATTTAAATTTGCAGTCTATATAAGTTCTTCTTCTTTGTAGCTCTACGTGAACATAAGGCTTGCCACCTGGGTAATTTTTTTTTATTATACTGGCAGCACACTTATAAAGATGCCACTATTGTACCGTCTATTGTGACTTTTCGATAACAAGCAAATGAAATAGACGCCAAAAACATATGACAAGAGCGCGCTTAAATGTTCTAATTGTTTTATAATTGAGTTGAATTGAGTGTATTACTTGAACGTATAATACCTGTATAAATTATTTGTTGTGAAAAATGGATTCGGATAGCTCGAAACAAACGCCGCGTGACCATTGCGACAGTAGTAATGCCATGTGCACCTCGTCCTTGAAGGAGATCTCACTTATTGAAACTGTGACTAGTTTTCTTGCGGAAAATGGCGCCGCTGAAGTCGATCCGAATGTTTTGAAAAACTTGGCCGAGGCACTGTCCAAACGTATAGAAACAGATGAGTGAGTACACCCAATGATTTATTTTGAATATGTGCGTACCTTTGCATGTGTGTGTATGTGTGCTGTCGATGTGCCTTTGAAGTTTGCTTTTGGCAATGCAGATTTGCAAGTGCATCGCGCACTTTGGCTTTGATCCAAAACTAAATTTGTATTAATAAACGCACAAGCAAGCACTTCTTTGCAACCTCACACACAGTGATAAATATAACTTTGCTAATACTCATTCATCCAAATCCAAACACAGAAGAAGTTGACGGAACTGCTTCAAAAGATCATCATAAACTGTATTGGAGCGCAGATCCCATTTGCTTGTGTGTATAAAATCCCCACCCTTTTGTCAAAGCTGCTGCGATAGGTATTTATATATGTATGTGTGTACATAACCCACCCCGTTTCGTGTGAGAGCAGTGAGTGAGCATATGGTGGGCGACAAGAAGAGAAGCGCGCTCCGGAAAACATGAGCGCAACATCTGCCGTGCATTTGTATGGTGTACGTGCTGTGCTGAGCGCATTTTCCTTTTGGTTCGCTCTGATGGGTTGAATGGTTGTGATGCTGATGCCTCTGCCTGTGTCGGCGCCGCAGTCGCTACTGGGGTTTTCTCTCGTTATCTCGCAGTGCGCATTCAGTACTATTCTGACTTTCGGTTCAATTAGACTACTTTGAAGAACTATAATAAAGTTCTAGTGTTTTGGCATTGTATTTTTGTTCGTTTGTTGTGATTGTGATTCGTTAAACGTCTATCAACCTTTCTTTTTACGCAATACATACGTACAAACAATAGTTGCGGGCGTGATAAAGTAAATAAATACATTTACATACGTACATACATTTGTACAAATATGCATCAGCTTAAGTGAGAATTAAATTTTTTTTTTGTGTGTAGATAAAAACATCGAACGAATGCTCTCTATCAGCAGTGTGTTGAAGACAGACAATATTCTTATATAAATTATACATATGTATATATACATATGTATGTGTATGTATGTGAATTACGAGTGCGCGCCTCATCTTGTTGTTGTTGATTTCCTTTGTCGCTGCTGTTGTTGTTGCTGCTGCTGCCGCGTCTAAATTTAGTTGTTGAAAATTATAGCGCAATATCTTATGGATATGTAAAACAATAATACGCATCAAAACGTTGTTTTTATCAAGTAAAAAGGATATAAAAAAGCTTATATACTCACGTACCAACACCTTCCCTTCTGTCCCTACGCAAATTTCCCCCTTTGCACCACCACCATATTTTGTGCAGAGTACAGTTTGTTTTATTACAGCTACTTTTATCCCTTATCCCATCAGCATGTGTATGCGTGTGTGTGTGTATATTTGTATATCCGCTTTTTCTCAGTGCAATGCTTGCTCTAATGAGTTCAGTTACGATTGCAAAGATGCATTCATTTATGGTCAAGCCACAAACAAACAAGTATCTTGTTTACATTCGAGCCCCAACTGATTGGTTGGGGCTGTTTTATTTTTTTCGTTTTAGACTACATTCTCATCATGTTTTGGTCACAATATATGTGTTGTTAATTATTCGAATGACCTTTTCTGTTGTTATTGTCGACCGATTTGCAATAAATATAGTTTAACGAACGATTAAGGTGCTGCAGGTAGTGCAAGGCAATTACCTGGCATCCAGGTGTTAGAGTAATCTCTCTAGGAAGGTTTCAGAGTCACACCTGTTGTATCCTTAAATGCAGCTTTCGTATCCTACTTATTAGTTATGAACATATGTTTAGTTGTTTGGCAAGTCATTGATTAACACTGGAAACCGAGCTGTAACCATAGCTATAAAACAAAGTCAAAACAAATGAATTGAAACCAACAAAAACAACACTTGTTGGCAGGCAGGCGGCGGCAAACTGTAACATTTTATTTGTGTTTTTGCTCATTTCCAAAAATAATTCATAGATTCGGACGTGCGTTTTGCGTAATATACAAATGTATATAAAAATATACCTCTGCTGCTTACATGAAGAGTGCGCCAAAATGCGTGGCCCACATGTGTCCGTCGCCGGATCCGGGTCCGGGGAGTGGTTCTGATGCTGTGGGCCTAAGAACGTTGCCCATTTAAATTGCATACGACTTTTTTTTTTTGCAAATGTCCCCAAAAAAAAAAAAAAAACTGGCAACGCTGTTTCCCAGATAAACATAGATTTGTATGTATGTGTGTGCAAGTGTGTGTGTGAAGAGTTTCCTGAGTGATGTGCTGATGATTTCGGGGACATTTTGCGCCTTGGCTGGCGGCAACGTCAGTGCGCCAATGACTCATTGTAGTTGTATATATATATATAGAGTGTGGTGTAACCCCAAAATGTACTTATACCTGCAATGAAGTTGCATTTATAGACTGTTGGTGTGCCGCAAAAGCTATTTAGGATAAGCAACAACAACAAACAACAAAAAAGTGAGAGAGAGGAGGTGACGCATTCGAATCGATTTGATATTAAAAAAGAAATTCATATTAAATTCTTCGTCAGTTTCATAAATGTTCTGCTGGAGTGTACAATACATAAAATCTAATGCGGCATTTATTGTCCATCATATTAAATCATAAACTTATAAACAAGCATACAAACAAATGGCGAACATGTTTCGTACAAACTCTTTAAACAACACAAATGAATCTCCAAGATCGCCATTCAAACGGTATTCAGTTTGCACAGGATCAGGCGCCTCAATATGGTAAGCTCTTCAATATGCTAACAAATCTAAAGCTTATGACTTTTACAAATTGAATTGACATAAAAAAAAATGCCCCAAATGGGTTGAATCAAAAACAAGGGTGTGCCATCTATAGCATTTTAACGCTTCACTTAACCCGAGACCCAAAAATATTTTCGTCTCTTTATTTATGCTCTTACTGTATGTATGTGTGTGTAGACAAAGACATCATCAGTACATGCATGTATGTGTAATTGCCTTTATTTAAATTTAATTGTTGCTGAATTTGCTTTTAGTTACTAAATGCGAGACCTCATTTCAAGCTTCTGAGAGACTTGAGTCTATCCCACTAAAATCTGATAAATTCTGCTTAAAATACGCTGCAAAAGTTTTGAGCCCTTCTATGCGGTTCTCATGATTTTACGTAGGGTCTGAAGGTTTATATTAAAACAAAAATAATACTGCATTTAAATAAATACAAAAAGAAAAGAAACTTAATTTTTGTCCGATTTTCATGTCAAATTTTTGTGACCAATAATCGATATGGGAGTTTGTCAAAAGTTCCGATTGCCATAACTTTGTCAAAACTCAACCGATTTTCATATGCAATACCTCAAAAGTTTTGTTTTACGCTTAAGATTAATATTGCATTTAAATAAATACAAAATAAAAAACTAAATTTTTACTCGATTTTCATGTCAAATTTTTGTGACCGATAATCAATATGAGAGTTTGTCAAAACTTCCGATTGCCACAAGTTCTCTATTTTCAACCCGATTTTCAAATCTTATACATCAAAAGTCTTGTTTTACGGTCTAGATTAATACTGCATTTAAATAAATACAAAATAAAGAAACCTAATTTTTAGTCGATTTTCATGTCATATTTTTGAGACCGATAACCGACTTGGGCGTGAAACGGAACTTCCGATTGTCATAAATTCCTCAAAATTAGGCCGATTTTCATATGCAATACCTCAAAAGTTTTGTTTTACGCTATTAATTAATACTGCATTTAAATAAATATAAATAAAAAAACTTAATTTTTTGTCGATTTTCATGTCGACAATTAGTCAGTTAGGGCCTAGGCCTCTAGACTTTTACTAGGTATAATCTCACCCCACGCTCTGTTCGCCTCCTTTGCTTTCCGCATTTATTCATATTTGATTAAGTGATAGTTTTCTAAGATGTTTATTTGTGTTTCAAACGATAAGTTCATTGTCATAAACTACCGGTTAATTATACTAGTTGCTTGAAGCAATAATACCAACAACAACAACAACAAAAGCAATTCAAACCTGTTTAAATTGACCTCCAAACTAGAGATGTGAGCGTGACTGAATCTTAACTGTAATTGAAAAAGCTGCAAATTATAGTTGAAACTTTAATTAATCAAATGTAATAAAGGCAAAGCGGAACTCAAATACTTTTCTCGTGCGTCCATCTCTACTACTATTGATTAGATTTGAGCTGCGTCGATTTTAAGTTTCTGAGTTAAAACGTTGTTGAAGCTTGTTCAGATCACTGCCGCCTTCTCAGTTGTACAATGGACAGTGTTAAACAGGGAATAGCATGGATGTGCTGTCTGCTGCTAGTAGCTTTAGCAGCTGCCCTACGTCTTGATCGTTGCGAACTGGCCGGCCAACTGTATATATTGGATGTGCCCAAAGCGGAACTAGCCCAATGGCTGTGCATAGCCGACTTTGAGAGTCGTTTCAATACCCATGTCATTGGCAATGGCAACTCGGATGGCTCGCTGGACTATGGCATCTTTCAGATCAGTGATCGGTTCTGGTGTGCCCCGCCCGAAGAGACGCCCTATCATGCCTTCAATGGCTGCAACGTCAACTGCACCGATTTGCTAAGCAACGATATCACCAAAGCAGTGCGTTGTGCTCGCCTTATCAGGAAGCAACAGGGTTGGACTGCCTGGTCGGTTTATGAGGAGTTTTGCAATGAAACGATGCAACTCTCCGATGGGGCAGAGTGTTTTGAACCTCATTCTGTTGAGGCGGATACCACAGAAGACAGTTTTGTTGAGAGTACAACGACAATCGCAACGGAAACGAACTGAATATATATATTTCTTTGTACTTATACACTGCCTAAGAAAAAGATATTAAATTACCCACGTTTAACGAACTATTTTTGTTTTTGTGTTTTACTTGGAATTAGTATTAAGAGTATTTCTATCTTTACTAATCTTTTTTCAATGTTTTCTCTCTATTTGCAGCACCAGTCCAGGCGTTCTTCAAGACTTAACCTTGGAAAATTCATGTAAGCATAGAAATAAAACACAATAAATCATAGACAAATATACAAGTTCTTACTCTCCTTGTTAGTTAGTTTTTGTTTAATATGTCAGCATACATACAATAATACATATATATTTAATTAGAGCTTACTTTCGAAACACATTCGAATAATACTTACATATTACAAAAAGAATATCAGATCCACCCACACACTCGGCTTCATTTTTCTCACAGTAGAGGTTTCTTCCTTTCATTTATTCATTAGTTGCTAAACAAAACAAAAAACCAACAAAAAATATATGATATAATGAGCAGCAATCGGTCTGGTGGAGGACACTATTGTGAGCTTCTTTTTGTATGTTTGAAACACTTATTTGATATTCTTTTCTTTCTCTTTAAATAGATTCGAGCTTTGATGCTGCACGTGCGCCTGGCGGTGGTGGCATACATTCACCAATGCAGGGACGTTCCGTGAGGGAGCTGGAGGAGCAGATGTCGGCATTGCGCAAGGAGAACTTCAATCTGAAGCTACGCATTTATTTCCTAGAAGAGAATCATCATGGCGCACGTGGTGTGAACAATGCCAGCGATTCGCCCACCAAGCAGCTGATCGATGCCAAAATTGAAATCGAAGTGCTGCGCAAGAAGATTGAGGAGAAAACAGAGCTGCTAAAGGATGCGGCGCGTGCTATATCGCAGCATGAGCATATGCAGAAGAAGGCTGACATGGAGAGTCAAACAATGATTGAGCAAATGCAGCAATACATCAATCAGTTGGAGGTAAGGCCTATATGGAGTACAATACTGAAAGATTTTACTAAAAATTCTTTAAATTTTCAGGACGCAGCCAAACATAGAGAAACTATCAAGTCCATGGAGACTCTAAGCGCTGAAAAACTAAAGAACCTGGAAGCAGAGGTTAGTTTGACATATAATAAACAAAAGTTCTTTAATGATTTCCAACTCTCCATAAAGGTGCTCAAGTTGGAGAACGCATTGCGAGAGTCAAACCTTAGGGAATCAGAGGCTATGCGACAGCGAGAGGACTTGACAACGGATCTAGAGGAACGTCTGGAATCGTTGGCAGCGTGCGAGGCAAAGATTTCCGAGCTGGCAATCAAAAATGCCGAACTTGTTGAAAAGATGGAGAAACAACAAGAAACAGAACAATTAGCAAATGTAAGTAAATAGACTTTATAGTTAGAAAGAGAATAGATTAGCGTAGCTTAGACCTTCAGCAAACCATAAAACGGCAGAAGCTGGATCTAGATGCCGCAAAGCTAAAAGTGCAAAGTCAAAACAAATGGATTGAAAATGCCTCCAATGTCATTGAAGAGCAACGCAAATCCATAAGGCTGCTCAAGGATATGAACAACAAAAAGGATTGTGCCTATTGGCGTCTGCACATACGGCTAATCGAACATGAATGCATCATACGCAAACAGAACTGTGACGTTGATATAATGCGACGCGAAAAGCAATTCTTCCAAGATCTGAGCAACAAGCTGCAGTACAGGGAACGTGCTGCAGTGCCTCCTCCAGCATCCGCCAATACAACCTTCTCATCGATCAGTGTACTGTTTGGCATACAGGAGTTGCCCCCCACCATTCGGCAGTTGAACATCTTTTTGCCACATCACTTTGAGAGCAGTAAACGCCAGCATCAAACGAAGCAACTGAAGGCAATGACAATGCCAACATTATCTGTGAGCGCACCGAGCACGGCCTTCTATCATTATTCGCAATTGTCATTGCCGGGACTGCGGCAGTTTTTGTGCCGCTTGTGCGTATGCCCCAGTACACAAGCCCCACTAAGTCTAAGCTAAAGCTGCCCTGCCTGCCGCACTGTGCTGCGCACTTAATGGGCCATTTTGTGTTTCCCGACGGAGGACGCGACGCGCAGTTATCATCTGTCATGGAATGCAGCGTGGCACAAGCGGTGCCACACTTGGTTTGCAGTTTCTTCTTAGTTCATGTCGAAGATGTCGATTCGCTGTTAGTTATGCAAAATTTTCACGTTATTCATCATTATTTACATGTATACCCTCCCATACTTGAAATCAACAAAAAAAATGTAATAAATAGATAAATGCTAAGATTGTTGTTGCTACTCTTTCAGACATCGTCGAATGATCATCAGACTATTCAGCAGCTGCAGCAAGCCGAAACGAAATTAGCTGATTGGGAACGTGTGTATGGACAGGCATGCCGCACCATACAGAAGCTGATGCAGAAAGTGAGCAGCCAGGAGAAGGAAATCAAAAGGTTCCAAGAACAACAGCAACCCGTAAATATACCCATCAAATATAATGTATTCTCGAAAAGCCTACTAAATGTTTTCTTTTTACAGAACGATATCGCCACATCGACAACTTCTCCCAAGCATTTGCATTCACTTAGCGATAACGAAGCTTTGGCTGCAGACATTTCACTCAGTTTAAAGCAACGCTATGAGCAGCAGCTGGCGGAGCAGGACAAACAGATCAAGCAACTGCAGGCGGATGTTCAAACACAAACGGGTAACTTGCAAAATGTGGTCAACAACGAATTGTGGCAGGCGAATCGTGAGGTGGAGCGTTTAACTAAATTGGTTAGCACACAAAAGACACAAGTTGCAGAAGTTTCAGGCAATGATACATTAACTGTCGTGGGAGCTCCCTTTACGGAGGCCGAGTTTGCCAAGGCTGGCAAGCGCAACCTATTGCTGCAGCGTAAAGTTGATGTGTTGATTCATCGCTTGGACGAAGAGCAGCAGAAGAGTCAACAGAACAGTAAGCTGAATGCACAGTTGCAGCATGAGCTGCACACCCTGCAAGCGGATGTGGAGTCGGCGCACAAATGGCGTTTGGAATGTGCAGATGTGTGCAGTGTATTGACCGTGCGGCTGGAGGAGTTAGCTGGTTTCCTTAATTCGCTGCTTAAGAACAAGGATGTGCTGGGTGTACTGGCTGCGGATCGTCGCCATGCCATGCGTTGTGCCGTTGATCGTAGCTTGGATTTGTCCAAGAGCTTGAATATGACCTTGTCTGTCACAGGCGTCTCACTCGCCGATCAAAGTCTGGCTCAGCTCAGCCGACTGTCGGAGATTTTGTACACGGGAGCTGAAGAGCGCAATCATACGTACAATTCGCATGAGGATATGCAGGCTGTGGGCAAGATGATGATGGAGAGCAAAAAAGAAGAAAAACCCAAATCGAAGGAACGTCGCTCGCTGCCCTTGCCACATGCGGACAACCAAAGCGAATCGGAGGCATGGTCCGAGCCGGATCGTAAAGTGTCCTTAGCACGCATTGGCCTGGAGGACACCTCGAACAGCATTGTGGGTGCCATGGGCATGGAGCAGCGTCTCAGCGAATCCGATAGTGAGGGCCACGTGCGAAAGCAGAGCGAACGCAATACCGCAACTCGCAACACCGAACGCATCAATCAGCTGGAGGCATTGATAGCCAAGCGAGATGAGCGTCTGCTGGCAGCACAATGCCAACTGGTCGATGCCGACAATCGCTTGAAACAGGAGCAATTGCGAGTCCTTGAGATCACACAACAGCTGGAGCAGCTGCATACACAAAATCTGGCACTGCAATCCGATCTGCGAGCCATTGGCACTCAGGATGAACAGGAGATTGCCGAGCTGCAGGCTGTTATTGAACTGAAGACACAGGAGCTGGAAAAGCTTCAGGTGGTACACAATACTCTCGTTGCGGATTCACAAATCATGGAGATGGAACTGCAGGAGGCCCAACGCAAAATGTGCGATATGGAAGGGCAACATGCGATGACACTGCAAGGCGTCCAAGCCGAACTGGCGCAGTTTAGATTAGATGCGGCGCAACGTCTGGGGGAGCAAGAGCGTCTGCAGCAGGAGGCATTGAAGCGTGATTATGTGGCAGTCACGCAATATGAAGAGCTCAAGGCACAGCTTCACGAAACACAACTCTCGATCGAGTTCTATCAGGAGAGCGAGAAGGAACTCAAGCAGACCCTAGTGGAGAATGAGCTGACAGCGCGTTCCCTTAAAAAGGAACTAGATCACAGCACACTGCAAGCATCCAAGGCTATCACAGAACGCACTAAAGCCTACAATGACAAGCTGCAGCTGGAGCAGAAGCTGGATGAGCTGAAGCAACAGCTGACCCAGCTGCAGCAGGAGCAGCAACAACAGCGACAGCATCAGCTAAAACGCATCAACAGCAGCGATGTCTCACAGTCCGGCTACACATCGGAGGAGGTGGTGCCGGTGAGAGCAACAAGCTCAGCAAATGCAGCTGGTCGCGTGAACAATCCTTCACCGGATCTGGGCATTGAAAGTGATGTGGGTCGTGTGCTGAGCGTGGAGCTATCATCTGCGCAGCGTACATTGCTCAAGACGGTTGAGCTGGCTGCCGCCGATGAGGCTGCTGCTGATGGTAAGATATACTAAAAATATATAAATATAAAAATATTTTAATGATTTAATGTTTACAGAAGATATTTCACCTGATACAGAGGCTTGTGCTCCCGCTGAAGCTGTCCGAACTCATCCGCTGCATGATTGCGCCAAGGTAGAGAAAGAAAATGCCGATTTGAGGATTAAACTAACACACACGAAGCAAGCATTTGAGAACACATATCGCAAATTGTTGGAGGTTAACAAAGCAAAAGCACAGGTCGCAAAAGACATCAAAAATCAAATACTTAAAACGCACAATGTACTACGAAATGTTCGTTCGAATATGGAGAACGTGTTATAACATCATCATCATCATCCACAATATTACCTGGAAACGGGACCACAGATTCACACATGTTTTGTTCATTTGTATCCATTTACTTATTGTTTGTACTAATCCTGGAATGTGTTTTGGTTTCTTTTTTTATTTTTTTTTTTTGTAAATAGGTCACGGAGTTTATTAATCAAAAAGTTAACACCACTTGCATTTCCCGAAGACTGTGTATAATAAAAAAATATATATATATTTATTTTGTAACTAATGCAAGTTTTAAAAGCCACCCAACTGGTACTAACTGCGACCAGGCACAATCGTTCATATTGAATGACCTCTTAAAATACATAGTTTATAAGTGCATTGACTAACAAAAAAAATTATTTAAGGCCATTTTGAAACTAATGCCGATTACCATTTTGCCATATATTGAACAAATTTTATGTTACCCAACCATAATAAAGAAGCTAACACTTGATAATTTTGCTTGAATTAATATTTTAATATATTTTTTTCTTGACTTTCCAAATTTGTCATGAAATTTTGCTTTCAGTTAACAATCGGAAAGGATATTGAAATTATATTATGATTTACTATTTATATTTTGCTGTACAATTTTGTATAATTTGTAAAAACTTAATTTCGAAAACAAAAAATTAGATTTAAGTGTTTTATACCGTTATTATAGAATAAAATACACTTATAGTTCGTTTTAATCGATTTGTGTGTTTAAATCTAACGTTCTAGCTGTTTGGCGTTGCCAGATAGACACAACAGCAAAACACTTGTGGGGCTTCTCTTGCAAAGTTGTAAAAACAGCTGTTCTGGTCTTCAGTCTGTGTTTGTATATTTGATGAGCAGCTTCATTGCTTAAAGTGCGGTAAACTATTGAAATCACAGAGCCGCAGTCTATTGATTTAGTTGTTTTATATTACACATCGGACTTTGCTTGATGTTTTACAATAAATAAAAGGCGTTTTTTTGTTTGGCAAAGTGTTAACTTGTGCGTTGGCGGTGAGTGAATGTGCCGCAAGAGCAAATGAACTAGTGAGCAAAAATGAACTAGTAAACATGAGTGTTTGTTATTCTAATTGGTTATTTTTTGTTTTGTGTATTTACTTGTGCTTATCAACTGAAAGAGAGTAATAATAATACAATGTCAATAGATAATAGCAACAGCTAAAAGTGCATTAGTAACTCATATATTATAGTTTTAGTACAAACTGCGCGTGATTGTGATTTGTGAGTTGTTTTTCTGTGTTTTCACACTCGTTGCTCTTCTAATCCGGCACCTGATTACATCCCCTAGCCCTTTTCCTGACCCACACACACACATACACATGGTGTCACGATACCAGCTACAGGAAGAAGAGGATGCAGATTCCACCTCATCTGCAGCACCACCTCCACCACAGCGTCAGCAGCGCCGCTCTCGCCATGAATCTGCCGGTCTGTTGCATTCAAGTAAGTAGTAGAAGTCAACAAAAAAAAAAACACACAAGATTCTTTTCTGAATGAATGAACATATTCTTTATTTTCGCCTGTCGTGATTCACACCCAAGTCTCATAATAAACAGTCTCTCATCAAACATAGTTGATAAGATTGTTAAAGTAAATATGCTTCTATTATCAGAAAATCTGTTGACATTGGTAATTAAAAGCAAAAGAAAAAGAACAAAACCAAAAAAAGTATATCTGGCCCATGGGGGGATCGAACCCGCGACCTTCGCGTTATTAGCACGACGCTCTAACCAGCTGAGCTAATGGGCCGAACTGACGCTGAGTGACTTTGGTTTACATTTAAAGATTCTGTTTAACCGACAGCAATGAGTTTTACCGTTTTTTTTTTAGTTCAGCAGAATACATATAAATCTGTGAATTTGTTTACAGTTAAAGAACACCCCCTTTTTATTTTTATCTCGCCCAATTGCGTGTGTGTGTGTGTGTTGAACATAAACACTTGCAAAGTTCTATTGTGCCGTTAAACGACAACTTGACAACTTTCACTATGACTTCCTTCGTGCGCACGAACGACAAACAACGAACCGAACAAACCATATTGTCTGGCGACACAAGGTTTTGTCTCATGTCCTTTTCCTGCCAGTTGGCTTTCGGCTTTTGTACGTTGCGGACGCGCATTCGCTGGAAGTGTTGTGGGCGTATTTAACCAAACTCATAAAAGTATTAAAGCTGTTTTTAACAACAACAACAACAAAGCGAATAAAAAAAATCAAAACACGCGTCTTTATGCTAGACTAGATTTCTGTTTTATAACTTTCGGCGCTAACGCGTTAAACCAATTAAGTTGAGTTCAGTTAAGGGCAGGAAAGGCAACTAACAATCAGTTCGATAATCTGAAGGCTTTCATTTTTGCGACTTTAAACATTGTGTGCGCATAAAAAATAATATCAACTAATGCATTTATAAACTCATAAATTGGAAAGCCCTCAACAGTTGATTACCTAAACAATATCTAGTATATATATTGAGTATATGTATATAGTATTTGCTGTCGTCGGACTGCATATGCGTGACGAGAATAATGTTTTTTTCGAATATGCTATGAATTTTTGATGTCGTCCTCTGAACTGCAACGTGGAGTATATACGTATTGTATATAGTACGTATACGTATTTGCTTTTTCGAACGCTTTAAAATTAGTCAGTCTATCTGTCTGTCCGTCTGTCTATCTATCTGTCTGTCTGTCAGTTGTTTTAGTTCTCAACATAGACAACAACACTTTCATACTAAATATTAGAACGAGCTAAAGTTATGGGCGGCAATCTCTGGAACGACTCTCGACTCTTTAGGGTATATCATTTAACTAACAATTATAATACATTACAAAGTGACTCCCCACCAAAGGTTAACAACCTTTAAGTAACTTAAAATGATATTAATTTAAAAAAACAAAAAAGGTGCCTTGAAAATATATATACAAACCAAACAAACATAAAAAAGTGCCTTAAACAAACGGAAGAAAGATGTCTGGCTTCTATGAACGCCAGAGTCTGGAACTTCAGGGTCCAGAGCATAATAACATCATCACCGTAGAACTCAATCGAACGAATACGAATCCCCAATCCCGACGCAGACAGCAGCGAACGGCACAGCAGCGACAGGAATCCTGGTTTCGGCACTCTATGCCGCCGGCTATTAATCGCGACTTTGAGTCCTTGGAACACTTGACGGTTGAGGGAGGGACAACAAATGGTTTGGATGAGCAGCTGGCTGCCTCTTTGAGTGGCAAGCTGCCCGTTGAGAGTCATACGAGCATACACCTAAATAGTGCCAATAGTAATCTAGGATTCATCGATTCCGATACGCCCAATACGCCTGTGACGCCCGCATCCGAATCCATAGCAGGCACACTCTCCTCGTGTCCACCAGGCGGAGGAACTGGAGTTGCAGCCGACAGCAACAGCTCGCGACGCAAATCGCGTAATCGCAAGGATTCCAGAGGCTCCATCCTATCGAATGCGGCACGTGGACTCCGCATCACAACTTCATTCCTACGCAGCAAACGCAAGGAATATGAAGGTTAGTTTGTCGTACTTGGAACTACAACTATTAGATTGTTTAGTTTGTGCTTGGATGCTAGTATGACTAAAGTTATTTATCTTGATTATTCACATGAATTAAATTAAAGCCCGCATATAGATTAGGATGGGGAATAAGTTATGGTATGGTTTTTTCTCTAAATCATAAAGTTGTTAACTTTTATAATTGTGTTTTTTATTTGATTCTGATTCAGAACTGTTTTGTAATAAATGTTTAAGCAAAATTTTTACTTTTTTTTTGTCATGATAAAAATCTTTTAAAAATCGTGTTTCTAGTTTTTAATGCAGTATTATTTCACAGCTAAAATCAAGAGTTTTGAGATATTGCATTTAAAAATCCGATAAGTTATAGTAATCGGAAGTCGAAAATTGAAGGATAAAAATCGCGGAATAATTGTGTTTCCAGATTTTTGATGCTGTATTAAAGAATATTTTTAGACATTTGAAAATCTGTCGAATTTTATCGAAGATATGGCAACCGAAAGTTTGTTCCAACTCGCAAGTCGATTTTTCTTCATATTTTTTTGTAGATGAAAATCTATAAAAAATCGTGTTTTTAGTTTTAAATGCAGTATAATTCTAGATCTTAATCCAAGTCTTTTGAGGTATTGCATTTGAAAATCGGTTCAATTTTGACGAAGTTATCGAAGTTTTCTTCTAATCCCAAGTGCATTTTTTGTCACCAATATTTTAGACGAAAAATCTTGAAAACATCGCTTTTCTAGATTTAAATGCAGTTTTATTCCAGTGCCCAAATCAAGATTTTTAAGGTATTGCATGCAAAAATTGGTCGATTTTTGACGAAATTATTTTAATCGAAAGTTTTGTCCCCTCAGTTTGTCGTCTCGAGCTTTTGAGCCTTCTTGTTCAATAAATATTTAAATTCAGTTTAAAATGTTCCTTTCAATATATTTTCTTAAAAAGTATTTGCTTAATTTAAGCAATTATTTGTATATACACATATAGTATGATGAAATATTCCACATGTTTAAATGGTTTTTTGGGCGCGTTCAACCCATTCGCTGAGCTCCGCCACATTGGCATAGACACCCGGATAGTTGGGTAGAGCACAGCTCTTGCCCCAGGATACGATGCCCACGAGTTTGCCGCCGGCAACAAGTGGTCCACCCGAGTCCCCTTGGCAGGCATCCTTATTGCTAGCTGCCGCACATATCATGGTATCCTTGATCTTCACGCCGTAGCCATAGCTGGAGCTGGCGCATTCCGTGCGTCCCACAATATGTGTATTGATATAGAGTAGACGGGAGGATGAGTAGCCCTGGTAGCTAGTGGTGCCCCATCCCGAGCACGTTGCCACCGAATTATGCTGCGGCGTATTTGTGGCCAATGGAATGATGTTAAGTGTTGCCGAGAGTTTAAGCTTCGTCTTCAGGCGAATGATGCCAATATCATTCATCTTGCCACTGGAATCGTATCCTTCATGCACTCTTAATCCTGTTACCGTACTCAAGGTGCCTCCGGAGTACTTGTAGGTGGAGCCAGCACGCACTCGAAGATTGCTGAGGGTCACACCCGTGGAGCTGACCAAACAGTGGGCGGCAGTGACGACCAGATTCTGTGAGATTAGGCTGCCGCCACAGTAATGTGAGCCCGAGCGTTGCAAGGACACCTGCCAAGGATATGAGCCAACGGCTGCCGGCGAGCCGCCCACAATGCGTCCATTCAATTGGCCAATTGGCGTTATGGCCGCCAAGGTGTTGGCCAAGAATATGACGACAACAAACAATATTATTGACTGATGGAACATTTCGACTCTTTGTAATTGGAATGAACTATGATTGGCTTTGGCTTTGGCCTTTTATAGCCAACAACTAACTATCTGGTTTTGACGCACGCGGTTAACATTTTTAATATTTATAATCCATATAATAAATAGCTTTGGGTTTAACAGCTGCATGTATCTCTATCTCCCTCCCTCTCCCTCTCGCTACTTGAGTGTGAAGTGCAAAAAGCTAATTATCTAAGGATTTTAAGGTTGATTAAAGGTGCCTTAGATTGTTTTCCCATTCTTATTATCTTTTGATTTTAAAAATTTTTTTTTTTTTGTCATTTGTAAATCTAATGAAATCCAGAATACAATTTCAGCTGGGAAATCGTACAAGATAGAGATGTAGATAGGGTATAGTTATAGACGTAAAAGGAAGTAGTTCTTTAAAAATACGTATATCAATCATACTGATAGCTTTTGGACACCTGCCATCACATTCATTATCATTGTTGCTGTCAAATGTCACGTCGCTGGGCAAGGAAGGACACATTTAGCAGCTTCCGGCGACTGTCCTTAGACGGTTTACTTTATTTACTTTTTATTACGTAATCAAGTAATACACTTTTCCTTGGTAACCTTTTCGTTATCTGTATCTAGTTTAAAAAAAACCTTTTAGTTAAGCACTATTTGTAGATAAAGAATTAAATGGCATTAAGGGGTAGAGAGGGTAAAGAGGGCGAAGAGGGGGGTGGGTGGCCTTATTAAACTGACAACTGCCTCTGAGATCATCGAATGTCTCAGCATAAGCGCACTTGTCTAGGATTTTCTTTTTCTTTTTACTTCATTCTCATGACATCATCATCAACATCATTATCATAGCTGAGGGGGCGCAGGAGACATATCCTTCCTGCTAATGTGCTCGACATGAAAGAATAGTTTGCTGTGATTATTGCGTTGACATTTCTCAGTCATTGCGAAAAGCTCTTTAGCCCAAATGTATATAATATCTTTGTGTAGATAGCGTTAGTCGTAAATTAACAACCTGGTTTCCCAGTTTATACAAAAAAAATCAATGAAAATTCCATTCACATGTGCACGTGTGTGTAGAGAGTCAATAAAAATAATTTCACTCACTTGAGATACCTTGAAAAGGTTGTGAAAAATTAAAAAAGGGGGGAAAATGTGTAAAAAGTAAGCTGGCCCATGGGGGGATCGAACCCGCGACCTTCGCGTTATTAGCACGACGCTCTAACCAGCTGAGCTAATGGGCCAATGTGTGGTGCCGTGCCAAAGCAGCATAAAACTGATTCAGACAGAGCTAGTGAGACAGGGAAAATGTTCTAGTCAGAATGTGAAGTCTTCATTTGATACACGTTAGTGTGGTGTGATAAAAGTGTACTGTCGTCACTGTGTTACGATTCATGTTGAATTTGTGGCAGACTTCGCTCAACTGTCAGGATGGCCGAGCGGTCTAAGGCGCCAGACTCAAGATTTAAAATCTTGCCTCTTAAACAGAGGTTCGAATGAGCGTTCTGGTCCTCTCTGAGGGCGTGGGTTCGAATCCCACTTCTGACAAGTAATATTTTTTTCTAATTTTTTTCATATAATATTTTATCCAAATAGTAATACCAAATTATATTTTAATAACAAATGAAATTTTTTAAGTGATTTTTGTATGGCTCCGCAACATTTTTAAGGAATGCAGAAAAATATTATATTTGTTAATGTTTATCACATTAACGTTTTTTAATGAATGTAAGATCAAGAATCCCTTTATATTTTCCACTGGCATACTTAATGATATTAAGCAAGCGGCCTCAACAAGTGCCTCCGTGGCGCAATTGGTTAGCGCGTTCGGCTGTTAACCGAAAGGTTGGTGGTTCGAGTCCACCCGGGGGCGGACATTATTTTTTTATTTTGCATTTTCTTTAACTTATTTAACACATAATAAAAACATAACGCGAAAGGACAAAAGCGCAAATATGATTTGTAGAATTTAATATAACAATTATTAAATAACAGAGCTCTTTGAGTTTAACAGTAAACGAATGCAATCGTGGTGGTGGGCTTGCAAGCCTGTATTCATCGCTCTTTTCGCGCTAGTATTGTTGTTAGTGGTGAAT